>OZ026839.1:31294647-31894647 GCA_964023205.1 Lutraria lutraria | reverse complement strand
GCGTTACATGGCCTGAAATACTAAACACATGTGGTGTTACACAGCCTTAAATATATACATACATTAAGTAAAATCTTTCTTTGAAATACCGGTAATGTTTATTGTTTATACGTTATTAAAATGGCTTATTATTTTTTCAGTCTAGAATTGATATATAACTACTTGCATGACATGTTGATTGATATCATAGTAACCAAATGAGTTGCGAAAATGCAAAATAGATGAACTCATACCTCCTGTTCCATTTAAATGTGTATATAAGTATATGGAATTATTTAAAAAGAAAAGAGTTCCTTGTGGTTCTTTCAAGCGTACAACAGTAATAATAAATCACAGTGAAAGCTTTCAAATCAAGTATTAGGCTCAATTTACAATTTGGTTTACCTGAGTCAATGTCGGCTTCTGATAACAAATTCGATCCATTCCTAAACGACATTGTTTGGTACACCATTGCTGTCACTAATGACATTGGTGTAGGAATCGCAAACCATAGGAACAATGCAACAAGAAAGCCAAACATTCCCTCGCGAGGCCTTGCTGCAATGCGACTTTGCCAGTTGGCCTGGTTACAAAATAGCACACCTATTGCTATAACCATCGTGACAATACCATATATTATCCCAGTTGTACTTCTGAAAGTCAGAAATGACTCCCGATAATTTCCTTCCGGACCGATCAGACAGTGCATTGAATCATAAACAGCTTCTATTGACGTTACGTTCACCATTTCCGGTTCAGCAAAATAAGTAAACTTGAGTATGAAAAACGATGTTGTGATAAAGATTAATGCGGTATTGAAGTATGACATGTAGAAAGTAGTTCCAAGTCCTCCAATAAGACAATAAGAACCGAACAATACCACAAGGAGTAGCAAAATGAATTCACTGTTTGAATCTTTTATCATCACATCAGCTACCGTTTTCCCTGAAATGAAAGCATATACCGTTGAATTTAAAATTTGCATTGCAAGTCAGAAATGGACCGAGGAAAACATGTTTTGCATTTTTTAAGTAAACAGAACAAGATGCAGTATGCTGTATTCATATCGATATGTTTAAAATCTGGCTCCTGGGCAAACTTATTATTTTATTTTATCTTGCAAAATATGCTAGTTTTAAACGTCGCACAGTGAGGATGAAGACAGTGTTATTCATTCACATCATGGCAATAAATGTTCATAGCAAGCCAATAAAAGTGATATATGTTTACCTGTAAGAACAAGGATTGCTACGACTACCATGTTAGTAAACAACGCCACCATACAGAAAAGAATGTGTGTTGCTGTACCAAATCTAGCGTACGCTATCTGAAATTAACATACATTTAAAACCCCGATTATTCGAATGTCGTTGGGTCCTAAAAATCATTCGGATAATCCATGGTTTCGAATAATCTTTTTCAGTATGATGTACTGGTTGGAAAATGATGAATTCCATATTGTCCGTATATTGTAAGGGAGTTAACTCTCGCATGCAAACATGACGATACGTGAGTGATAATAATAATATAATAAAATGTATATAAAACACTTATTATTTATCCTTGTTTTGTTAATGTACATGAGAAAAAATATAATTCTTGTTAAGTAAATACCCGCGCATTTATGGATTATGTAGAACACAATCCGACAAGATAATAATTATCCCATTCTCATTTCACTTACTAAAGCTTAACGATCGACGTGCATGCATCGCTGTCGTCACTGTCTAAAACAATTCAAGATTCGAAGACTTGATGTTTTTATGTTAGTAACATTTTTTCACTTAATCATCATATTCTAGTTAGTTTTGTTTAATTGTGTTCGAATCAGTTTTTTAAACTTAGAATGATGCTGAAATGCAAATACAATGTAATTACATATATTAACTTATTATACCCGAGATCACAGTGAAATATTTGTCGCAACTAGTATAAAATCGTATATATATATCTTATTTAAGTCTCATTCACATATATACAAATACAATCACATTATATTATATCACAGAGTCATTATTATGTGACCATTCTAACAGAGAATTATAAGAGACTGGTAAAATTATTCACAAAAAAGTACAAACTAAAAATACATATATTTATATATATATATTATTATTATTGTTACTATACATGTATTCATATTATATTATAATGAAATAAAAATCTAGCTTTAAACCGACAAAAGAGTTAAAAAGTAATACTACACTTTCTCATAAATAATAAAAGAATGCTAGTCTTAATCTAGTGATTAAGAATATATTGTCTTGAATACAATGAACATAAAAAGGAACACTATAATAAATTGTTAAACTATTAAGAGGTATAGCTGGAAACAAAATGATAAAACGGTTACACATGACAGACGTGTAACGGGAAATAACAACAATTGGAATAATAATAATAATAAAAAAAAGTTATCTACATAGATAAGAACTTCTACGATTTAAAATATTACAGCAGGTCTCGGCACTTAAACGAATCAAATCCGGGTGAATAAATAACACGACGTAAGTCTTCATATAATCTGCAGTTAAGTATTACATGGCATTCATCTTCAATAAAAACATTACAGAAAGGACAAGTTCTTTCATCCACAGGTAACCTTTCATATCTACCAGTTTCAAGCCTAATTGGTGCAACGCCACATCTGAATTTACAAAAAGGCGATCTATGACTAAATGGCAAGATCATTTTACAATATTTTTCAACAGTAATATTAGCACTCTGCGCAACAACTCTAGCAGTAAAATCAAAGTTTAAATGTTCATTAAGAACAATACCAAGATACGTGTATTTGTCAACAACATTTAACAAATTATTTCCACATCTAAAAATGACATCTGTTTTCACGCAAGAATTAGGACGAAAATGAACAATATTACTCTTTTTGCAATTGATTGACATAACATTCATATTACACCAGTCATTCAAAGCATCAAGCAAACGTTGCAAATCATTACTAGTTTCCGCCAACAATACTATGTCATCTGCATACAATGTATAACAGTAAACAAATACGATATTGATCTAAATTTACACCAATATTAAAAGACTTCAAGTAAATGGCCAGGTCAATAATACATAAATTAATCAGAATAGGAGACAATATACAACCTTGTCTCAATCCACAGTGAATATTAAACCATTCAGTTTTAAAATGATTGACTCTGACACATGATGTAACAGATGAATACAGACTTTTTATTGCACAAAACATATTTCCGGAGATACCTGCAGCTTTAATCTTTATCCACAATTTTTGCCTATTGATAAAATCATAAGCTTTACTAAAATCAATAAAAGCGCAAAATGTTGACAAATTTTTCTTCTTTCTACAATCTATAATGCTTGTTAAAGACAAAATATGATCAGTTGTACTGCGATGTTTACGGAAACCGTTTTGTTCATCGACAATTCTTTCATTGGTTTCAGCCCAATTACTTTGTCTAGAATTGAGAACACTACAGTCATTTTATACATTGATGATGCTAATGAAATGCCTCTATATGAGAGTGGGTCCCTGGGATCAGCAGAAGACGACTTAGGTATTGGATTGATAATTGATTTCCCCCAAATTGAAGGAACAGCGCCAGTGCTGAAGCAAACATTAAAAAATGAATGTAAGAACAAGACTGAGGTATCAGATTTTAACAATTCACTAGGAATACCATCAATACCGCTAGCTTTACCTCTCTTAGCACTATCTAATGTCTTCTTAACTTCCAATAGAGATATACTATCATTAAAGGATTCATAATTAGGTTCTACAAAATTGCCATCATCCTAGCTAGTATGCTTAGCTACGTGAGTTTTATTCAATAAAGTACTAAAATCAGCTTTCCATTTTTCCAGCACATTTGTAACACACAGAGGTAGAGCCATCTGGTAACTGAATCTCCATAGGGATAAGTTTGCGACTAGTTTTACCAATGCCTACTTCCCGATGGATTTCCAGAACTTCGTAACAAACAATATGGTCAACTTAACAATACTTAAACTGTTGACACGTTTAGGGTATGAATTGATGCTACACATTGTTTGTCACACGACAGTTGTTTGTTTCTCAATCGGACATTGAACATTATCAATAGACGATTTCGAATAATAGGTGTGAAAATACGCACATTCGTAACTTTAGGGACCAAACACTTTAATAATATATTCGCATTACACCGGATATTCTTAAAATCAGATTCGTATAACCGTGGTTCGTTGTACTTAAAACATATAGAGACGTAAACGGGACAGTAGATCTTATTCTGATAATACCGGGTATTCGGATAATCGGTGTTCGAATAATCGAGGTTTTACTGTACAACTATATGTAAACAAATCTTAAATTCTCGTTTGTGTAAAAGTCAGTCATCAGTAATCAATATGTCAAACAGAATTTTATAAAAATAACTATTATAAAAACTTCACGTATCTTCGTAGAATTTTCCTAGTGACTAAAATTTATGTGTAATTGTACATCTGGGATGCGGACATTTGCCCCCCCCCCCTCGGATATCCCCCTCCCCCCCCCCCAAATAAAAAAATGGTTATGAGGACATTGGAAGGCAGATGTCTACTACGAATTAAGAATTGGGTGGCAAATGTCCTATTAGAAATAACAATTGGGGGCAAATGTCCTACCTACCATTTCTACTGAGGGGGGAGGGACAAACGTCCACATGATCATTTTTTTCATTCAAATGTCCACATAACAATCTTTTCATTGGGGGGCAAATTTCCTGGGGGGGGATGTCATACACTTGTACATGTTTGTATTTTCCTAACTTTGCTCACCTGTGGGAAAGTTTTCGCACCTGGCGCTCTTGTTTTAAGATGAAGACAAAGGACAGCAAATATCAATATTGCCAGGACGATAGCCAATGTATAGTATAACGAACCAGAAATGCCAACCTGGAACAAAGATATGCATGTAGCAATATATCTATGATTATATGCATAAACAATGACTGTAATCGAACATTGAAGTTTAATAAAGACTTCTGTAAGTTTTTATGACTATCCTATATTTCTTTTGTAAAACCGTGGCAAGTATAACAAAAAGAGTAAACGT
This sequence comes from Lutraria lutraria, assembly GCA_964023205.1. Lineage (NCBI taxonomy): Eukaryota > Metazoa > Mollusca > Bivalvia > Venerida > Mactridae > Lutraria > Lutraria lutraria. The sequence continues at coordinate 31,889,603 of OZ026839.1, read as the reverse complement.
GACATTAGTCACAGCAGATGAAGAAGAAAATATAAGAAAAAAGTAAACGTGACACTGGCAAGAGCAGATGAAGAATAATATAATACAACAAAAACAGCAAACGTGACATTCTTCAGAGCAGATGAAGAAGAAAAGATGAGAAGGAAAAAGCTTGATAAAATATAATTTGAATGTTAGACAATTCCTTTACGAAGAAAGAAAAAGTAAGTAAAATGACTGAAGATTGTGATGGTCCACAAATATCAAAATGTAAAGAGCTAAGACAAAAATGTCCACTTTATTATGAGACGATGGACTACTAAATAAAACAACTAAATACAATCCCTTTTAAAAGAAATATACTGAGGTGTATCTGTTGTTTTGAAGGCCCATTCGATGTGTCAATTACGGGGCCGCCCCAGAGAGAGAGAGAGAGTGGAGTGAAGATACACTAATACGGGCCTCGCCCTTTTCCCCTGTGATTTCGGTGGTAGTACAGAAGCCCCCATATTCCCCACTTTCCACGTTTAGGGCATTTTCTCTTCACACTTCAGCTGCACTCGTCTGTTGATAGCTTAATTTTCACAGATGTCTACAGACATATACATGATACATGTAGTCTATTTTTCCACAGATGTTAATAGATACGGGAATATGTTACAGAGATATACATGACAGCCTGCTTTTTCACAGATGTTTACAGACATATACATGATTGTCTAATCTTACAATTGTTTACAGACATATACAGTCATTATAGCCTATTTTGCACAGATTTTTACAGACATAAACATGAAAACCTTTTAGATAAAATACCTGTTGTTCAACGCGTAACATCTTTTATCATTTCAGTAATTTAAGGGAATTTCGAGAAGGGCGTATTCTGCAATGAATATAATATAATAAAGAGTGGTATTAAATCATTAATATTCAAATACCTTGGTCGCTATAGTTGCGCTCTGGAGAAAATCAACAGGCCATAATAGTTGTGACGTCACTGAAACAGCTGTCAGACTTAAGCTTACTCTTCCACCGGCATCAAATACAACATCCAAACTGTGAAAGTCTCGGAAAACATGACGCCTAAAATTATAGGGTATTTCAAATATATGCTTGTTTCGGGGTTTCAGGTTTAATGCATGTTTTATACAGATATATCACTCTTCCAAAATATCATCATGTCCAATCAGTTAGAATAAATACTTATAGAATTTTATTTCGAGTAGGTAATCGTTTTTTCAACTTGGTTTATACAGAAAAAAGAACGGCCCTCTCTAGAACAACAACCTGCCTTCAACAACAGCATGAATTTTTCACACTGCACGATTTAACTATTAATTTACGACTACCAAAGGGTGTTGCTTTAATTTGGGGTAGTTGTACTGTACTGTGAAGTTTTTGTGTGTATGTATAATCTGTTGAATTCTTGTTAAGTATGTTGTTTGTTCATGTATAGTGGACTGTTATTGGCTCGAGCTTGACGGGACATTCAAAATCAGTTCTAGTTTTCCAGAGTTCTAGACATATGAAATCTTAAGTATTACTCCATACATGGAGCTGTTTGTCTTGTTTATTTTTTGCGTTCATGTTGTTTGTAAAGTGATATTTCGTGATCATATAACAACATGGCCCACTCGTGTGCACATGATAAAATATAGTTTAATAAAATGTATTATGTGTGCGTGTCGTTACAGTGCACTTATTGTTGTCTGTTTGTTTCACAAATAAGAATAAAGTAATTACTCATTAAATGTAATTACAAAACACACGATCATGATAATAATTAATTACAATTAAACAAACCCAGACAGTGGTTAATACTGTCATTGAATTGCTCTTCACACGTTGCTAGTCATATCTAGCGACTTTTGAAGGTCACATATTTTGATGTCGTGTTTATAAATATTTTGTTCCACCGAGAGTAAATATTAGACTGGAGACCTGCTGATCATTGACGGGAGTCCATTGAATATGTTTAAACTATACCTTATGTATGGACTGTTCAATATACAAATGTACTATGAAAATGTATAATTTTTTCATGTATGTACTTGTATTTCTACAAAGACACATTTTGCCAGGACACAATAGTTAAATGATTACCTAATTCTATTGTATCCGATACCAACCAAAGCGGAGAAACCAGCAAACCCGACCAGCATGAATAATGCTTCATACTTCTCAATCAACGGATTTAACCTGAAACAAACCAAAAGACAACCAAACAGTGGTAAAAGATTAATGATTTCTTCGGCATCTTCTCATACATGTATTTTACTTTATTTCAAGATAATAGGCCTTTAACCTAAGAATCTACATTATATAATAACTCGACATACATTTTATATAGATCATAACACACGGTACAAAGCTTATTTGGCTTGATGTTGAATAAGTATCTTTATTCTGTGTATGATGCATTTGAATTTTGACAATTTGTGTATATTTGTAGGATATAAACGTTCGTACAAGAACAACATAAAAAAGTAAAATAGAAATGTAAGTTTGTAAGTACACAGTACGGCATATATAAAACACTAATGCAATGAACTACGTATTATAAGATAAACAGTCATGTAATTACTATTTAATGAATAAAACAAAAGTAGAAAAACAACAGAAATAAAAAAATGTAAAAGTGTAGGTACATGTATATCTATTTTATTAATACGCAAACATATTGATGTGAGAGTGGAGAAAATGTTTCTTTCAAAAATGCTTTATTACATAATATGCCCTCCTGGCTAGTGGATAGAGCGTTTGTCTATTGCTCTTGAGGTTGTGAACTCGAACCCCCGGCGATGCTCACACTTTCCGTTACAGATATTACATCTTATGTCAAATTGTTCTCCACCTCAGAATTATGTGGGATAGCTTGACAGAAGCTTACAGATAGAATTAGGTTAGTACTAGTTAAGCCCTAAATGAAGTCCAGAAAAAAGTTGGTTAGAATAACTGCCCGCCACGATATGATGTTGAAAATGGCGTGAAACCCGGTGAAACAAACAACCAAACAAAAAAACATAAGTCGATAAATATTAACCTGTATTTTTATGCAATGAAGAGATCAATTCAATATATTTTGCTACATGTGTTAGCTCACCAGAGCACAACATGCTCAATGTGAGCTTTTGTAATCGCCTTGCGTCCATTGTGCGGTGTTCGTCGTGAAGTGGCGACCATATTTTATTAAAACAACATCTCCTCCTACACCGCTTTGCCGATTGCAAACAAACTTTGCTGGATTTGATCCTTGGGTGGTCCCCTTTCAACGGTATTTAAAAATAAATCATTAAAAACCCTTGTAATTTAAGAAATCTTCTTGTCAGAAACTACACACAAACTGATGATTAAGGTCGGAAGACATGAACATGTTAATAGAGATAATAAGTTTTGTAAACTTTGTCTTCAAATGAATGCTTTTACTGTTGAAGATGAAATCCATTTTCTTGTTGTATGTCCTGTATATTCAGCCTGGCGAGTATTTTATTTTAAAACAAGTTGGAAGCCAAATCTAAATCCACAGAGACAATTTATTCAAATTATGAGTGATAAATCGACCGATAGAATATATTTTGTATCAAAAGGTTTAAAATCTAGCGTTTGAATTAAGAGATAGTTGAAGTCATTTTTTGATAAATTTTATTAAATACATTATGTTGAATTATTGGAAATGAACACATATATTTTGCAAACAATAATACTCCTCAATATTTTCTATTTATGTATGTAAAAACTTATTGTCAAATTCATTATGTTGTTCTTATTTGATCGGTGTTATTTATACATCATAATATTACATGAACAATACATCACCAATTTGTTGAATATCATGATTGTATTATGGACCGGAGGCCTGAAATATTGCAAATAAACTAATTGTATTGTATTTAACTGACTACACGCACTGGGTCTTCCTCCACTATTCAAGCTTAGAAATTCACCATAGAAACTGTCTGTTTGTGTGTCATTAAACATAAGTGAGAGAGAGAGAGAGAGAGAGAGAGAGAGAGAAAGAGAGAGAAAATGATACATATTGTACACATTGACTATCGTTTGCAAATCATTTCAAAGGTGTGTGAAATAAAGATACATGTAGTATTTTCTACATGATTTGATTATTTCGATCTGTTTATCTGTTAAAGGGGCATGCCCTGGAACTGAAGCGTCTCGAACATAAATCAAATTGGTATCATCTGAATGCCTACATCAATTAATGAAAGTCCTGTAAAATATTTATGAAATATCCCGTTATTTGACTCAAAATACACATTTCAATATTTACCAATCCTGCCGAGTACGCCTTAGAAAATATTCGTCATTTTCATAACTCAACCCTTTCGGGATCTGTCAAAAGCGGAAAAAATGTCAACAAACTGTGAAATGGTAAGTATTGCTCATGTCATATTCATTGTTTGCGACATAAAGCTTATCTATCGATCAATTATGGGTAAATATCATTGTTTTGCTGCTTGAAAGGCAGTCCGCACGCTAAGTTAAATTCTCAGACGAATCGGAAATATCGTTGTCGTCAATAAAAGGCTGTAAGCCTTTTATTTAAACCGGCATATAAATACCCACGCGCGCGTTATAGGGCCATTTTTGAAGACACATTCTTCTTTGACTTTTTCGGTAATAATTGTTTTTACAAGTGATAAACGCATTTTTGGTGTAAAAACCCCAAGACACAGCAGTTCCTGTGCATTCCCCTTCAAAACTAACATTTGAACGAAAACAAAACCAATTGGTACCATTAAAATTGCTATCAAAATGTTGTTGCTGATTTTTTTTCTTTGTACGTTTTTTTTCAAGAAATCATACATATAGGAAATCTTCGAGCGAAGCCATCTTACAACCAGAAAATGTTTTATTGAAAGTTTATATACATTTTTCAAAGTTTAATACACAATTATATACATCCTTCTTATGCTTGTTATACTAGTAATACAGCATTGTTTTAAATCAGTAAGAGAATGAAACTCTGTGTATGTCACACATTAAATACATAACACGAGTAACAAAATCGACTTTGTCATTCATTTTGTTTTCGCATTGTTATGGCAAAAAGCGATAATACGACATGGTGTAAATCAGCTGTCTGATTAAGCAGACTAATATGTCACATAAGACAGATATCATTTTACGGTCGAATATATCATACACGTGTCACATATTCATGTATACATGTTCGTCGTTAATATACTTGGCTAATATGTGCACTTTATATAAGTCTTTATTTACCTGTTATAAAAATGCACCCCGAATTATGAGAAAATGAAGATACAGCATTGGTATAATTTTGACATGGATGTCATCAATTAAAATCTTATTAAACAAATAATAAATCTGTGATGTGTGAAAATGAACGTAAACTTTTATTAACAGACAACTTGATTATCCAGATTTATCATTATGTTACATAAACACCTTTTTACGCTGTTTACTATATTCCTAAATCCTAACCCTTAAGACTTTTTTTACAAAGGCACCTTTTCATGTTGTTTTCTACATTCCTAAATCCTAACCTCTACGTTACATAGACACCTTTTTATGTTGTTTTCTATATTCTCATATCCTTACCTCTACGTTACAAAGACACCTTTTTATGTTGTTTTCTACATTCCCATATCCTAACCTCTAAGTGACAAAGACAAAGTTTTAGATTGTTTTCTACATTCCCTAATCATAACCTCTAAGTTACAAAGACACCTTTTTATGTTGTTTTCTATGTTTCCATATCCTAACCTCTAAGTGACATCGACACCTTTTCATGTTGTTTTCTATATTCCCATATCCTAACCTCTAAGTTACAAAGACACCTTTTTATGTCATTTTCTACATTCCCATATATTAACCTCAAAGTGACATAGACACCATTTTATGTTGTTTTCTATATTCCCATACCCTAACCTCTAAGTGGCATAGACATCCTTATATGTTGTTTTCTATATCCCCATATCCTCTAAGTGACAATGTCACCTTTTTATGTTATTTTCTGTATACCCATATCCTAATCTCTAAGTTACAAAAACACCATTTTATGTTGCTAAGTGACAATGTCAAATTTTTATGTTGTTTTTCTACATTCCAATATCCTAACCTCTACGTTACATAGACACCTTTTTAAGCTGTTTTCTACATTCACCTGGCATAATTCTAAAAACTTAGTTACTACCTGGTAAATTCTAGAGATAAAAGGTACGTACAGTGTTTATGTATAATTATTGACAGGCATTATATATCATTATCATCAAACTTTGCGATGATTCACAAATCCTAAGTCACTGAAAATCATCAGACATGATCTCAAACAATTCAATTATCTAATTATAGTGAAATTAATGGGAATATCTATAAATCAATTGGTTCAGAACTACAATGTATTCGCCATTTTATGTAAAAAGGTACTGATGCGTTTAGAATGTAAAACTACGCGCACTTTCATGTTTGATTTACTTAGTGAATAGTTTATCAGAAGGTCGAAATAATAGTTATTTAAGAACTACAGAATTTATTTTTGGATTCATAATCCTGACCAAAACTATTTTTCTAGTCTGTATGAAATATATATGCATTGTTCATTTTTTTGCGAGATGCTCAATAATGCAGATAGATTGCTGTGGCAAGAACAAGCATAATGCCGATTAGAAGTTGAAATTAACATAGATATTTGTTTAACGCGGCATTTTTTCCAATATCTCGAGAACATTAAACACACCTACGTGTATTTTTTTCTTAACCAATCATAGAATACAATAGCAGTACTATTCGGTCTTTCTAAAAATGTGGAATTTCGTGAAATAAATATTAACTAGTTTTTCTATATTATAGCACTGAATATACGTTATTGAAATATATGATTATATATTAATCTAATTATACATAGGATAAATGTACTGACCTTGTTGAGTGGTCCGTAAGTGGCAGGTCGTAGCTACAATCAGAATTTCCAAGTGTGGTTGTATTCATGATGTTTGCAAGTAAATGATGGAGTAAACTTTTGTATTGTATTACATTCAATTCATGCCTTCGACCAAAAATTAAATGAATAATCTTTTGTTGAACAGTTCAAAAGCTTACATAAAATTATCGAAGCATAGAAACATAAGGTTAAGTATAAAGGTACATTAATTATATTTTCCACGTGCCGTTTCGTAAACATTTCAACTTGTACGAGTTTATATAGAAAAAGATACGAGTATCATTTACATAATGTACATGAACTGTCAATGGAGTTGTTTATGTAATATTTCGGACATGTATTAATAGCTTTGAAATATTCTGGTCTTTTTCATCAAGGTACTGTTGTATCCATTCTGAACCGATTCTTAAAAGCCTGGTCTTATTCAACGCAGACATGATTTCTCTTTAACCACCATTCAATCTTATATCCATATATTGCTCTGAACTTGAGCAACAAGCCCTTCAACTTACAAAAAGTATATCTCGCCAACGATGTGACCTAAGTTTGTTTTCATTAGCTACAGAGTAAATTTCTTTATACCTTCTTTCATGCCTACTCCGGTGTAAATCGAAGGAATATCAAATTTGTAAACACTCTATCACTTTATTTCTGCGTCGAATAAGACCAGGATTTTAAGAATCGGTGCAGCATTGTTACACCAGGATCTTTATGAACACGACCGGTGTGATTTCTGAGCCCATGAGTTTATACCTTCACACTATAATATATATACGGTGAAAAAAATGTTTTTGAAACTTTATTTTCCTGTTATAAAACTTGTTATAAACATAATATTTGACAGTGTTTCGGAGTGTAAAAAGAATTCCCGGGTAGAAGAGGGTATGTGGGGGACCCTAACACGCCGGTAGCCTGCGCCATTTAATATATTTTGTTATTTGAGTCGTTTTCCTCCTTCATAAATAATTCTGCATCAGTTTCTGTGTTTATCAACTATGAAGACTTGCTATGAATTTAAATGGTGTACTTTGTATTCACATATTCTTTTAGGACCCCATGAAACAATCTATGGTGACATAAGTAAAGACAGATACCAGTGCCTAATGTAATGTTGATGCGTTAAACATTTAGATAGATAGACATTGCGTTGCGTGACTGCACAAATATATTCTGCCAATGTTTTGCTGTATACATATTTGATGTGAACATGAAATCAAAGGACAACTGCATAATATTAAATCTTTATTACCTTGTTTACTTCTTGTTGTTAATGCACATAGTGTAATTAAGTTTGTTCCAGCTGATATCATATAGTATATCATCAATTTTAATTTATTTATCATTTTGTGCAGTTTGTTGAATAAAGAATAATGCAGGTATAAGCTATTTTACGCCCTTATGTTACGTATTTTTATTTGATACTCTTCTTGCTGGAACTTTACTGCAGTACTGCATACTTCATAAAATTACATAATATCAAATATATTAATGATACTGTGTGTAAGGAACATGTTTGTAATCAGCAAACATGACCAACAATTACATTTGTGTCCCCTGTGGCTGAAAAAATATCAAACGTATCCGTAAAATTGAAAAAGTGTATACAAATATATAGCCTATCGTAAGTTATGACGTGGAAAATCCCCTGACAGCGGTAAATCTTCAAAACTAAGACTTCTTTTCAAATTAAGAATGATTCCGTCTTAGTTACGCTTAGAATAAATCTAAGATGAAGACTAAGACATTTCTTATGCCTTAGTCACAATTTAAGATAAAGAAAATTCTCAACTCGGAAAACTAAGAACGTTTGTGAATACGGGCCCTGGTCTCAATTTCTGGGCTTTATGAGACAAAATAGCAATGCTAAATACAGCGTAAATTGGCCAGAAAAAAAGACGCGAGATTATATTGTTACATCAAACTTCGCATGTTTTTTTCTTGGGCCAATCAGAAGGGCGCGGGCGAGATCACTGTTACATACCCTATCCGGATTCAACACTAAACTCGCACGGGAGCGAAAAGTCATTTTCTGAAACAAACAACATTGAATGTTTTAATTTGATTAGTTCTCGTGTAACATATACTATGCTTATCTGAAAAATGTTTTTTTTAAATATGGTTCATGTAATGATTTTTTTAATTATCTGTGTATTATTTAACAGATTGTTTGATTTAAGATATATTCCTGAATACTGGTATGTAGGGTTTATAGTTTCATTACATAACTCAAAGCTCTGAAAGTTCTGCTGTTGTTTGGAACTACATAGCAGTCAAAAGTTGAATTACTTCGTAGGGTGAGTTTTTGAAAAACGAACGATAGTTCGCGCATGATTTGTAATGCAGAATTACGTACTACAATAGCTTTTCTACGACCGCTATGCAGTTGTTACAGTTGTTCCCGTTTCATGTGCTTTCAGTACTTTGATTTATGTTTCCCATCTGTTCATCAAAAGTAGTTCAGCAATTAGCATTATATTATATAGTCTAAATTACCTGCATATTTGAATATTCAACTTCTGCAGAATGTAATACTAGTATATCATACATGTACACATGCTCGAAGAAAAAGTTACACGTTATAAGCATCAAATTAATCAATTTAAGCTTAGCAATGAATCACCTTTTTAAATATATTATTGACTCACAGTTATTATCGCATGGTCCTTGAATTCAATGATGACTTCTATACGTTTTCAATGGAAGCTAGGAACCAGACTAAATTACCATTTGCAACACGAGAATCATGACGTCATCCCTCCTTGAAATGTGTGTACTGATAGTTATTATTGTGATAATCCGATGAAAAGGATTTTTTAGATTTTTCTAGACGAAATATACTCATGGATATTAGTTTATTATAGTTGTTTGCGAGTATATATTATAGTGTCTATTACTATTTTGGCTAACCCTCCCTGGCTAATGATGATGACTGAATCTATTGATAGTTAATAGGTAAGTAAATCATTCAGGCATTGCCTAGATAGGTTGTTGTGTGGCATTTATCTGAAATGATATTTGAAGTTCAATGTGGTTGTATCATAGTGCTCAGTTTATGGTGAATTTGTTAACATTTAGGGTTGATTCTATTTCGTTGATGTATGGTATAATATGACCATGTGCTTGTGAACTATATACATTAATTATTTATTTGTCAAATACTTATGATTGTCATAATAATGTGTATTACCCATATCATGTAAATATATAATACTTCCTATAATGGAGGATTGAATAATATATACAGTCAATATCCTTTATGAAAAAAAGCAACTTCATAAAAAACATAAACCAATATGGTTCTTGCAATTCGTCTACCTATAACGTTTTTTTTTATATTTTTTCTTGTTACGACTGATTTGTATTGCTCCTTTACGATATTGCATAGCCATCTGATTTTGACTTATATGCACGTAATGTTTGAATCTGTATTTGGCTATTGAATGGTAATATCAGAACTTTCCAAGTTTGAAAAGTGGAGGAAGAGCCAGTACGTATAGTCAGCTAAATGGAAGCTTCCTGACATTTGAAATTTTATTCTGTGTGGGTTTGTAAACATAACCGCTCAATCCAAGCCAAACGGTCTTATAAATACCATATGCAGAGAAGAAATAATCAATCTGTTATCACCTTACACAGAGTAGCATCATCAAAAGAAGTAGAAAAAAAACGAATCTTGGTGACGATGTAGAATCTTTTATCACCATACAAGGGGTTACTAACGTTAACTATTTCTGATAAGTTCTTAAACAAATGATATTGATATATTCATTCAAGACTGGCACAGACAAATCAACAGTTTAACAAGAGCAAGCTCATATATTTTATTCTCTGAATTTGGCTTTAACGTATCGGCATAGGTTGAAATCACTAAAATAACGTAAAATGATACTGCATCCCTTTATCGACTTTTCCTTATCAGCGTTAAAAATCAATAACGTAATGCGCATTGTATTGGTACGATATGATACTATTATTTCATTAATGACAAAAAATGTCATAAAATCTCTTACTAGACATCAAACATTGGCGTGGTATCAATTATTGAACCGTAAACATTAGCGATTTTTGATTGGCCATCAAAATTGAAAGGGGTGCATCAAATTCGTTGATTTCATGAGACGTTAATGATCGGACACTTCAGTTGTTAATTGCTCAGCTTAAAAAACTGAGTAGGTGTCATTTTCGAATTAACATTGTCGTCTTATTTAATGTCGGATTTCAAAGCGGTTTTCGGTATTTTGTAGCGGAAATGTTAATCTAGGGAACCGAGAATTTTGATACTTGTTTTCATGTTTTATCTATGGCGTATTACGTAATAAACAGCGGGGTTTCGGGAACGGAATTTCTTTAAAGTCAAGTATGTAACGAATCGAGGACAGTATCAAAAAAACTGAGGCACGGTTCCCTGCATTATACATTTATGGTGACTTTAAGGCTATTTGTTGTAATATAATTCTATGTACAGAGTAGTTATCGTTGTTCAGAAAATTATGTGCGATATTGGTTTATAGAAGACCAATAGATTGTAATATTTGTTTCAAATCACTTGCAATGCACTTTGTATACAGTGGTTTTTTTTAATATAATGTAATATTGGTTTAGTTTTTAAATCTATAAATTGGTGAAACGTGATTTGACATCCAAGCCATATACCTGACATCCAAACCATATACCTTAATAGTTATACGAGTATATAGAGGTATCACACTGTTATCAACATTTGGTAAATTGTTTACATGTATACGTAGAAGCTGAAGCCGCATTTAGGAAGGATATGGGTACCATTGATAATATTTTGTGTTCCTTGGTTTAATTACACACTTGCTTAATACAAATAAGAAATTATATACAGTTTTTGTAGATTTTACTAAAGCCTTTCATTACTCAGTGAGAGATATAATTTGGTATAAATTTATAAAGCTTGGAGTTACAGGTAAAATGTTAAACAGTATTAAATCTATGTATGAAAATGTTAAATCTAGAGTAAAATACAATAATGCACTTAGTGATGATTTCAGTTGTATGTTAGGAGTAAGGAATGTGAATCACTTTATATATCAATGTATTTATGCACGTGTTCGGTTGATTAGTTTCAGGTTACTGTAAAAATGGCCAGTTTTACGCTATCAAACATTACTGTTAGAGACATACGTAGATATATTACCAAAACAACCATTTCCCTTGTTGTCATAGATGCTCTGTTTGTGCGTTTCATGTACGTAATTGGGCTACTTCAATAGGTTCAATAGGTCAAAGGTCAATGTCTTACTATCCAGTTTGCTTTTAAGGGGCATTCGTGTTTCACAAATACGTCTTGTTTTAGTTGAGAAAAGCATGTAAAGTGAAGCCCTTGAACACCAGACCCCTTACGGCCTGGGCCAAAAGTCCGGTTTTCTGATTTCTTATTATAAGATTCGAAAGCAGAATGGGACTTGAAAAAAATCTCCCATTGTCAGGGAATTCCGGTTTTCAGGGAGTCTGTTTTTTCAGGAGTTTTATTGTACTACAGTGTTAATAGTTTATGTGATAGATATGAGCCGAAAACTGTCCATTATGTGAAATATTTGAGTGTTTGAGGCGCCTAGCGCCGAAGTCACTCCAATATTTTACATAATGTGCAGTTTGAAGTTTATATGTAATTAAAAACCATTTCGAACGGATTCTACAATTCATTGACCATGACAATTTGTCATTCTCCAAGGTATCAGTCGTCTTAATCATTCTAGTTCCCTATGAAAATCAAGTAATTCATGTTTAATTTCCTTCCTATTTTTTGGATAATACACTTTGCTCACTAAAAGTTACTAAAGAAGGCTATTGGCTTTGAAAAAGTAGTAAGGGATTCATTTTCTTGCATTATTATGACCAGATAAATAGATAAGATCGCGTGTAAATTTAACGGCTTAAAAGCCATTACGGTAGATACTTTTAAATCAACTCTTTCAAGCACACTGCTCGAGTAGCACGATGAATATACATTTTATTCAAACCTGTTCGCATTGGCTCAAGCAGTATCGTTCCTACGTATTGGGTTTGTAAAACAGTCTGGAAAAATGTGGAAGCTGTGAATATGAAACACTGTTTAAGTAGGATTTCTGTGTAATACTTGTTTGATTTGATTTGTTATATTTCAATGTATGAATTGTATTTGTGAATGTGTTCATATTTAGTGTTATGAAATTTGATCAATTGATTATCCATATACATTTGTGTTGTAATATAATGAATAAAATGCCACCGGTGCGGTGCTAGAACCAGTAACATGCTCTACCAACCGAGCTAAGCGGTTTTTTAATAGTACAGCAAATTCTTAAATGCAAGTACAATGTACAGTACTGCTATAGTCCTCTTCCTGTTTTACTCAAATTAATTTATCGCGATAATCACAGGTTCTGTTGACCAACCCAATCTTTGCTTCACTCTAAGTGGCTAGTCTCACATTCATGGCTGGCACCAAAGGTAATAGGAAGAGGAAATTAATGTACCCGATGCGTGGCTCGATTCCGCGACCTCCTTCTTGCTAGTCAGATTCTCTACAAACTGAGCTAATCAGACTGTTAATAGTACAGCCTGTTTATAAAATTAATACGAGTACTATGATACAGCACTGCTACATTTTCATTAAAATCTGATAAAAGACCATGGACTTAAATATACTTGTAAGTCCTTGACAAGACTCGTAAGATATATTTATTATCAGATCATTAAAGCATTCGATAATCTTACGCAAACGTCGTTGTCAGTGTCCAAATTTTAGTTGCAGTTCAAGATGTCGATTACACTCCAATATTACAAAAAATAACGAACTGCTGTCCACTGAGAGTGATCCAGTCCTAAAGTCATTGGACAGTGAGAACAAAAGGATGACGTCACAGGAATGATTAAAACAAGAATATTAAAGGTTAGGATATAGTCCATGACAACTGGTATGTTGAACCGGTATAACGTTTCAAGCCCCCCCCCCTTTCAGGTACCCCCCCCCCCCCGGTAACTTAAACACGTTATCAAAGTTCCGGCCCCGGTAACATTAAAACGTTTTTAAACTCCCTCCCCCGTTTTAATAATCCCTCCCCGGTAACTTAAAAACGTTATCAAAGTTCCGGCCGCGGTAACATTAAAACGTTTTCAAACTCCCTCCCCCGTTTTAATAATCCCTCCCCGGTAACTTGAAAACATTTTCAACCCCCCCCCCCTCCTATGTAGATTCTTCGTGATGAAAACGTTTATATTTCAGGTTATAATTCATACTAAATTATTCACAGTCAACATGGTTCATTGACATATATATTCCTAAACTAAATTTACACAATAAGTATATGAAGCTATTGGATTCTGTTAGGGTCATGGAGAGTATGCAACTTTATTCAAAAATGCAAGACCTGACCTAAATGCAATCTCACACTTACTTGTGTTCAGAAAACCTACGATAGTTAATTGTTTTTATCTATTTTTTGTCAAAATGATTCAAGATTGCATTGGTATTTGCGCAAAAACGCTCATAGGATTCCATAATGAAGGAACGAACTTGTCAGTATATGACGTCATTTGATTTCGTCATCTGATTTCGTCATTAGGACCACGTGTATAGTCTCATATAAAATACATGCATGTATGTATTTGGAATGTCCTTATTCGTGTGCAAGCTCTCTCTTATTATGAAATAAATCAAATAATTACCAGAGGGTAATCTGAAAACGTTTTCAAAGCGTCCCCGGGGGTAAACTGAAAACGTTTTCAAAGCGCCCCTGGTAACCTGAAAACGTTTTTAGTTTACCGGGTAGGGCATTTGGAAATGGAGGGGGTAATCTCAAAACGTTTTGATTGTACCCCTCCCGGTAACATGAAAAGGAGGGAGGTTGAAAACGGAACACCGGTATCCAAAGCCGATACAAAACGTATAACTGAAATATCATTGAACCTAACCACGATCCAAAATAATATTCACTAAATGTAGATGCGGTGTAGTTTTACAAGAAGAACATTCGGTCGACTTTAATTGGTCTTTGTTACTTATTTTTTCAGTTAACTTGGCATCGAATTATATCCTTCCTGATGATGTTCATTTGTGTTTTAGTCTGGCTATCATATGGATGTACAAATTATGTATGATGGCCGAAAATGAATGCTCGTATGAAAACTATGAATGTGAAAATAAATTCTGGACAATATAGCTTTTATTATTCGTAGCACTGTTGTCTTCAGCTACTAGCTTATTATTAATTCTGAAGTTTGGTCCAGCGTTTGGGATTCAGATGACGTCTGGTCGGCGTGTGGGCTGTGTTACGTTGGCTTCCGGGATAATGTTGTCGACTAACCGCGCCGGCAAAATGAACGAATACAACGTCAGATAGATCAGGTAAACAGCCCTATCTCTAATATGCCACATGGACTTCAATGAATTACAAATTATGGATTCGAACCCCCTACACCTCCACCTTACAGTCCTACAGCGGTAGGGGTTAGTCTTAGTAGCACTGATGACAGATCGGTACCTCGTACACAACAAAACTCAATAGCAACAACATCAATACCTGTTGCCGATGACCCGCCAACGTACTCTGAATTAGACATTGGGGTGCTCCCTAGTAAACCGCCGCCCTCTTACAATGAATCAGAAGACAATATGATAGTACTACATGATGGATGTGAGTGTCGACGTATATGCTTTCATACTGTATGGAAAATAATATCTTTAGTACAGGCTTAGGGGCTGTATAATGCTGTTCAATTTAACCAGAAAACACATCCTGAAGAATGTGCTTGTTGGCTGCCAAATGTCATAGTTCATTCGTTTTTTATGTGATGCTGTTTTGTACAAAACCAAAGATCATCTTATTATTGTACCCGTCAATTAAAAACAGCAACGCTCAATAATTGGCCTAAGATAAGTGTAACGAATAGAAGCGTGTACTTGTATTTGTTGTTACATGATGATTTTGGGATATCCTGTGGATCAGAAATCCATAATTAGATGCCTAGTTGTGTTCTTTGTGTTTTTCATGGATGCCAAACGAATAAATTCGTGACATAGTATAAACTGGTTCCCGTTGACTCTTGCACTGCAAAGCTTTTGGTAGCACTGCAACATGGAACAGGAACCAGTTTACACACGTGTGGTAGATGTGCTCCGCAAAGGAAGTCAACTATGATCTGTATACATGAAATGACATTCGTGCTTTACGTATACCTGTTTTTGTTACATTCTGTGATAGAAACCAATATAATAATTTGTATCAAATGTTAATTTAATCAAATTTATTATTTATCATTTTTTGTTTCATGCAACAAATTAATTAATTAGATTCCTTTGTTTGATTACATGTACATGTACATTGTACATGTTTGATATAATTAATAAATACATGTTATATGTATACTTAATGTTAATTTAGAATAAGCATTTATTCATTGTAATAATGAGTATACATCCCATGATCAAACTTGATCTGACCTAGTACATGATAACTTTTTCTTAAAACTGTAAAATATTTTTTTTTAAATACTTTTGTTTAACTCCTATTTTCTCATGGAAATCAGTGACAAAACGCTATATTATCTGATATATATACAGTATATTACATGGTTATAGAGAAAATGCCTGGATATTTGAACTATTCATAAAATCCATACATGACACACTATTTATTATACTGAAATAAAAAATAATTTACTTTATCAATATTTCTCTATATCCTTTACACAGGGGACTAGCATATACAAGTATATGTATAAAATGTTAAAAATACCCGAGTCAAGCAAATTAATAATGAAAAATAACTACCATTTCATAGGTATTATATATAATTCAATACTACGGGAACCACATATTTTAAGAGTTGTCTTTCTTGAAGCTATTAACGAAGATAGGCCTGTCAAGCAAATCCGCATGTATCATAAATACGGTTCAAGCAGATATATATCGAACACTGACCGTAGGTTCAGTAGACGATTACTGACAAGGAATACATGCCAAATGACCATGAAACTGATGACGTACATCTTTGAGTGAATAATAAAAGTGACTCTCTCATTATCTTTTTGCAATATCTGAGGTCATTCAGGCATATATCAGGCTGGTCGTGTTAGAGTCCGTCTTCAGTATTCAGCCGCTCTAATCCAGGCACATATTGACCTGAAAGATGCTAATCTGAACATCTTTGCTCATGCACACAACAAGTGAAGCAAGATGCAGTGAAGATAGTGGTCTAGGGCTTGGTTTGTCTTTACAACCAACTAATCACGGAGTTGGTAAGATGTCTTGGGCTTCTCTGACTGACTTGACTGTGTGGGTATATTAGCATGAAACCCGTGAATGACCGGGACTTTTGGAGCATTCCGGAATCTCTTCAGTTTCAGACAGGATTTCTTCATGTGGATCAGGTTGGATTTCTTGGGATTCTTGCTGTCGGGCCGTCTGATCATCTCAAGTGTCACCACTGGTAGAGAGAGGAAAGGGAGATCTTGCAGCATTCCTCTGGGCCCTGGTTCTTCTCCTTTTCATTCATTCACAGATTTGACTTGTAGTGGTATCACGGTATTAGTTCAGCAGAAAGTAGACGGATAATATCCTCGAATGTTCGTTTCTCTGGCTATACAAAGTATAATAATCAATAAAGTTAAACCTTACTTACGAGCATCTTCAATATTTGGACCACAACAACATATTAACGAGCATATTTCTTTGGATATTACGGTCATTATAATCAGATGGTCTTTTTTATTAAGACACTTATCACCCAATGTAGAAAAACAATGCATACACCTATACGAACTGTATTTTGTTGTTCAGTCGCTTTTGATAGGTCTTGGCTGTAATATTGATATGATGCATTCTATTTGTAACTGTAAGGTTTGCAACATCTGTTGAACTGCTTTATTGTTTGCATTTTGAAAGGTTTTCATCTGCTGATCTACTTTATTGTTTGTATTTTGTAAGGTTTTCATCTGTTCATTTACTTCATAATGTTTATATTTTGTCAGGTTTTCATCTATTCATTTACTTTATTGTTTGTGTAGTTTAGGTTAGACTGCATGTTATTTTTAGCGTAAAACTGTATTTTACTGTATGATTTGAGATCTCGATTTGTGTATATACAGGGGTGTTTTATTGTTTGACCGTGTTTAACAGATATCAAGATTTAAAATCGCAGAGTTCTTTTTCAAATATACATTTATTATTTATAAAATGGCTAGTCCAATGAGTCAATAACCGCACTGCAGAAATAAATTGTCACAATGTGGTCAAAAATGTTTTATTGTACATTCTTAAATCATACAAGAAGTATATGTAAATCACAAATGCCCCCTAACGGTTAACTGTATAGTAACACCTTGACTTTTGACCTATTGAACATATGATGACTATCTTCCTAACCAAATCTGAAGAGCCTATGTCAAATCGTATTCTAGTAATTGGTCGAAAAAGGTTTTTTAGCCGAAGGTAACTGTGACCTAGACCTTAGACGTACTGAGCTCAAAATCAATAGACGTCGTCTACATGTGATGACAAACCTCCCAACTTAATATGAAGAGCCTAGGCTATATCATTCTCTAATTATTGGTCGGACAAGTCTCTTTAGCTGCAGGTCACTGTGACCTTTGACGTACTGACCTCACAATCAGTAGAGGTTACCTACATGTGATGACTAAACTCCCTATCAAATCTGAAGAGTCAAATCATTCTCTAGTTATTGGTCGGACAAGGTTTGTAATGGACGGACCGACCAACCTTCCGACCGACCGACATTGGTAAAACAGTATAGATTACCCTCTTTTCTTTAAAATGGGGCATAGTAACTACAGTATTATATGCATATATTAGATATGTACATTCATTAAGTAGATAAGGAAATGTTTAGTTTGTTCTAAATTCACATTCGTCCATTTCCTGTGGCATTTCATCATATTTTTCCGCGTTATGCTTATTTATCTTCTCCCCAATTAAAGCTTTATTCAGTTTATACCGTCTCCAGATTTGGATTCCCTCTTGCAATGGTGGGATGATCACAACAAACACCGTAGCCACCAAACACCAATGTTGACATACAGAGATCCACGCTGATAACTGACTCTCAGATAATACCTCTTGTGATAAAGAAACGATCGGTAAAACAAACAAGAATATGATGAAACAAATGCCTGCGCCTGCTATGGAAATAAATCTTGTTTTCTTGAATATTGCTTCCATATGGTGAACAGTTAAACGTTTTCCAGCATTAATCGTTGTAAGTTCTTCTTTGTAAAGTTCTCGGTACGGATTTAGTGGATTATCTATTGCCATTGTTTTTAGCCATTCAACTTCAATAACCCTGCTAGTTGTGTCCAAACTATCTTCCAACTGAGTGTTGCATAAAGGATCAGTTGTTTCATCCTCGGTAAGAAAAGTAGTATGAACATTTTTCTTCATGCAAAGGGACACAGCAACAGATACAACAAAGCTTACAACGAGACCAGATATCAGTCCAGACAGAAGACAAAACTCCTGTACTGTGTTTGTGAAGAAGTCATTGAGTCCTCTTTCATGTGTTGAACCGCAACATAACATGCCTGTTAATGCACTAACTAACCCAGATATGCTTCCTGTAAAGTTGAAAGACTTGAGTAAGTAGATAAAAATCTTTGAATGGTGTTTGTCAACAGTTAGTCTATTTTAAACACTAATGTATACACAAATCTTTTTATCTATTTCACCAGATTTAACGCCATTTTAAACATTTTTCAGGCAGTTATCCTAACCAGCTTCTCTGGCCTTTACCAGTATAAATCATATTCTAGCTGCAAGTTTCTGTCAAGCTACCCCACATAATTCAGAGGTGTGGGGCTATTTAACATAGGATATGATATCTTCAGTCATTTTTAATGGGCAGTGTGAGTCTCGCTGGAGTTAAAACATTCAACGCTTAACCACTGAGCTAATGGGACAGGCTATAAGAATTATCTAATACCAAATGTATATTCAAATGTTTGTATCATGTACCCCAGTAATATTCAACTCTGATTACTAGTAATTGATTGTCATACTTTCCTTTAAACTGGAACTGATGCCAATATTGTATCTAGATTTGTTGGCCAGGATTATGTATTTGGATATGTTAAACACATGAGAATAGGAACAATATTCTTGTTACGTACCCGTAATTAAACCTGTTGATGTTGCACGCGCCCAACCGATAGTAAAGTACAATGGCATAATAAATGGAGCTATAAACACTTGCGACGTCATGAACATCCAGTTAAGGTTTATGCCCGACTCAATAACCAGAAGACCAAAAGGTATAATGCTGATTGTGATTACAACCATACACCAGGATTTGTATCGTATGAGTTGATCTTCATAATGGCGGAACTAAAAGGTGATACATATAATTGTTAAAATAGTGATGTGAACATATGATCCGTCAACGTGGCAAAACAATTTAAATTAGAAAGTTTGAAAACAATTAAGTTGAAAAGATTTGAATTTACCATTTATATCTCCAATGGATGGTTTGAGCTCTTACCTTTCCATGTATTGAGCAGGAATACTGAAATCCTTGTTCATTATTTCCTTTTAGTCGTATTTCCACATCTTGTTCACAGTCGCGACAATTTGATGCTGGTGGACAAACACAAAGACGTGTTGCCTCTTCATTTACTGATAATGGTATCAGTGATTTGCCACATAAAACACAATCATTTGGTTTCATATCACATCTTGAATGGCATAAAAAAGATTTAGTTATGAATAGAAAGTGAAAATGGATTTTCCAAGAAAGAATGTACCGGTCATGTAAATAAGCTCCCGTCCATTCTAAAAACCTTACCATACCCCACTTATACCTATTACAGCACACTAAACTACACTATACAGACCGAAAACAATTTATTCATTTTCGGTTTAGCACCGTTCGTTAACAATTGTTCACTTATATTCGGCAGTCGATTCACCGAACAAGTTTTCCTGGACGTTATGCTTACTAGTGCTAACTTACCCTTCAACAAGAACCATCAACTTTCCCACATGTGGAGGAAAATGTATTCTTCTATGGAAGGGCATAACCTACTGCGACCGGGAATCGAACCATGACCGGTATATAAATCTAGAGTTCTGGACCACGGCCATCCTTTACCAATGCAGGCTACGACCAAGTCCTCGCTGTTCATAACAAAAACCATATAAGAACACAAAAACCCGGGCGTAAATCGTGGACGAAGAATGAAACAACTTTTAAGGGATATATATGTTATTCTTCTGATTCTTTAACCGTTTACTTGTTGAATTAGATACTGAATATAGTCCATATGCTACGGCTAGCAACAAGTTTTCCATGTTATTTGTCTGGTTGTCATTAATTTCTTCTCTCAAGGCGTTTCCTTGCTGTTTCATTAGCAATATACAAAAGTGTACCGTTAGGCTAGTTCCGCATGTAACTGTTTGAATAGATTCAATGTCTTACCTGAATGGTCGTATATATGTCTTGAATATATCGTAAACAATTAGAGAAGATATTGACATAACTTCACCAGAACCAGTTGACATTATTGCCATTGTTAGTAGAGTCAAAAACATGAAGCAACCTTCTTCACCAAGTAACGCTTGTATCACAAACGGCGTTACATAGCCTGAAATAGTAACACACATGTAGCAAGTATTACACATTCTTAGACATTAACATACATGTGGCGTGATATAGCCTGAAATATTAACATGCATTATTAGTAAGATCTTTCTTTGGAATACCGGTAATGTTTATTATTTATAAGTTATTGAAATGGCTTATTATTCCTCAGTCTAGAATTGATATTTAATTATTATGACATGATTGAAATATCGTTGTACCAAATAGTTGAGAAAACGCAAAATTGATGAACTCCTACCTCCTGTTCGAAATAAGTATATGGATTATTTAAAAAGAGAAAAGTTTCTTGTATTTCAAGCGTATGTAACATTATTAACCACAGTGAATGCTTTCAAAACAGGTATTAGGCTCAAGTTATAATTTGGTTTACCTGAGTCGATGTCGGCTTCAGATAACAAATTTGATCCATTCCTAAACGACATTGTTTGGTACACCATTGATGTCACTAATGATATTGGTGTAGGTATCGCAAACCATAGGAACGCTGCAACAAGAAAGCCAAACATTCCCTCGCGAGGCCTTGCTGCAATGCGACTTTGCCAGTTGGCCTGGTTACAAAATAACACACCTATTGTGATAAAAACCGTGACTATACCATATATTACTCCATTTGTACTTCTGAAAGTCAGAAATGACTCCCGATAATTTCCTTCCGGACCGATCAGACAGTGCATTGAGTCATGAACAGCTTCTATTGACGTTACGTTCTCCATTTCCGGTTCAGCAAAATATGTAAATTTGAGAATGAAAAACGATGTTGTGATAAAGATTAATGCGGTATTGAAGTAAGAAATGTAGAATGTAGTTCCAAGTCCTCCAATAAGACAATAAGAACCGAACAATACCGCAAGGAGTAGCAAAATGAATTCACTGGTAGAATCTTTTATCAACACATCAGCTACCGTTTTCCCTGAAATGAAAGTATATACCGTTAAATTTAGAACTTGCATTGCAAGTCTAAAATGGATCGAAGAAAAAATGTTTTGCAATTTTTGAATGGACAGAACGAGTGCAGTATGCTGTATTCATATCGATATGTTTAAAATCTGGCTCCTGGGCAAACTTGTTATTTTATTTAATCTTGCAAGACGTTCAAGTCTCAGGCGTCGCACAGTGAAGATGAAAACAGTGATATTCATTCACATCACGCCAATAAATGTTCATAGAAAGCCAATTAAAGTGATATATGTTTACCTGTAAGAACAAGGATTGCTACGACTACCATGTTAGTAAACAACGCCACCATACAGAAAAGAATGTGTGCTGCTTTACCAAATCTGGCGTACGCTATCTAAAATAAACATACAAATGTATGTAAGCAAAGCTTAAATTCTCGATTGTATAACAAGTAGTCAGTTATCAGTAATCAATATGTCAAACAGAATTTTATAAATAAAATAACAACAAAAAATTCACGCATCTTCGTAGATTTTTCTAGTGACTAAAATGGAAAGTTGTATGTGCTATTGTACATGTTTGTATTTTCCTAACATTGTTTACCTGTGGGAAGGTTTTCGCACCCGGTGCTCTTGTTTTAAGATGAAGACAAAGGACAGCAATCATTAATATTGACAGGACGATAGCCAAGGTATAGTACAACGAGCCAGAAATGCCAACCTGGAACATAGATATACATGTAGTAATATATCAATGAATGCATGTATAAACAATGACTGTAATCAAACCTTGAAGTTTAATAAAGACTACTTTAAGTTTTTATGACTATCCTATATTTTTTTTGTAAAACCGTGGCAAATATAACCAAAAAGAGTACACGTGACATTAGTCAAAGCAGATAAAGAAGAAAATATCAGAAAAGAGTAAACGTGACACTGACCAGAGCAGATGAAGAATAATATAATACAACAAAAACAGCAAACGTGACATTCTTCAGGGCAGATGAAGAAGAAAAGATTAGAGGGAAAACGCTTGATAAAATATGGTTTTGATGTCAGACAATTCCTTTACAAGTAAGAAATAGTAAATAAAATGACTGAAAATCAGTCCACAAATATCAGAATGTATAGGGCTAAGACAAACATGTCCACTTCATTATGAGACGATGGACTACAAAGACAAAGGAGATAAGAAATAGGTCATAAAACAACTAAATACAATCCCTTTAAAAATGAATTGAGGTATATCTGTCGTTTAATGGCCCATTT
Source organism: Lutraria lutraria (assembly GCA_964023205.1). NCBI lineage: Eukaryota > Metazoa > Mollusca > Bivalvia > Venerida > Mactridae > Lutraria > Lutraria lutraria. The sequence goes on along the minus strand of OZ026839.1, from coordinate 31,865,919 downwards.
GATATGGTAATTACGAGTCTGCTCCAGAGAGAGGGGAGTAAAGATACAGGAGAACCGGCCATTTGTATCCCTATTCTTATTTCCAATGGTTTTATCTGGTTCTTTATTTTGTGCGATGTAAAGCACCAATACGCGCCGTCCTTTTTCCAGTGATTTTGGTGGTGGAACAGAGGCCCCAATACTCCCGACTTTCCACGTTTAGGACAATTTCTTCTTCTGTTGATAACTCAATTTTCATAGATGTTTACAGACATATACATGATACATGTAGTCTACTTTTTACAGATGTTTGTAAATATACACAACAACCTATTTTTTACAGATGTTACAGAGATATACATGATAGCCACTTTTTCATAATTGTTTACAGACATATGCATGAAAGCCTTTTAAATGAAATATCTGCTGTTCCATGCTAAACATCTTTTATCATTTCAGCAATTTAAGGGAATTTCGAGAATGGTGTATAGTGTATAGCTATAATGATGATGAATGTTTCTGCAATGAATACAGTATATAGTGTGATATTAAATCATTAATATTCAAATACCTTGGTCGCTATAGTTGCACTCTGAAGAAAATCAGCAGGCCATAATAGTTGTGACGTCACTGAAACAGCTGTCAGACTTAGGCTTACTCTTCCACCGGCATCAAATACAACATCCAAACTGTGAAAGTCTCGGAAAACATAACGCCTAAAAGTACAGGATATTGCAAATGTATGCTTGTTTCAGGGTTTCAGGTTTAATGCAGGTCTCATATAGACATATCACTCTTCCAAAATATAATCGTGTACAGTCGGTTACAGTAAATAATTAAAATATTTTACTTTCAAGTAGGTAACCGTGTTTTCAACTTGGTTCATATATAAAGACTCTACAAAACGAACGGTCCTCTCTAGAGCAACAACCTACCTTCAACAACAGCATGACTTTTTCACATTGCACGATTTAACTATTAAGTTAACCTCCCTAGAGCAACAACCTTTCAAAGATAACTTAATTTTGCTACTACCAAAGGATGTCGCTTTTATTTGGAGTAGTTACACTGTACTCTGATTTTTTGTTTATGTATAATCTGTTGAATTCTTTTTCAGTTTTTTGTTCATGTTTGTTCATGGACTTTTATTGGCTCGAACATGACGGGACATTCAAAATCAGTTCTAGTTTGCCGGAGTTCTAGACATATGAAAAGAAAGTATTACTCCATAAAACGGAGCTGTTTGTCTTGTTTTTTTTTTTCGTTCACGTTGTTTGTGTAGACGTAATAAAAAAATGGTTCAAATTTAATAAAATGTATTATGTGTGCGTGTCGTTAATTTCAAAACGCATTTGTTGACGATCATGATAATAATTAATGTACAATTAAACAAACTCAGACAACAGTTAATACAGTCATAAATTTATCTTCACACGTGGTTAGTCATATGTAGCGAATTTTGAAGGCCAGATATTCTGATGTCGTGTTTACAAATATTTTGTTCCACTCAGAGTAAATATTATACTGGAGACCTGCTGATCATAGACGGAAGTCCATTGAATATGTTTAAAATATACCTTATGTTTGGACTGTTCAATATGCTATAAAAAAGATTATCAATTATTCATATTTGTACTTGTATTTGTACAATGACACATTTTGTCAGGACACAATAGTTAAATGATTACCTAATCCTATTGTATCCGATACCAACCAAAGCGGAGAAACCAGCAAACCCGACAAGCATGAATAATGCTTCATACTTCTCAATCAACGGATTTAACCTGAAACAAACCAAAAGACAACCAAACAGTGGTAAAAGATTAATGATTTCTTCGGCATCTTCTCATACATGTAGTTTAGTTTATTTTAAGTATGTAGACTTTTCTCATAACTCGGGTATTTTTAAATGTTTTGAAACCTTATTTATGTTACGTATAATTGAAATATTACCTGAGCTGTGGTGCAAATTTGGTTGAAGTACAAAGAACGTAAATAAAGTTACATTGTGTTTAATTATATCACTAACACTATCACAACCCGGCGCAAGGCATAACATATCTAAACGTAACTTTGACGTCAGGTCAAACTTTAATCCTAAACTTTGTCTATGTTGGCACCGCCCGAAAAAAACACATTCCCTTTGTCAGGAAATCTATTTACTTCAGATGTCTATGTTTAATATCTAATCGAAAGAAGACACACTCTGGCACCAAATATTGCGTGCTTTCGAATCTCCTACCATGTAGATCTTCTATGAGACTTTTGAAACACCAGGGATGTGTTAAAACGTAATGTGTGTTATATAACGTATAACGTGTTGTTTATTTTTTTCTTATATTTTCATAACAAAAGTACTAATATCTATTAATAAATGTTTGACTTTAGCATTAACTTTTCACTAGGCTACCTTGTTGTAGTCCGCTCCATTTACTGTCTGTCCGCCGGGTACTAGCAGCACGCCTCGGCGTCCATAAAAACACAGGATGTTTTCCGCCAGATTTGGACATTCTGGCCTTCTTCAGAGGTGAGGTTCTCGGTGTTTTTCATACGGATGATTCAGCCTTTGTTTTAGAATCTGGTGAATATATTATTTCGATTTCCCAATTGCGATGAAAAGGGTCAAAATATGAGTCGCCGATCCTCTGCTAGCAATTCTCTTACACCCTGCTTAAACATAGACTTTAGTTTTACCGGTCGTCTATATTGAGTGTCATCTATTACAGGTTCATGACAGTCTTTAAATTAGTTATAACATTTAAGAACTAGCGTTCGACAACATTCCATCATGGTTCATGCATCTTATATTATACTGTGGGTTTGCCTTACAGATCTTTTATCGTCGCACTCTTCGGGTTCTTTCTTTTTAGAAGGAGCTAGTGGGGGTTTGTTATGTACATGCAAAAATATCCCTTTATAATTAAAGAATAATAAAACAAACAAATTGTTTTATGACCGTTCCGTTTAATGACGAACGTCTAAGTGCCAGTATTACAACAATACTTACAAAATACAACAAAACATATATTATGAACATACGTCATCTTTTTTAAGCTTGAGTCTTATAACGGCGGCACCAAAGTTGTTATTTCTTGCTCAAAATGAAAGCGTTTCCGTTTGTTTTGTTTTACAAGAAATGACGTCATGGCATCGGGTTTTAGTCAGACGTGATTTTGTGCGCAAATAACCACTTTTAACTCTTTTATTTAGCGTTTTATATCAACACATACTATTCAAATGAATCGTGCGCCGCATAGCGCTACTGGTTGTCATGGAAACAATACTATGTCTAAACATTGTCTAAAATTGCAAAACCACGAAATAGAATATGAATAGTAGTATGTCTATGCAAAGTATCATACAGTTATCATAAAGGACTTCGGAGTTATGAGGAAGGTCTCGACAACCCTCGTACATTATATAATAACTCGACATATATTTTATATAGATCATAACTTCTGGTCCAAACAATATTTGGTTTGATGTTGAATAAGTATTTTCATTATGTGTATGATGCATTTGAATTTTGACAACGTGTGTATATTTGTAGGATATAAACGTTCATACAAGAACAACATATAAAAGTAAAATAGAAATGTAAAATCGAACCCGGGACATTTCGATTGACACCTTTTTATTCTGTTTTCTTAACCTAAACTTTAGGTAACATAGACACATTTTCGCGCTGTTCTCTGCATTCCGTTATACTTACCACTACGTTACATAGGCACTTTTTTACGCTGTTTTCTACATTCCGTTATACTTACCACTACGTCACATAGGCACCTTTTTACGCTGTTTTCTACATTCCCTTATCCTTACCACTAAGTTAAATAGACTTTTTTTACGCTGTTTTCTACATTCCATTAACTTAATCTTTACAATAGTGAAACTTTACCATATTGTACTTGTATTAATTCGACGTGACACCAATTAAACCTGACATAAATTCTAAAAACTTAGTAACTACCTTGTTAATGCTGAAGATAAATGGTAGGTACAATGTATATGTATAATTAATGACGCACAATAATTATATCATTATTATCAAGCTGTCTGATGATTCATAAGCCTTAAGACACTTAAAATCATCAGACATGAACATTTACGTTATCTAATTATAGTAAAATTATAAATAGCACTATTTTTAAATGAATTATTTCAGATTAAAAGTTGAAGTTAAAACAGATACAGTGTAACTTCTGAAATCCGGACACCCATGGGACCTGCCAAAATGTCCGAATTTTGGAAGTTTCCGGAATTCAGAAGTCTAAAATTATCTGAACAAGTGCATATGTTAAATGCCAGAGTTTTTAAATGGTGAAAAAAGGGACATCATTATTTATGCATAATACAATATGATGTTATTATTACTAAGACATGATGCAAAAAATAAAAGATAAACATTAATAAGATTTTTTAATCAAAATCTAATATTTTCTCGAAAGGAAGATACCGACAATACAAAAATGAACCAGTCAAAATTGTTAATGAGTGTAAATATTTGGAAATATATTTTAGTAAAAGTGGTTTATTTTACAAATGCAAACTGACATGTTGTGATTCTAACACATGTCAAAATATACTAGCACTACTGATTAGTAAACAGTTGAAAAAGAGAACAATGGCATTTTGCCTCAGGGTTAAAAATCTCGGGACTAATTAAGGTTGACACTTTCTGCGCTGTCCGGATTTTGGAAGTAAAATTGCACTTACATATACCAAAATTTATGCAAATATCGACCGGAATTCAGAATTCAGAAGTTCAGGAATTCAAAAGTCTAATTTACATTGAAATAGAGGGAGAAATTTCAGGAACAAGATAATAGTCCGGATTTCAGAGGTTTCCGGATTTCAGAAGTAACACGCGGCATTTTTTCCAATTTCTCTCGAAAACAAATACAGTTTTATTCACGGATTTACCAATTACATAGCATGTGTAATCATTAGTTGTCCCGACACATGCGATCCTGTCTTATTCCTATAACTAACATATTGCAGCTACTTTGAGAAATTCATAAACCCGAAAAGATTTAATTAAAGCTAGAAAACAATATAGTCGAGCTTATAGATACATGTCTTGTAAAATAGAATAGTTTAGATATATCTAACTACTTATGACTAGTAAATATGGCAGATGAATCGCAAAACTTTTCTTGTCTTTTTAAATACATTCCAATGTATCACACCATGTATTCTTCCTAAGAACGATTCGTCGCCAACATTTCCGTACTTTGGATTTTGCTGTTATAAACTTTAATGTCGATCTTATAAAAATTGAGACCTACCGGAGAACCTTAAACACGTCTACGTGTATTTCTTTCTTCACCAAACATAGAATATAATAGCAGTACTACTCGATCTTTCTAAAAGAGTGGAATTTCTTGACACAAATGGTAACATTTTTGTCCTATATTTAAGTCAAGTTAAACATTTTATTGGCTTTTAACTTTAACAGTTCATCGCCAAATGAAGTATTTACATTGGCGGTACAATGATTTTATAAATAATGATAAAACATGTACAATGAAAAGCATGTATATTAGATTATGTGAAAAAAGCAATAGCATATACAATTGATATTGATAATATGAATGAATATAATTATCCTAAATATATATTAATATAATGTTGCAATGAGTAAAATACATGTAGTCATAAAGTTCTACAAATATTGTAGAGTTTCGTTTCTAACATGAGTTTTCAGTTTAAGAATAGAAAAAATAAAATGATCTGGCTTCTGTTATGAAGGAATCCCTTGATATAGTGGCAAAATGAATGAAAGATGCAAGTTTAATCACTCTTGTATTACTTCTCAAATTCATCAATGATCTAAACTATATCAGAGCACTGATTACACGTTATTGAAATATATGATTATATAATCGAATTATACATAAGATTAATGTACCGACCTTGTTGATTGGTCCGTAAGTGGCAGGTCGTAGCTACAATCAGAATTTCCAAGTGTGGTTGTATTCATGATGTTCGCAAGTAAATGATGGAGTAAACCTTTGTGTTGTAATATATATAATTCATACCTTCGACCAAAGATTAGATTAATTATCTTTTGTAGAACATTTGAATAGCTAACATAAAATTATCGAAGCGTGGAAACATGTGGTTAAGTACAAAGGTATATCAATTCTATGTTTCACGTGCCGTTTCGTTAACATTTCAACTGGTATGGAAAGCCGCCCAAAATATGCAATCAAAACCCTTTTATAGGCATTGATATTTAAAGTTCATTTTTTGTTTGATAATGCCGGTCTCCACGTCAAGAAATTTATCAGACAATACAGATGGTTGATTTGTTTTTGAAAAGTATGCTAGAATTATAATTGCGTATTGTTCAGGTATAGATGGTACCCCGATTGATGCGGGCTTATCGCCAATGTACAAATGTGGTTGTTTTTCACCGTCAACGTTCGTATCGCTATGTTGAAATAAAGAAATACCCGTCCCATGAAATGATGATATTGACGTAGTGGAGTTAGAATTGTGATCAATATTTTGTTGTGAAGGGTACATGGTGTAGCACTGGTGAACAAACTACTCCACACATCATTGTAAAACAGCTCCTCCAACTATTGTGGAAATTTCAAGGACACGGTTATATTATGTACATATATATACCGCACCGAAGATATCAATTAGATGTCGTTTCCTTGTCCACTCAAAATCAAAAGGCCAATACAAATAGAAAATGGGGGTTCGTTTGTCTTGGAATGAAGATGGACATTTGTTGCACGGTGAATCCCTCTATGACAGTCATACTGAAGTAATTGAGTTATTGCAAAGGAGACTTAAAGTTGCACTATTCCGTCTGCGCTTCATTGTTTGGTCCATATCGTACCTTACTCACTAATTCAATTTTGGGTACTGATATCAATTATTTACCACTGAATTTTTGTTCATGGTCAAGCATATGTCCACGTACCATTTGAAAGTCTTTGTTAAAGGAAATTGGTCATAAGCACAAGCACCAAACAATGCAGGTCCTATATCTTTCTTCAAAGTCAATTAGACTTTCTTATCGCGTTAATGCGGATCTAATTCAGAAACTTAGCACGAACTTCTCTCTTTTGATCGAGTTCTGTGAATGTAAATTGACTTTGTATCCAACTGTTTCAGTCTCTGGCCAGGCACTCGTCCGACAAAGTCTTTGTTTCGAATATACATGTAACTAGTTCTGCAAATGTTTTTTTCTCGAATGCTGAGTAGTCGACCGACTTCTCGTTACGTTTTGTATTGCACGCTTTTCTCTGTTGCTAAGATATGTAAGACTTTTAATGCTATTTCATTTCAAGAGCGACAGCATAATCGGCACTCGGCACTGAGTTTGGCCAATAAAGAATAGAATGTTTTGGCACATTCATTATAGTATCGGTATTCGAATACTGGTCATATTAAGTTCATCAATTTATAGATTTAAAAACTAAACCATAATTATATACATTTTACTTAAATAAATCGAGTGTATAATGTCCATTGTCAGTTATTTGAAACAAATAGCATACTTGGTTGGCCTTCTATAAACCAATATTACACATGCTTAACAATTTTTTTAACAAAGTACATCAGATTTTTTATATTGTTAACAAATTTTTTACAACCGTACCTCAGATTTTTTATATTGTTCTATGTTCGTGAGACATTCCGTATTCTGAAACCCGCTAATAGACTAAAATGAAACCAAGCTTCGAAATTCTGAGGCACGTTTCCTAGATAAACATTTCTGCTACAAAATACTGAAAACCGCAAAAGGCTTTTTGAAAATGCAGGTGTATACGAACCTAAATTTGCAACAATACTGATTAATTGAACGAAGTGTGTTCAACTTAATTATAATACGTGAAAGTAATGCCACGAACCACCAACGGACGCATTTTGACTTCTATGACAGACGTATGTGTATATACTTGATGAAGTGTAAACTTTAAAGCAGGCCTTGAGCTTAATGTTTTTTACAATGAACATTGAAGTTGTTTAGAGGTACCATCAAAATTACATATGTCGGGTTAAACATGATGAACTCAGCCTTCAGAATTTAGCCGCTCAAATAACCCATATATTCCCTTGACCTAAACAACTGTCAAAAAGTATTTTAGTATACCGCCGTCTGGTTATAATCCCCATTATTTACGGTAAGAATGATATTATGAGCATAAACGATGAATAAAATGTTTTCACTCCTATTATACACGTCATATAGCCTGGAGACAGTGGGTTCGAATCATGACCACGGCGTTCCTGACCAGGGACGCGTTGGCACACGGTCTTGAATTAACCCCGACACATGTAGGCATCATCTTACCAAGTTTGGTGCTTGTATGAAAATTTGCACTATTTTGCCGAAAAGTACGTTTTATTTATCCCTTTAAATCCGATTTTGATGAGATAAACATTTAGATAGAAAAACATTGCTTTGCATGTGCAAATATAGTCTGCCAATGTTTTGCTGTATTAATGTTTGATATGAACATGAAATCCAAGGACAACTGTATAATCTTAAGTATTTATTACCTTGTTTACATCTAGTTGTTATTGCACACATTGTAATAAAGTTTGTTCCTGCATATATATGCATGCAGGTACTTCAATTGTAATTTATTCATTATTTTGTGCAGTTTGTTGAATAGAGTACAGGGTGTCCCAAAAGAAAGGTAACACTTTCGAGCATGTTTGTTGTTCCTTTAAATTGCAGATGAATACCTTCATCGTGCGTGTATGATAAGTGAAGAGGATGAAAAGTTGTCACATCAAAAACGTCATAAATTACTCAAACGACGTCAATGATAAAAAATGCACTTTTGTCCTCAAATTTGTATTAAATTGCAAATACTGAATATATTCATAAGGTTCTCTGACACTAAAAACTTACATCTTTGATCTACATATCTGCATAAATATCATGTATTCATTTGCAATTTAAAGGGAAATTATACACGTATCAAAGTGTTACCTTTCTTTTGGGACACCCTGTATAATACATGTATACAAATGTAAGCTGTTTTGAAACTACCAGTTAACAGGCATTTTTATCCTTGACTATATGAATTCAGTGAAATAAATGATATACGGTTGTAACTCTGTTTTTGTTATTTTTACAGGAGAGACAAAATATTGTAATTTTATTTTATTAGTAACTTGCAAAATCCGATTTAATACCCATGAATTGCAATTAGATTATGCAACTATAACATTCTAAATTCAATGCTATAAAGAGTTTCTAAATTAGAGAGTTATTTAAGAAAGTTTAAGTTACAACTGATTTGCACTAAAATACAAGAAAAAATAAATTTATTTTTTGTGCAAAATGGAAGTCAATTATCTTTAAAGTTTAATGCTAGTGTATTTATCAATACAAACAAAGAGACTGAGTAAGTTATGACTTTCATATATAATTAGCAAACAAATTTAACCTTTGATTTTACATAATTTCACAATTCCAATATACTTTCATGTATATGTAGGGTATCTTAACATTTTCTTGTATAATCATCAACTAAATATAAGACAACAAGTAACCAGCATAAAAATAATAGTAATAAGACTAGTCATAGATAGTAGACAAGTATAGTTTTCAATACTAAGTAAATTATTCACTTTTATGTTTGCTATACAATCAGATTTTAAGTTTGTAACTTCATTCTAATAATAAATTCTAATATAAAATGTTCAAGAAATTTGATACATTTTTTTATCAGATTGGTCAGTAAGTGAAATCACAAAACTGAACACAACTTACTCAATTTACAGTTTAAAATGCATGACTGCATGTAAATTAATACAACCAGGGGATAAAACCAGTTGTTATGCCCCCATTCTGAAAATATGTGGGGGATCATGTAGGTTTATATTGTCCGTCCGAAATATTGTGTCTCCAAAAGTATTAGGGACAGAAGTATGAAATTATACAGGAATTTTAATCAACATATTAAAGCATCATAATCTTACAAAAGTATTGATCCTAGTAGTTTCTGTTTGTTCTATAACAGAGGAATCCGGTGTGTTTTCCTCCCGTGCATACTTTATAGCAAGAAAAAATGTTTCCGAAACCACTATCGTATTATTTTCAATATCATTGAAATAAATACTATTTATAGAACACCTGCGTTTTCCCGCAGTTATGCTATGCACACGTAGTAAAGTGACGTCACGCGCTCTACATATTTCAAGTTAGAAAAGCAAAAATCACAGTGAAATGAGTGTTTTCAGTGGAAAAAAGGACTTGTTTCGTCGGTAATAATCATATTGGAATAAAATCAGCAATTAAAGGTTTTTGCATATATTTTTCTACAGCAAAAAGCTAATGGGACTTTAAGTTGTGTATAAAGGGTTTTAATTGATGACTCTTGATTTATCTGTCCTTGAATTTGTATTTTGTTATTACTTACATGAATTATATGAAAATCTTGTATCACAATTATCTCAAAAGTTATACTTTGTGCAGAGACATTTTACTGGAACATTTATCAGCATAATGAAGTAGTGCATTAAGGATTTTCACTTTTTTCAAAGGCTGAAGACTCTGGAGTTATCTGTCCTTGAAATTTTATCTTGATGTTAAATAAATGAAAATTTTGCACTTAACATACCATGTCCACAATAATGGATGGGGGGGGGGGCATCTGTGTCATATGGGCACAATACTATAATTTCAGTGGGTCTTCTCTACAATAGTCATTATGTATACAATATTTAATAAGCTGCTGATGTTTATAGCATATAGTTGCATTTACTAAGTTACTTATCAATAACAGTTTCAAAGAAACTAAAGGAAAGATGAATGCGTAAAAACAAAATAAATGTAACTGTTATGACAACAACTATTATCAAACAAGCTTCTGAGGTAGCTATATCAGTCTGCACTCAATCATTTATGGCCATTATTTTATTCGTAAGGAATTTAAAGGTAAAAGCTATGATGATCCCTTGGAATGATACTGTGACAACGGTTCGAGGTTTGGCCCTTAGTAGTGGTAAATACTGATTATGTAGCTCTCTCACTGTGTCAATAGAGATTTGGAATGTTGTATTTGGACCTGTAAAAAGGTTAACATTAAACATGAAAACATCTTGAATCATTCTAGTATTAGAACTGGTTTGGTGCATGAGAATCAATTCTTAGAATTTTAATGGGATTCCAGTGTACCTTCTGATCATCTGTATGTGAACATTCACAAGGACAGTAATCATCATCATCACCATCATCCTTAACATCATTTAATGATCATTATGATTATCAGTAGTGTCATTTCCAACACTACCACAGTAATGACCCGTAAGTTTTTGAATTTAGTAATACAGAATAATAGATAAAATGGTAGTAAAATATAACAAATATATTTCATTTGCACTAAAAACAATTACATAATGCCTTTCTTCAGCCACATCTTGTAAAAAGTGCTTTTTCTTATTTTTTTGCAATATCGTTGAAAAAAATACTCTGCTATATTTCTATATGTACCGGTACTTACTGATTAAATAAGAAAATTTCAGAATGTTGTTATAGCAAGTTAAACTGAAACTAATGGTAGTTTCACTGATGAGACATCTTTCTAGGTAAAATAAGACCTATTTTAATTTTAACATCCAAAAGGCTAATGGGACAGCCTCATCATCATGGCAAACAAATTCTTACAGCAGGGAACATTCCATTATCTAATGATATGAAACTTTGGTCAAACACATAACTGTTAATATTACTGAGAAATGTACTGACATTCATATTTTGTATGCAGACATTAATTTCCTCATCTATTTCTTCTACATCACTAGAACAGTCTTTCAGATCAGAATCCAAAAACAGACTTCTGTGTCTCAGGAATCAGAAGCAATACATATTTGCTTTACTGCAAACTGTATTCAAAAAAAGCTAAAACTACAGTCTGAATCACTGTCATCGTTAACATTTTCCTGATATATTACAGTCACTAGAAATATAAGAACAGAATACTCAAATGGGGTACTTCCACTCAGTTTCAATGATGCAGTAAGGTGCAGAATAAAACTGCATAAAATAATAAGTGAAATATGTCACAATGCTCAGTTATACAGGCTTTTCTACCAGGCACTTAAATTCCATCAAAGCATTATTTCTGTATGAGGATAGACAAATAATAGTGGTTACCAGACAAGTGTTGGCACCGCTTGCAGCACTCTTGTTTAAACAGTGTACATGTATATATAGTAGGGAGGTGCACCACTATTTGTGATATGACAGTCACTTATTGTCACTCATTACATGGTCTCCCACTAGGTCTGTACAGCATCAGATTCAGAAATTGAATAAAAATGTTCTTCAGTTTCACAGCCAGTTGTACCATTTCCGAAACTGAGAAATACGCCTCATACATATAAAGTGCACATGTAGGGTTACAAATTTTGGTTATACAGTTTCCGGTCTCTACTTTTCACAACAAGGTACTCGTTTTCAAAAATCATTCTCAGAATTAAAGAGTTTATCATTCGCAATTGATAAAGTGGGCATCAAGTTCCCATTGAAAGAGAAATAGGTTGTTTACATCATTGGGTTCCCTTGTGGGAAAGTAGCGCGAACAACATCAACAAAATGGCTATATACCTGCCTATTATGTCCGAGGCACTTTTTCTGATGAATAGAAACCCTCAGTCTATTCGTTACTTAGGGTTAATGCCCCACAAAAGATCCTTATAATATGGAATGGAACAGTTGTATGTAGTATCTGTACTGCCTTTTACAGGTTAATAAATTTCTTAATTTATATAACACTAATGGGGGAAAATGCATTACAACTTTGTTATAATCAATTTCTCAAGACATGTAACTGTTTTTTTTTCAATTAATGTGGTATTTCCTAAAACATTTAATTTCCTCTGTAAATATGGCCAGGCAGCCATTTTGAACCAAGGAGAAAAAATAGGCTTTGAATACTATTCCATTTACAGAAGTACATATGACTTCAGATAATGTATTATTTAACCAGTCTATACTTAAAGCTACATGTATTTTGAAAGTTGGTCTCTGACATTTTTTTCTTTATCAACCAGCAAATAACCCCCAGAATATCAAAATTATGTGATGTCTTAAGTGATGTCATTACAAATATGTACTGATGTGTTACTTCCCATCTTATGTCATAACTTTTTTTTGCAGAATGGTTGTATCTTTGGATACAACCATTTTGCACTAAAAAGTAAATGCCAAATAAGTTACAACCTTTTGACAAATGTATGATATTTCTGGTAAATGATGGAATATAAACTCAACATTTATAGAGGTTATGTATGTTGATAAAGTGACTTGAAAAATGAAAAAAAGTCATTTTCAGAAAAAAGTGAGTTACAACCGTTTACCCGCGATATACATGAATTATTCATTTGTCAAATACTATATATATTTTTTCGTCTGGTACTGAAGTTTATGAATGACATTGATAAATGTTGCATTGTCTCAGTTTAATTACGTCACAGCTTTCTAAAAATAGACATAAAAAAGGAGACTCTGATGACTTTGTACGTTAGTCATATTGTAAATAACGCATACGGATTTTTATTTTTTAAACCAAAACACGCAGGAATACATGACTATATAAATCTAACGGACACTATTTCAAGAAAATTCGCGAATGCTAAGAGGCCCGTAATAGGGTTCTGGACTAAAATGATTTCCATTGTCCACGTATTGTCGACTTCAAGATAAGTAAGCTTGGAATTCTTATCAAAGCACTATATTTAATGATTTATATTTTAAAAGATACATTTCATAGTTACTAACACTTTAAGTATATATGTGCGAAACGTTTTGCTGACACTGACGACAAAAAACCCTATTGACACACCTCTTGCAGCGCCCCATGTAAATACCGCGGTATTACCGGAAGCGGAAAGTTCTAAAGTAGGTCAAACATGGCCGCCTACAACATCTTCGATAAACGAACAGACGCAAACAAAAATGATTTTATTTGTGTAGAATTGTGAATAAGGTGCAAATGCACATTGTCAGTTGCACAAAATTAAAAGATAAGGCTGTCCTTCATTACGTCATTTAATTCATTTGTTAGTACCGCGGTATTAGCAAACCCCATCCTACTTGAAATTGTGACAAAGTTGACTCACCTGGGAAGTGTTTTCACCACAGGCGGATCTTTTAATGAAACTTTTGAAACCTTAGCTGGACAAGCAATGAAAGCAATTTTTAAATTTAAGTCATATTTAATCAATTATCAATTTGTAACGGTTAAGCATAAACCAGACTTGTTTGATCAAATCATTTTATCAATTCTTAAATATGGTTTCGAAGTCCCGGGTTTAAATAATAGCGTTAGATTAGAATGAATACATTTACATTTTTGTAAAACAATTTTGGGGGTGAAAGGTCAAATAATTTTATTTATGGAGATTTAGGCAGAACCAGTCTTCAATCAAGAAGAGTAATTAATGTTAGTAGATACTTCATTCTGATGAAACTAGATATGTAAACAAAATGTATTCTTTAATGTATAGATATATAGATAATCAAAACCATAATTCATGGGAATTAAAGGTTAAAAAAGTATTACAGTCTCTAGGTTTATATGAAGTTTGGTTAAATCAAGGTGTTGGAAATGTTAATGTTTTTATAAACTTAGTCAAACAAAGAACTAATGATATTTTTATACAAAATTGGCATGCTGAGATAAATGATTCTTCCCGTGCTGATGTTATTCTTTATTTGCTAATTTTGGGCTGCAACCAGAGAATAGAGAAGAAAAACGTATTTCATTGACATGTTTTACAGTTTAAGCTCACAGATTAGAAATAGAAATTGGTAGATGGCTTAAACCAATAGCAATGAATGAAAATATAAATCGTGTTTAAATTGTTTAGAAGATGAGTTTAATTTATTGTTATAATGTCCATTGTATAATGATTTAAAGACATTGAACCAGGAATGCGAGGCATGTGACTTAATAAAACAGACAGGGTCATTGATAGACTAGCACCTGTTTACATATCTATTACTCCATGCTTATAAAAACAAAAGCAATTTATTCATAAACTTATCATCACTGTAAATCAATAAAATTTATTACCCCACTTTTTGACTAGGTGTCAAGTCTACAGACCGTGACCAGACTGGTTTTATCTGATTAGGGGCAATAAAACAATTAAGAGATTAGACCACATGTGGATTTTTTTGGGGGGGCACTTATATAGTAGCTGTTCAATGTCTTTAAGGACAATGTATATAAAAATATTATTGGAGAAGCCCAAATATACCAAAATTCATTGAATTAATGACTTCAGAAAATTCAATTCAATTACGAAATTTGTCAATGTATATTAATAAATCTATGAAAATCAGAAATGCAATATACTTTGAATGATATTGCAAAAAGAAATCACTGTATCTTTCCTTTTAATGTTAAAGTGTGCCTTGGGTCACAGTGCATGTGCTGGCGTGTGAATGTAGAGCTTTATTTATTTATTTTGTATCTGATACTGAGCAGAAAATATTTATTTACATATATGGTACATACCATTATTTATAACATGCTATTGCTACTAAATGTTTATGTATATATGTATGTAGTGTGTTTTGTTCAAAGTGTACTAAAGGGCATATGTGCCTACTGTATATATATGGTAATAAACTTCATTAATGAGACATGATTACTCATGAAAGATATCCTATTGATGTCTAATTCACTTCAGTATTATACTTGTAAACATTTGAAGACAATTGACAGAGTGTGACTTTTGCAGCAAAATGTGTATCAGGAGATCATATTAAGATGCATCCATACAATATTTCCAATGATTATTCATTTTGACAACCTTTTTTGACAAATGAGATTGGATTTGTTAAAATGCATCCAGGATGGACCTTTTTGATACTTCAGTTTATATAAGCGAACATACCAACAAAGAGAGGAAAAACATGCATGCATTTTGACGTAAATGCTATAAGGCACACGCGGTGATAATCCGTTCTAAACACACCTGGCCGTGTTAGTGAAAAACACCATATCAGTTCTGTGACAGAATCCAGGATTGACCAGTTTTACGCTATCAAACATTACTGTAAGAGACAAAATTCGCAAATATACCATACATAATTTCAATGCGGTGCCTGGTCTCTCTCAGATTAGTCGGTTCAACTATTCTGATACTGATAGTTTTTAAATAAATGCAATTCGATAATTCAAGCACATCAATGTGTATGTACTAACATAGCATCAAACTTACTCAACTATTTGAATGTATACTGATTCACCATGCTTATGTAATTCACAGTAAGATACCTACGTACCATATACACATTGCTGCCGACGAGAATAACCCAACACGTAATGATAGCACGATACAGAAGCCTTCAATTGGTGCATAGCGCAACATATCAAACTTAAGCCATACGGCTGGTTTTGTTAAAGTAACCCCCACGTGAAATGCGAATAACAATCGCTATTATTGCAGAAATCTGCAATTGATAGATATTTGGCGAACTTTGAGTAGAAATGTATCCGTCGTACGGCTAGACACGATTGTACCAGTAGTAATTGAGTATTGATGGAAAATGAACAAAATACGCTGTTTTTATTTAATTTTTAATTGCAAGAAACAAACACCAAGCGATTGCGGACCGTTTTGTAGTCCGTATAACGCTAACGAAGGAAAAAGTAAAAAAAAAGATCCGTGGCCACCTCGACCCCGGGGAAAAAAGTTTGCCCTGAAAGCTTTCAATGTCGGACGCTTTACCGACTGCGCTAGCGCGGCACACCGTCTGACGAGATATCAAGGTATCTATGCACGTTTTCGGTTGATTAGTTTCACGTTACTGTAAAATCGACCGGTTTTACGCTATCAACAATTACTGTAAGAGACATACATAGGTTATATGACCAAAAACAACCATTTCCCTGGCTGTCCTAGATGCTCTGTTTGTGCGTTTCCTGTAGGTAATTGGGTTACTTCCCTTCAAGTTCAATAGGTCAAATGCCAATGTCTCACTATCCAGTTGGCTTTTAAGGGGCATTCGTGTTTCACAAATACGTCTTGTTTTAGTTGAGAAAAACATGTATAGTTAAACCCTTGCACACCAGACCCCTTCCGGCCTGGGCCAAAAGTCCGGTTTTCAGAATGTTTTTGATAAGATTCGAAAAAAGAATGGGACTTGAAAAAACTCTCCTATGTTCAGGGAATTACGGTCTTTCAGCAGCTTTATTGTACTACAGTGTTAAATATTAAAACATACATTGTATATCCAAAGTCCTTGTATAATATTGAAAACAGCGTTTATAGTTTACAGATTTGTTGGAAGAAGGACAAAAGCAGATAAATTGCAAGTACGAATCGTCATTAGTTTGCTGGACATATTACCTGCTGATCCTGGTTTTATGAAAACTTGGTAAAATGTCGATTTTCCTCCATTTGTAAAGAAACTATCGTTTCTTGTGGAGGGGTAAATTAGTTCAGGTTACGATATAATCCATGACAACTGGTATGGTGAACCGGTATCCAAAGCCGATACAAAACGTATATTAATAACTGAAATATCATTGAACCTAACCACGATCCAAAATGATATTCACTAAATGTAGGTACGATGTAGTTTTTCAAGAAGAACATTCGGTCGACTTTAATAGGTCTTTGTTATTTATTCTTTCAGTTAACTTGGCATCGAAGTATATCATTCCTGGTGTTCTTCGGATGTGCTTTTAGTCTGGCTATCATGTGGATGTACAAATTATGTATGATGGCCGAAAATGCTCGTATGAAAACTACAAACGTGAAAATAAAATTCTGGCCAATTTAGCTTTTGTTATTTGGGTCGTAGCACTGTTTTCTTCAGCTACTAGCTTATTATTGATTCAGAAGTTTGGTCCAGCGTTTGGGATTCAGATGACGTCTGGTCGGCGTGGTGGGCTGCGTTATGTTGGCTTCCATTATAATGTTGTCAATAAACTGCGCCGGTAAAATGAACGTATACGCCGTCAGCTGGATCGGGTAAGCAGCCCTAACTCTAATATGCCACCTGGACTTCAATGTATTACAAATTTTGGATTCGAACCCCCTACATCCCTACAGCGGTAGAGGTCAGTCTAAGTACCACTGGTGACAGCTCGGTACGTCGTACACAACATCAAAACTCAGTAGCAACAACATTAATACCTGTCGCCAATGACCCACCAAAGTATTCTGAATTAGACATTGTGGTGCTCCCTAGTGAACTATCGACCTCTTATAGGGAATCAGAAGACAATAATGATAGTACTACATGATGGATGTGAGTGTCGGAATATATGTGTTCAAACTGTAAAGAAAATAATATCTTTAGTACAGGCTTAGGTACTGTATAATGTTGTTCAATTTAACCAAAAAACACATCTTGAAGAATGTGCTTGTTGGCTGCCAAAGTTCCTAGTTCGTTCGTTTTTATTTTATGCTGTTTTGTACAAACCAGAGATGGTATTATCATTGTACCCGTCCATTAAAAATAGCTACGTTCAATAATTGGCCTAAGATAAGTGTAACGAATAGAAGCATGAATTTGTATTTTGTTACATGATATTTGTGTGATAATTGTGTGATAATTTGTTGTGGATCAGAAATCCATAATAAGATGCCTAGTTGTGTTCTTTGTGTTTGTCATGGATGCCAAATGAAAAACTGATTTATGTACTGAGATCATGTCGTTAGTTACGAATATCCGGTCTTTTTATAACGGCGGTAGCCGAAACGTTAATAAAAGGAAAAATAAACTGAGAGGTTTTTGAAATATTGTATCCATCCGGATACTCCACAGAGAAAAAAAAATATATTTGACAAATGTTTAATTAAATTTGCATCATGTCGACCAAATTCGCTACATAGTATAAACTGGCTCCCGTTGACTCTAGCTCTACAAAGCCTTTGGGAGCACTGCAACATGGAACGGGAACCAGTTTACATACGTGTGGTAGATGTGCTCCGCAAAGGGAGACAACTATGATATGTATACATGAAATGATATTCGTGCTGTACGTATACCTGTTTTGTTACGTTCTGTGATAGAAATCAATACAATAATAATAGTACATGTAACTATTTCTTAAAACTGTAAAATAAATTTATATTTCAGTTTACTTTTGTTTAACTCCTATTTTCTCATGGAAATCAGTGACAAAACGCTGTATTATCTGATGTATATACAGTATATTACATGGTTATAGAGAATACCTGGATACCCGAACTATTCATAAAATCCATATTTCACACACTATTCATTATGCTAAAATAAATAAATAATTCTTTATTGATGGGGAATATTTACTTCACTATATCAATATTTATCTATATCTTTTACACAGGGGGGCCTATCATATACAAGTATATACATGTACATTTGTAATATGATAAACGTGTTTTTGGTTGCCATTTAAATCCCCACTAATGATTATATACTATCCATGCAACGTGCTAGCCCATATGATCCTTAACATTGAAATATTTGGTAGGAAAAAATAATAGTTTTATTCACCGTATTTTCGATGTTATCTATCGTTAGATAAGAGAGATCCCTATGACCCTGTTTGTGCGAGAATGTCTTTTACTTATAATCAAGAACATGTGGTTAAGTTGTCAACAAGCGCCGATACTTAGAAGTACAAAGTTGGCGTAGTTAGGTGAATGCATAACCCAACATAAACAGGATTATTGTCGCTGCATAAATACACAAAATTGTATGGTTCAATAAAAAACGACAGAAAATTACACCAAAATAATGCGGAAACTTTCCGCAACATTCAGTTTCAATATGAATGGAAATGCATAATATAAACAAATTATACGGATATGTTTTTATCTGAGCTATTATATCGTGGCCTTGTGAATGAACCATTATTGACTTGTACCTAGCTTTAATGATGTTCACTTTGGTGACAAGTGTCCAGGGTCCAACTTATAAATCTTGAGACCTGTCCTACCACTAAAACATCAATTTCGCGTTCTCAATATTCTTTGAGATATTCTCAAGTTAATTAAATTTTGTTTAATGATATTATATGATCAATTATTGATGAAATATTTCTTACATGACATATACATTAGTATTGTGGATAAGCAAATTAACCCCTGACATAGGCTGAGAACAAAAAAAAAACATATTTGAGATAAGGGACAGATCGCAATTTTATTTCTCCAGAAAACAGTCAACTTTTCATACTGACTTAAGCAGACTATACTATCAGATTGTACTCAATAAAGCAATGTTTATCTCTTGTTTAACGGCCCATTCGACGATATGGTCAGTTCAGGGCCGTCCCAGAGACAAGAGGCACAACGTACAGAAACTGCCTATGTACTGTAAGGGAGATAATTTGCAGTATATTTCAAATATGGCGGATTTTTAAGATATGTTGCAATATTTTGAACGTTTGCTTGCTGGTAAGATTGTTAGTTACAGTTTCATACTTTAGAAATATGCGCATGCTGTAACGCAATCATTTCTCTATCGAAGGTTAAAAGTTCAAATGGGAATATTTTGTAGTTTCTTAGAACGCTCAAACGTTTTGTCGACAATTGGAGTGATGCTTTATTTCTCACATGCAATGAAAATGTACCTATCGATATGCTTAAAAGGCACTTTGACCAATGCCTAATTGGATACGACTGTAAACACCATGGTAACTGTTTAAGTGTTTAAGTTCACTGTAAGCACCAAATCAATTGTTACATATTTTCAAAACAGTATCTTAACAATGTAAATTTACATTTGCACAAGTTCTATGTTAATCTAACTAAATACATTCTATCAAAATGTTTTTTGTTTGAAACTAGTAAGGTTAAATCTTATTTTAAATAAAAGCTTGAAGAACATATTCTGTTTGACGTGTTATTGGATACAGATCTAGAGGGAAATACTCTACGGATTTTTCACTGCATGCTTTTGTTGGGATAATCACACCATATGAGTAAATTATTCAAAATATTAAGCGCATATAAATGCCATCTTTAAGCTACCGTAACACCTTACCGGGTAGCGTTAAAGGGCGACTGACGGAGATCAAAATGTCCGATCCGTTTGTGTAAGTCCGTGTGCGTTTCATGTCAGTATCCCATTCGGCAAATGCGCTCTAAGTCAGACGAGGTCCGTTAATTTCGGTGGAAAGTTTTGTGCATGCACAAAACTTGGAACGGAATCCATCGGACAAGGGCGACTGCTGGATGTACGGTAGCTATGTGTTGGCATATGGTTTGTTTGGAATTCATTCGTTCCTCGTCCTGTAATTTTCTAGTTAGGTGAACTGAATTCGCAGTCGGACTACAATCTGACATGTTCACGGTTCAACCATAGGTGTTTTGGACACTAACCGAAGGTTCAGTGGACGATTACTGACAAGGAATACATGCCAAATGACCATGAAACTGATGACGTACATCTTCGGGTGAATAATAAAAGTGACACTCTCATTATCGTCCCGCATATCGTGGGTGAGGACAGTCTTGGGACTTTAAGGCATATATCTGGGAGTGTCGTGTTAGAGTCCGTCTTCAGCATTAAGCTGCCCTGATCCAGGCACATATTGACCTGACAGATGCTAATCTGAACATCTTTATGTTGTTGAGTTGCTATTGATATGTCTTTGCTTTAATCTCGATATGATGCATTATATTTGTATATTGTAAGGTTATCAACATCTGTTGATCTACTTTATTGTTTGTATTTTGTACGGTTTTCATTTGTTGATCTTTTTTATTGTTTGTTAGATTTTCATCTGTTGATCTACTTCATTGTTTGTAAGGTTTTCAACATCTGTTGATCTACTTTATTGTTTGTGTTGTTTAGTATTTTAGATTGCATGTTAGTTTTGGTTTAAAACTGTAATTTACTGAATGATCTCAATTTGTGTATATGCAGGCGAGTTATATTGTTTGACCATGTTTAACAGATATAGATACTTAAATTTTCATTATTGTACGTAACGATTTGTATATGTTAAAGTATTCCAGTGTGCACTTATTAATGACATATTATAAGTATGTCTTTCAAATGTTATTGCTACAATTGTATTTGATATACATGTATATGGATTATATAATAGAACAACTATAAAATCACAGTGTATTTTTTCAAATATGTATTTATTATCTATATAAAGGATAGTCCAATGAGTCAATAACCACCCTGCACATATAAATGGTCACAATGTGTTAAAAAAATATATTGTACATTTATATATCATACCCAGTTGTTCTCTATGATATATATTGTACTTCTACTTAAACTAATATATTTTGGTTAAGATTTTCGTATACGGGAATCTACAAATGCCCCCTAACGGTTAAGTGGATGGTAACACCTTGACTTTTGACCTATTGAACTTGGTCACTGTGTTCTGAACCTTTGACATACGTACGTCAAAATCATCTATATATGATGACTAACTTCCTACCCAAATCCGAAGAGCCACTGTCAAATCGTATTATATTAAATGGTCGGACAAGGTCTTTAAGCTGAAGGTAACTGTGACCTTGACATTTGACATACTGATCTCAAAATCAGGAGATTTACCAACCTCCAAACCAAATATGAAGGGCCTAGGCTAAATCGTTCTCTACTTATTGGTCCGTCAATTGTTTTTTAGCTAAAGGTTACTGTGACCTCGACCTTTGACGTACTAACCTCAAAATATATAGGGGTTATTTACATATGATGTCCAGTCTTCCAATCAAATCTGAAGAGCCTAGGCCGAACCATTCTCTAGTTATTGATCGGACAAGGTTTCTAACGGGCGAACGGACGGACTCACTGAAGTGACGTTGTGGGGTGCCGCCTTTGATCTTCTTTTGATCTTCTGAACCCCACAAGCAACTTTTTTGCACCCCATAAGGACATATTTTCCACAAAACGGCGGTTTGTACGTACTGGAACCCCAAAACGACAACTTGCACTTACCCTAACCCTAACCCCATAATGCCACCTGGGTGAGTACGGACCGACCGACCGACCGACCGACCGACATGGGCAAGGCAATATACCCCCTTTTCCTCGAAAGGGGCATACTAACTACAGTAATATATGCGCATATTAGATATGTACATTCATTAAGTATAAAAGGGAGTGTTTAGTTTGTTCTAACTTTACATCCGTTATCTTTCAGTGGCATTTCATCATTTATCTTCTCCCCAATTAAAGCTTTATTCAGTTTATACCGTCTCCAGATTTGGATTCCCTCTTGCAATGGTGGGATGATCACAACAAACACCGTTGCCACCAAACACCAATGTTGACATACAGAGATCCATGTTGATAACTGACTCTCAGATAATACTTCTTGAGATAAAGCAACAATCGGTAAAACAAACAAGAATATGATGAAACAAATAACTGCGCCTGCTATGGAAATAAATCTTGTTTTCTTGAATATTGCTTCCATATGGTGAACAGTCAAACGTTGTCCAGCATTAATCTTTGCGAGTTCTTCTTTGTAAAGTTCTCGGTACGGATTTAGTGGATTATCTATTGCCATTGTTTTTAACCATTCAACTTCAATTACCCTGCTAGTTGTGTCCGAACTATCTTCCAACTGAGTGTTGCATAAAGGATCAGTTGTTTCATCCTCGGTAAGAAAAGTAGTATGAACAGTTTTCTTCATGCAAAGGGACACAGTAACAGATACAACAAAGCTTACAACGAGACCAGATACCAGTCCAGACAGAAGACAAAACTCCTGTACTGTGTTTGTGAAGAAGTCACTGAGTCCTCTTTCATACGTTGAACCACAACATAACATGCCTGTTAATGCACTAACTAACCCAGATATGCTTCCTGTAAAGTTGAATGACTTGAGTAAGTAGATAAATAACTTTGAATGGTGTTTGTCAACACTTAGGCTATCTGAAACACTAATGTGTACACAAATCTTTTGATCTATTTCATCAGATTTAAACGCCATTTTCAACATTTTTTTCAGTTATTACGTGGCGGGCAGTTATCGTAAGCAGCTTACATGGATTTCATTTAGGCCTTAGCCAGTATAAATCATATTCTAGCTGCAAGTTTCTGTCAAGCTGCCACACATTATTCAGAGGTTTGGGACTATTAAAGATAGGATCATTGATATAATATCTTCAGTCAATTTCTTATGGGCAGTGTGAGCCTCGCTGGGGTCAAAACATCCAACGCTTAACAACTGAGCTAATCGGACAGGCTAGTGAGGCTACACAAATTATCTAAATGTATATTTTACGTTTGTATCATGTACCCCACAAATATTCAACTCTGATTAAATGAGTGTCATACTTTCCTTTAAACTGGAACTGATGCCAACATTGCATCTAGATTTGTTGGCCAAGATTATGTTTTTGAATATGTTAAACACATGAGAATAGGAACAATATTCTTGTTACGTACCCGCAATTAAACCTTTTGATGTTGCACGCGCCCAACCGATAGTAAAGTACAATGGCATAATAAATGGAGCTATAAACACTTGCGACGTCATGAACATCCAGTTGAGGTTTATGCCCGACTCAATAACCAGAAGACCAAAAGGTATAATGCTGATTGTGATCACAACCATACACCAGGATTTATATCGTATGAGTTGATCTTCATAATGGCGGAACTAAAAAGTGATACAAATAATTGTTAAAATATTGATGTAAAATTTGATCCGTCCACTTTGCAAAACAATTTAAATTAGAAAGTTTGAAAACAGTTAAGTTGAAAAGATTTGATTTACCATTTATACCTCCAATGGATGGTCTGAGCTCTTACCTTTCCATGTATTGAGCAGGAATACTGAAATCCTTGTTCATTATTTCCTTTTAGTCGTATTTCTACATCTTTTTCACAATCACGACAATTTGATGCTGGTGGACAAACACAAAGACTTGTTGCCTCTCCATTTACTGAGACTGGTATCAGTGATTTGCCACATAAAACACAATCATTTGGTTTTGTATCACATCTTGAATGGCATAAAAAAAATTGTTAAGAATAGAAAGTGAAAATGGATTTTCCAAAACAATGTGCCGGTCATGTAAATAAGCTCCCTTCCATTCTATATACCATACTTTCACTAACACCTATTACAACTACATTATACAGACCCAAAACAATTTATTCAATTTCGGTTTAACACCGTCCGTCTACAATAATTTATTGTTCAGTTATGTACCCCAGTCGATTCACCGAACAAGTTTTCCTGGACGTTATACTAACTTACCCTTCAACAAGAACCATAATCTTTTCCGCATGTGGAGACAAATCTAATTTTCTATGGAAGGGTATACCTACTGCGACCGGAATCGAACCATGACCGGGTTATAAATCTAGAGTTCTGGACCACGGCAATGCTTAACCAATGCAGGCTACGACCAAATCAGCGCTGTTCATAACAAAAGCCACACACCAGGACACAAAAACCCGGGCGTAGACCGTAGACGAGGTATGAAACAACTTTTTATAGATAAACCTGTATATGTTATTCTTCTGATTCTTTAACCGTTTACTTGTTGATTTAGATACTGAATATAATTCATATGCTACGGCTAGCATCTAGTTTTCCATGTTATTTGTCTGGTTTTCATTAATTTCTTCTCTCAAGACGTTTCCTTTTTGTTTCATTTGCAACATAGAAAGGTGTTCCGTCCGGCTAGTTCCGCATGTAACTGTTTGAATAAATTCGATGTCCTACCTGAATGGTCGTATATGTGTCTTGAATATATCGTAAACAATCAGAGAAGATATTGACATAATTTCACCAGAACCAGTTGACATTATTGCCATTGTAAGTAGCGTCAAAAATAAGAAGCAACCTTCTTCACCAAGTAACGCTTGTATCACAAACGGCGTTACATAGCCTGAAATATTAACACACATGTGGCATTACACAGTCTGAAATAGTAACACACATGTGGCATTACACAGCATGAAACATTAACATACATGTGGCGTAACGCAGTCTGAAATATTAACATACATGTGGCGTGATATAGCCTGAAATATTAATATACATTAAGTAAGATTTTTCTTTGAAATACCGGTAATGTTTATTATTTTTACGTAATTGAAGTGGCTTTTTATTTTTCAGTCTAGAATTGATATTTAATTGACATTATTGAAAAATTGAAATCATAGTACCAAATGAGTTGAGAAAAAGCAAACTTGATGAGCTCCTACCTCCTATTCCAAATAAGTATATGGGATTATTTAAAAAGAGTTCCTTGTGTTTCAAGTGTATGTACAATGTAACAGTAATAATAAATCACAATGAAAGCTTTCAGAACAAGTATTAGGCTCAAGTTATAATTTGCTTTACCTGAGTCGATGTCGGCTTCAGATAACAAATTTGATCCATTCCTAAACGACATTGTTTGGTACATCATTGATGTCATTAATGATATTGGTGTAGGAATCGCAAACCACAGGAACACTGCAACAAGAAAGCCAAGCATTCCTTCGCGAGGCCTTGCTGCAATGCGACTTTGCCAGTTGGCCTGGTTACAAAATAACACACCTATTGTGATAAAAAACGTGATTATACCATATATTATCCCATTTGTACTTCTGAAAGTCAGAAATGACTCCCGATAATTTCCTTCCGGACCAATCAGACAGTGCATTGAGTCATAAACAGCTTCCATTGATGTTACGTTCTTCATTTCCGGTTCAGCAAAATAAGTAAACTTGAGAATGAAAAACGATGTTGTGATAAAGATTAATGCTGTATTGAAGTAAGAAATGTAGAAAGTAGTTCCAAGTCCTCCAATAAGACAATAAGAACCGAACAATACCGCAAGGAGTAGCAAAATGAATTCACTGGTAGAATCTTTTATCAGCACATCAGCTACCGTTTTCCCTGAAATGAAAGCAGTATATCTTTAATTTAAACCTTGCATTGCAAGTCTAAAAAGGAACATGTTTTGCAATTTTTGAGTGAACAGAGCGAGGTGCAGTATTCTGTATTCATATTCTGTATATATGTTTAAAATCTGGCTCCTGGGCAAACTTATTATTTTGTTTTACCGTGCAAGATGTTCTAGTTTTAAGCGTCGCATAGTGAAAATAAAGAAAGTTACTCATTCACATCACAACAATAAATGTTCATAGAGAGACAATAAAAGTGATTTATGTTTACCTGTAAGAACAAGGATTGCTACGACTACCATGTTAGTAAACAACGCCACTATACAGAAAAGAATGTGTGCTGCTTTACCAAATCTAGCGTACGCTATCTGAAATAACATACAAAATGTATGTAAGCAAAGCTTAAATTCTCGATTGTATCAGTAATCAATATGTCAAACAGAATTTTATATAAAAAAAAAGATTTCACGCATTCTTTTAGAATTGTTTAGGGACTAAAATTCTATGTGTTATTGTACATGTATGTATTTTCCTAACATTGCTCACCTGTGGGAAGGTTTTCGCACCTGGCGCTCTCGTTTTAAGATGAAGACAAAGAACAGCAAACATTAATATTGACAGGACGATAGCCAAGGTATAGTACAATGAGCCAGAAATGCCAACCTGGAACATAGATTTGCATGTAGTAATTTATCTATGATTATAGAATATTTATATAAACAATGACTGTAATCAAACCATGAAATTTAATAAAGACTTCTTTAAGTTTTTATTACTATCCTATGTTTGTTCGAAAACCCGTGGCAAATATAACAAAAGGGTAAACGTGACACTGGCCAGAGCATATGAAGAAGAAATGATGAGAAGGAAAAAGCTTGATAAAATATAATTTTAATGTCAGACAATTCCTTTACGAAGAAAGAAATAGTAGATAAAATGACTGAAGATTGTGCTAGTCCACACATATCAGAACGTATAGGGCTAAGACAAAAATGTCCACTTCATTATGAGACGATGGACTACCAACTAAAAAGGTTAATGAGGTAAGAAATATGTTATAATTAGGTTATAAGAGATATAAGAGATTATGAAGTTAATTGAGGTAACTTTATAATGTAATGTATGGATCATTATCTATAGCTTCCATGAATGCACGGGGACTAAACGACTGTTGTAAAGGAAGAGATGTCCTTAGTTATTTAAAGGCGAAACAGTTTAATTTGACATGTGTACAGGGCACACACTTTACTGATAAAGATAAACTTATTAATATGTGTATGTGGGGTTTCGAATGTTATTTTAGCAATTTTAGTTCACAATCAAGAGGGGTGTCAATTTTTATTGATAATTACTTTGACAATAACTTCAAAAGCATGGAGAAAGATGACGGTGTGATTTGATTATATTACATTTTAGAAGCCACAATATTGATATTCATGTGTATCTCTATTTTGTCTATATGGTCCAAATAAAGATGAATCGAATTTCTTTGAAAAAAAATAAGAATAAGATATCTGATGTTGAACTTAAATTCGAGAGATAAAATATTAAAAATAATGTTAGAATTTAATCTTGTTGATGTATGAAGAGAAGAACATATGGAAGAAAAAAATATACATGGCTAAAAAAGAACCCATTAAAACAATCAAGGTTAGATTTCTTTTTAATAAATGACATTCTATTAACTAAATGTAACAAATCAGAAATATTACCGGGCTACAGAACTGAACATGCTATGATAATAATAAATTTGTACTTAGATTAAGTAGTTAAGGGGTCATCTTACTGGAAATTTAATGACTCTTTACTTAAAGACATTATGTAAATAAATTCAAGAATACTATAAATAGAGTAAAACATCAATATGCTTCAGATGTGCAACATAATAATCTCCTCTTGGACTATAAAACCATTTTAACCTCTTTGATCAATTATTCTATGAAACTGTTTTAATGGAAATTAGAGATGAAACTATTTCTTATGCTTCATTTAAAAAGAGCCAAGATTCAAATAAGCAAAAACAGTTAATACAAGATATTGAAATATTGGAAAATTCTTTAAACATTGATATTGAACTGATTGAACTCAAGAACTTGATTTTTTTGTAATTGTAAAGTATAACCATAAGATAGTGTAAAATAGATTGTATGTATTTCACAATTTAATACTAAAGTATATGGTAAGCATATGAAAGTGAGTAAATAGTCATGTATTTATCTAATTTTCATGTAAATGTATTTTATAATTTTCATGTAAATGTATATTATATAATCATAATATGTAAGTGTGAAAATTGAAAGCATGTACTTAAGTAATTGTACATTATAATCCTATGAAAGAAAAAATGTTAGTATGTCTCTAATATAACTTGTAATTTGAAAAATAACTGTATGTATATATGTCTCTAATTTATTTTGTGTAAAATGTATGTACGTAAATAAACAGGTTATTATAAAAAAAGATACAGGTTATAAAACAACTAAATACAATCCCTTTAAAAAAAGAAATATATTGAGGTATATCTGTTGTTTAATGGCCCATTCGAGGTGTTAATTACGGGGCAACCCCAGAGAGAGTGGAGTAAAGATACAGGAGAACCGGACATTTGTATCCCTACTCTTATTTCCAATAGTTTTATCTGATGTTTTATTTTGTGCGATGTAAAGCACCAATATTTACAGACATATACAGTCATGATAACCTATTGTTCACAGATGTTTACATACATATACATGAAAGCCTTTCAAATCAAATACCTGTTGTTCCATGCTAAACATCTTTTATCATTTCAGTAGTTTAAGGGAATTTCGAGAAGGGCTTATAGTTATAATGATGATGGGTGTTTCTGCAATCAATATAATATATAGTGTGGTATTAAATCATTAATATCCAAATACCTTGGTCGCTATAGTTGCACTCTGAAGAAAATCAGCAGGCCATAATAGTTGTGACGTTACTGAAACAGCTGTCAAACTTAGGCTTACTCTTCCACCGGCATCAAATACAACATCCAAACTGTGAAAGTCTCGGAAAACATGACGCCTAAAAGTATAGGATATTGCAAATGTATGCTTGTTTCAGGGTTTCAGGTTTAATGCAGGTCTCATAAATATATATCACTCTTCCAATATCATCGTGTACAGTCGGTTACAGTAAATAATTATAGTATTTTACTTTCAAGTAGGTAACCGTGTTTTCAACTTGGTTCATATAGAAAAGACTCTACAGAACGAACGGCCCTCTCTAGAGCAACAACCCACCTTCAACAACAGCATGACTTTTTCACACTGAGTTATTTAACTATTAATTTAACCTCTCTAGAGCAACAACCTCTAAAAATAACTTAATATTGCTACTACCAAAGAGTGTTGCTTTAATTTGGAGTAGTTGCACTGTAATGTGATTTTTTGCGTATGTATAATCTGTTCAATTCTTGTTCAGTTTGGTATTTGTTCATGTATAGTGGACTGTTTTTGGCTCGAACTTGACGGGACGTTCAAAATCAGTTCTAGTTTTTCGGAGTTCTAGACATATGAAATCGAAAGTATTACTCCATAAAACAGAGCTGTTTGTCTTGTTTAGTTTTTGCGTTCATGTTGCTTTTGTAGTGATATATATCGTGATCATATAACAACAAGTGTGCACATGATAAAATATAGTTTAATAAAATGTATTATGCATGCGTGTCGTTAATAGTTCTGTCATTGTTGTCAGTTTGTTTCAGAAATAAGAATAAAGTAATTACTCATTAAATGTACTTACAAAACACATTTGTTGTCGATCATGATAATAAATTATGTACAATTAAACAATATATTGGACAGGAGACCTACTGATCATTGTATTTGTACAATGACACATTTGTCAGGACACAATAGTTAAATGGTTACCTAATTCTATTGTATCCGATACCAACCAAAGCGGAGAAACCAGCAAACCCGACCAGCATGAATAATGCTTCATACTTCTCAATCAACGGATTTAACCTGAAACAAACCAAAAGACAACCAAACAGTGGTAAAAGATTAATGATTTCTGCGGCATCTTCCTATACATGTAGTTTACTTTATTTTTTCCTTTGGCCTATTAAAATCTATCTACATTATATAATAACTTAACATACATATAACAAACAATTATTTGGTTTGATATTGAACAAGTATCTTTATACTGTGTATGATGCGTTTGAATTTTGACAATATGTATATATTTATAGTATATAAACGTTCTTTCCAGAACATACAATAAAAGTAAAATATGAATTAAGTACGCAAGTACTCAGTACGGCATGTATAATGTACTACTCAAAATTTGATAAGGATCACTTTTTGTTCTGTATGGCATTATCGTCCATTTTGAATTAACATACACAAAACATGTTGATGTTGATTGATAAGCAACTTTTCTCGTTAGATAGGGATCTTTTGTATATATCGTTGTATATTCCACCTGAAAACTCACCATTTTATGACAATTATGATGAAAAGGGTATTCTAGCTTTTGAGAACTTAATTGCAGAGCATAATTTGTCAAATTTTGAATTCATTATTAATGGTGATTTAAATGTTAGAACAGGTTCAAATTTTATTATACATAAAGACAATATTACAGTATTACAAGAATTTGTTGATATTCATGATGGTGAAATCAGTATTTATAAGGTATCAGTTGATAAAAAACTAACAAATTTGGTCGAGATTTGTTAATTTATTGTAAAACTCATTCATGTTATATTGCTGATGGTAGAGTTAGCACTGATAGTGGTGGTTTCTATTTTACAAATAAGAATGGCAGCAGTACCATAGATAATTTTGTTTTATCAAAAACCATGCTGGACCTATCAAATAAAATGAATATCATGTCATCTTCTGAGGGTTGTCATATGCCTATTAGTTTGAATATCTAGTAGATAAAAACTTTATAAATGATGTAACAGAGCACATTCAAAGTCCACACTCTTATTACGCATTAAATAACGACAATAGTGAAGCATATGTAAATGCATTATCTGAAAGTATACTTTCTGGCTGTATGGATTCTGTTGATAGTTTGCTAAAATGATGATGAATCAGATATTAATTGTTTCATTAACGAACTGGAATCAGCAATCCTCCTTCAAAGTGCTGCAAAATTTAAAAGGTCTGTTTGTGACAAAAAGGCAATACTGTATACGTCTAAAATTTGGTGGTTTTGGAAAGTTGAATATTGGCGGAGGTCAAGAATTGGCGATTTCTTAAAAATCCGCCAAAATAAAACCACCCACGTCCGTCGCCCGCTATAATTACACCAATGTAACCTATACTGTAATTTGCTGTACATCTTCAAATGTTCTTTGCTTGTAACCATTTTCACACCGACCTACTACTAGTACAATGCCCTTTTCTTATTGTAATATACATCGTTAATAGTATCCCTTTGTTATAAAAATTGCAAACACAGTCGAAGATTAGCACCTTTAATTAACAAATGGTAATAGTTTGCTTGGTTGTCTATATCACTTAGCATTTTTTGTTGATAACGACTGTTATAATATGCCATGCTATGTATATATACAAAAGTATAACTTATTTACATGTATTTACATATTAAACCACTGATTAATTATTTGTAGCTTAACTCAAATTATTTGTTTTGCTATTATTGGCGGTGTTATATATCTGCTGTGTGAATTATGGGCGCGGTTTTAAATTGGCTGAAACCTATCAACCGCCAAAATAGCGAACACTAAACCACCGCCAAAATGTCAACGTATACAGTATAAACCTTGGTTCAACAGCGATTGTAAACAAGCTAAAAGAGCAGCCATAACATATTTAAATACATTTAGTTACAAGAGTTGTGAAGTTAATTTACATTTGTATTTGTCAGCTAAGGAGGAGTACAAATCGTTATGTAAAAAGAAACGACATGAGCATAATAAAACCTATCTATGTAGATTAGAAAAAATCAGTAAACAATCCAAAGGCGTTCTGTGGGGAGGTCAAATATTTCTGTGAAAGCTAATTCTAAACCAAATATGTCATTAGATCGTAGTTGGTTTGAACATTTTAGCAGTCTTTTTTAAGGTAGTGATGAAGATTCAAATAATATTGGTAATGCAGTTTGTGTAGAAAATAATTCTAATTTAGATGAAATAGAGAACATGATGTTCAATTCTCCTATAAGTAATTCTGAAATATTACAAAGTATTAAAAGTTAGACAATCTTCTGATGGAAATCTTTTGATACAGCATACTGTTTATGGTATTGATGTATTATTACCATTTTTACATAAACTGTCTAATAGAATGTCCATGTCTGGTGAATTCCCAACACATTGGACGAAGTCTGTAATAATACCCATTCATAAGAAGGGATCTATTCATGTACCTAATAATTATAGAGGAATCACTTTGTTAGATTTATTAAGCAAGGTACACGTAAATATTATTACAAAGCGTGTTAGTTTCTACGTAGAAGCATACAATAAAATATCAGAATGTCAAGCAGGCTTTAGGCATAGCTACTCAACAATTGACAATGCATACATACTTTACTCTGTTGTAAGTAAATATATTAATATGTCAGGTAAAACTGCTTATGTTGCCTTTGTGGACTTCCAAAAGTCGTTTGATACAGTCAACAGACCTGTCTGATTTAGTATATTGAAAAATAATGAAATTAAAGGTAAATTATACCTAACTATATTGTCCATTTTTTCATCTGTAAAAGCTTTTGTAAGAACAAACTAAGGCGCCACTGACATATTTGAATGTCCAGTTGGTGTCCGACAGGGTTGTAACTTAAGTCGGATTTTGTTTTCAATGTATATTACTGAGCTATATTCATTGCTATGTGAAAATAATATAAGAGGGTTACAACTTTTTCCTGATATCACGGAAATATTTTATTAATGTTCGCAGATGATATTGCTCTTCTTTCTGATACAGTTTTTGGTTTACAAGGACAATTCAATGTTTTACATCAGTTTTGTGATCAAAGTAAATTATCGGTTAATATTGCAAAAACAAAAATGTTAGTTTTCAAAAAAGGTGGTCAACTTGCAAGAAGAGAGAAGTGGACTTATTGTAATGGTCCAATAGAGGTCGTGAACGGTTTTACCTATGTTGATTCATATTTTTCAAGTAGATTATCTATGTTTAAAATGGCGGAAGTAATGTCCGCGAAAAGCCAAAAAGATATTGCTATATATTTTTAACTCACTGCAAAAATTTCCTTTTTTACCTTTTTTTTAAACTTAATGATTCCAAAGTTGCCTCTGTATTATTATGTGGACCAGAACTGTGGGGTTTAAAATAGCCCAATGTGTTGAAAATATTCATATATATGTTTGCAAACGTTACCTGAATGTTGTTTTATATTCATGCAATGATTCCATACTAGGTGATCTAGGAAGGTTCCCAATGTTTATATATCCTGCTATACGCTGCATTTAGTATTGGCTACGTTTATTATGCTTGCCAAAAAGTAGATATGTTAGGTTGTGTTACGAAATGTATTAGTATTTTGATTCTATAGGACATAAGAATTAGGTATTTGAAGTGAGGTTACACTTATATTCTATTGTGTGGTTATATATGGGAGGCACAAGACGTAGCCAACCCAGAATTGTTTATAATTAATTATGTACAAAGATTATAAGATATTTATGTACAGACATGGGTTACAAATTGTTCCTACTCTGAATGTTTTATCGAGGATGAGTATCATTTTGTACTGACTTGTCGATTGTATGCATATTTACGCAATAAATATATTCCTGAATATTATTTTAATAATCCATCTGTCCAAAAGTGCTATTACATTATGTCAGTCGAAAACAATTGTGTTATTTGAAATATTGCAACGTACTATTATGCATTTAAGGAAAGAAGTCTTTTCTTACATTGACTAAATTTATTGTTTAAATTCAATAAAGTTAAACTGCTTATCGTGATACATAATTATATGTTTAATTCAAAACAAGTAACATAACTACATATTGTGACATTTGTGTATCATAATTATGGTGTCTATATCCAATTATGTTGACTGTTTATTGTTATATATGGTTGTAATTATGTAAACATGTGACATGCGTGTATCATAATTATGTTGTGAAAAAAAAATTGATATTATTTTCAAAGATACCTGCATATCATGAGTGCAACATGTAATCCATACATTAAACCATTCGAGCGTAACGAGCGTAGAAATGAGGACTGGGTCAACATTAGACATTTTACGGGTATGTGTGGGGAACAGAACTTTGAGTTAAATGCGCAGAAGTGCTAACTTTTGAGTTTAGTATCGATACTTTATTACACAACTGACATCTGATCTGATCTTAGAATTTTATTCGGTTTGTGCCATCGCCCTGTTTCTATTTCTAATATATTGGATGATAAACGTTATTTAGATAAAGCATTTCTCAATTTACGAATTTGCACTAAATCTAGATATTGTTTAAAGCCAAATTCAGAGAATAAATATATGAGCTTGCTCTTCTTGAATTGTTGATTTGTCCGTGCCAGTCTTGAATAAATATGTCAACAATCTTCTGCAAGATTCGTTCTTTCTTCTACTTCTTTTGTTGATGCTGCTCCGTGTAACGTGATAACATATTCATTATTTCTTCTCCGTATAATAGTATGGAATAAGATTGTATGGCATGTGTGGTTGAGCGGATATGGTTACAATTCCACACAGAATACAATTCCACATGCCAGGAAGCTCTCCATTTAGCTGACTGTAAGCACCGGGTCTTCCACTACTATTCAAGATTGGAAATTCACCTAAGATACTGACTGTTTGTGCGACATTAAACGTGGGATAGAGAGAGCATATTGTACACAATAACTATCGTTTGCATATCAGTTTTAAATTGTGTGAAATAAAGATGCATGTAGCACCTTTGACATGCTTCGATTAGTTCGATCTGTTTATCAGTTACAAAATAACATTTGAAAGAAAACCAAAAGGTAACAATAAAACTGCTATCAAAATATTGTTATCAATTGTTGTTGTTGTTTTTTGTACGTTTTTATCAAGAAATCATGAATATAAGAAGTTATCTTACAGCAAGAAAATGTTTTATTGAAAATTTATATAATTTTTTTCAAATTTTAATACACAATTATATACATCCTTCTTATGCTTATTATACTAGTAATACACCAGTGTTTTAAATCAGTAAGAGAATGAAACTCTGAATATGTCACACATGGAATATAGATATTATACCACGAGTAACAAACTGGACTTTGTCATTAATTGTGTTTTCGCATTGTTGTGCCGATAAAACGAAAGTACGACATGCCGTAAATCAGCCGTCTGATTCAAAGGGGTTTGTCCCGAAAAAAAATGAGTTGCCCACACGTTGCACTATATATAAGTTAAATTTTTGTAATGCATTGCAATAACACGGAAGTTTATAACACGCGTTGGAAAATTCGAATTGTCGAAGTTCTTTCCCTTCTATATATATATGGGTTACATGGAAAAAATGTTTTTTGATTCTCTTTCGTGACAAACCCCTTTGGTCTGATTAAGCAGACTGAAATGTCACATAAGACAGATATCATTTCACGGTCGAATATATCATACACGTGTTACATATTCCATCTGTGACAATTGATATTATACTGCTGAACAAAGCTCATTTAGTAAAAACTTGATACGTTCATTTAACCCAGCAGCATCACTTTTCGGTTAAGATGGATACAAGTGACATATATTTAATTAATCTTTTACCCTGAGTAACTTTGTTTTTCATGTAAAATCATTAATTAGTTTTTATATCCGACCCAGTGAGCCCCGTGTCAGGGTTTGGTAGTAGCGGATTACAAGCACAACTAATAATAAATTATTAAGACAGACAATAAGTCCATTTTTAAAGTTAAATACTTTAACATATTATAAGTGATATCAATAAACTTTGCTACTTAAATTTAATCTTTGTCGTTAATATGCTTGGCTAATATGTGCACTTCATACAAGTTTTCATTTACCTGTTATAAAATGCTCTCCGAATTATGAAGAAAATGAAGATACAGCATTGGTATACTTTTGACATGGACAAAATCTTATTAAACTAAAATTAAGTCTGTAATGTGTGAAGTTTAGTAATAGACAACTTGATTATCAAGATTTATCATAACGTTACACCTTTTTATTCAGTGTTCTACATTCCCTTAACCTAAACTTTAGGTTACATAGATACCTATTTATTCTGTTTTCTACATTTTCTACATTACATAGATACAGTTTTACGCTACTTTTCTGCATTCCCTTAACCTAACCTATAGGTCACATAGACAACATTTTATTCTGTTTTCTGCATTCCCTTAACCTAACCTTTAGGATACATAGACAACTTTTTATTCAGTTTTCTGCATTCCCGTATCCTAAACTCTACGTTACATAGATACCTTTAACGCTATGTTCTGCATTCCTAACCTTTAGGTTATATAGACACCCTTTTATTTTGTTTTCTACATTCCCTTAATCTAAACTTTACGTTACATAGAAACCTTTTTATTCTGTTTTCTGCATTACCTAATCCTACCCTTTACGTTACAGAGACACCTTTTACGCTGTTTTTTGCATTCCTATCCTTAAAGTTACATAGATTGTTCTGTATTCCATTAACTTAATCTTTACAATACTGAAACTTTACCGTATTGTACTTATAATACTTTGACGTGATACCAGTTTAACCTGACAGTTTAATTCTGAGTATAAGAAATACCAAGGTACTACTTAGACGCACGCCCTACAATATCAGATCATTAATCTTAGATTGTCTAAAACACAAACAACCCAGAAAAGATTTAATTAAAGCTAGAAAACAAAATAGTCTTGCTTATAGATAATTGACCTGTAAAATAGAATAGTTTAGATATATTTAACTACAAATGACTAGTAAACATGGCAGATAAATCTATATCAGAGCACTGACTATACGTTATTGAAATATATGATTATATAATCGAATTATACATAAGATTAATGTACCGACCTTGTTGATTGGTCCGTATATGGCAGGTCGTAGCTACAATCAGAATTTCCAAGTGTGGTTGTATTCATGATGCTTGCAAATAAATGATGGAGTAAACCTTTGTGTTGTAATATATCCAATTCATACCTTCAACCAAAGATTAGATGAATTATCTTTTGTAGAACATCTCAATAGCTAACATAAAATTATCGAAGCGTGGAAACATACGGTTAAGTACAAAGGTATTTTAATTTTATGTTTCACGTGCCGTTTCGTTAACATTTCAACTGGTACGAGTATATATAGAAATAGATACGAGTATCATTTACATAATGTACATGTATCTACAAAGTGAAATGGAATAATAATAACTGATAATTTGGCATTGTGATTCAGGTGACATTTGAACCGTCAATGGAGTTGTTTGTATCATATTTCGGACATGTATTGATAGGTTTGAAATATTCCGGTCGTGTTCATCAATGTCCTGTTGTAACAATTCTGAGCCGATTCTTAACGGCCTGTTCGTATTCGACGCAGAAATAAGTTCTCCTTAACCACCATATAATCATATATCCTATAATTGGTCTGAACTGGAGCAACAAGCCCTTCAGCTTACAAAAAGTATCTCTCGCTATCGATGTGACCTAAGTTTGTTTTCATTAGCTACAGAGTAAATTTCTTTATTCCTTCGTAATTTCATAACCACTCCGGTGTAAATCGAAAGAAAATCAAATTTGTTATCACTCTACCACTATATTTCTTCGTCGAATAAGACCAGGCTTTTAAGAATCGGTTCAGAATTGTTACACCAGAACCTTGATGAACACGACCGGTGAGATTTCAGAGTCAAGGAGTTCTATACCTTTACTCTATAATACATATACGGTGAAGAATTTCTTTTTTTGAAACTTCATTTTGTTGTTATAAAACATGTTATAAACATAATATTTGACAGTGTTTCAGAGTGTAAAAAGAATTCCCAGGTAGAGGAGGGTCTGTGGGGGACCCTCACCCGCATGTGCAAATATATACTGCCACTGTTTTGCTGTATAAATGTTTGATATGAACATGAAATCCAAGGACAACTGTATAATCTTAAATCTTTATTACCTTGTTTAACATCTTGTTGTTAATACACATATTGTAATAAAGTTTGTTCCAGCTGAAAGCATATCCATGCAAGTACTTCCTTGTGACTTTAGTATATCATCAAATATAATTCATTTTTTGTGCAGTTTGTTGAATAGAGTATAAAACAGGTATAAGGTATTTTGAAACTACCAGTAAACATGCATTTTTATCCTTGACAATATGAATTCAGTGAAGTAAATGATATCAGTAAACTTTATCAAATACATTTGTATGAATTTGAAATAAATCCCGCACAACTAAAAGATGCTTTTTTATTTACCATTGATGTTATTTTATGCATGAAATATTATATAGCTATACTGAGCATCTGTTGTAATAAAATCTCCTAACCGTGAGTAATGATATGACAAGCAGAAATATATCAGACAGTAAACAAAATACATACATGAGCTGCAACGATTCACTCAGAACAGATTCGATTCGATTCCGATACCAAATACCTCGATTCGATTATTTTCGATTCGATTCATATTTGACGTATTGCTGGTAACTTAATAGGTTAGTTTTATTCTAATTTGCATGTTTGGGTGATACATGAATGCCTGTCTTACACGTATTCAGAATATATGTGTATATTTATAGGGTGTTGTTTTTAAATTACTCCAAAGCATTAATAAGGATAATATGAAACCTTAAATAGTGAAGGATTTCATCCAGAAAAATTTAAATAACAAACTTTTCTGTTGACATTTTGAATAAAAAAATCCCAATCTATGATTTACATGTATAGGATATTAACTAAAAATATCTGCTTGTTTTTGTACAATAAACAATACAAAAAAAACTTAGGTTTATATCTTATGAGATTTTAATTATTAGATTAACAGAAATTCATTATACATTTTGAAATCAAAACAACAAAAGAATACAGAAAATTTTTGTTAACAATTTTTATCGATAAAACACCACTACTTTCTGTTGACAAGAAAATTAAAAAACACACTTGATAACAATTTAGTAAATGGACAATCACGACCTTGAAATGTGCTGTCAGGGCGCATGTCTTTAGGTGGATTTGTATGTATCAAGTTTGGCCTGTCAGACATTAGTTTTTTCTTTATATAAGACGATTAAAGTTAGTTTCATTGACCAGCGACATTAGAATTTTCTCTGACAATCGGATATTTCACGCTGACCGAGTGTTCGCCTTTCATATTGATGCCGCATTAGATTGGTCTATTGATAGTTTACATCAGCAAAACACGTTTTAAAAATGTTCCCAAAACCTCAAGTTACAATGTTTTGGTGCATCTTTTAGCTCGAGAGAAACCATTGTTGCAGAGTGATAAATACTGACCAATCGTAGGTCGCGTAACAAAAATCAATATGTTTAAAGTGCGGATACAGATGTGCCATTGTCGGCGCGTATGTATAAAATGCGGATCGAATCGAATTTTGCAGTCTCCGCATCGGAATCGAATCGACGGGTGTGGAACCGGTTTTTCGATGCATCGGAGCGAATCGTTGCACCTCTAAGTCTGGTCATGTATACATATTTCATAGGAAGAATCAATTAAAATCATGAGTGGTCAATGATACTTGAGTTCTGACGCCCTAATACGTATTTTTATTTTTGATACTCTTGTTGCTAGAAATTTACCGAAGTATTGCATACTTCATAAAATTAATTATATCAAACATATTAATTTGAATTGATATATCAGTGACACTGCTTGAAAGGAACCTGTTTGTATTCAGCAAACATGACCAACAATTATATTTCTGTCATCTGTGGCTAGAAAAAAACAAACGTATCGTAAAATTGAGAAAGTGTATATATAACAGGTTAAACTAATCGCCAATCGTAAGTTATGACATATGGGAATTCCGTGGAAAACCCCTTGACAACGGTTATTTTTCAAAACTAAGATTTCTTTTCAAACTAAGAAAGTTCGTTTTAGTTTACGCTCAGAATTAATCTAAGATGAAGACTAAAAAATTTCTTATGTCTTAGTCAAAATTTAAGATAAAGAAGAAAATTCCCAACTCGGAAAATTTAGAACGTTTGTGAATACGGGCCCTGGCCTCATTTCCTGGGCTTTATGAGACAAAACAGCAATGCTAAATACAGCGTAAATTGGCCAGTAAATTTCAACTGGCGAGTGAGCGGTTAAGTTGTTTAACCAGAGATAACAAACATTAATATATTTAATGTTCGATTTATGTTTTGACGACTCCGCCTACAATTAATTCGCATGATCGGAAAGTAGCCAATCAGGTTTATTATGCAAATCAGATATTTATCCATCAGGTTCAAAGATAAGCATGATGCAATCGGTGTTTTTTCTAAATGACATTTATAAGTACGGTAATCGGTGTTTTTGCAAATGTCTGAACGCAGTCATGGCAAAAACGATTTGTGAGAATCTGTGTGCTGTAGAAGAACAGTGTGTTATTGCTTGATCTCATTCAGTGTGGATTTCAGTTATCCTGAACAATTGTCGTGTTTTTCTTTTCATAAAACCTTTCCGTTTTACATAATTTCATATACTTTTCATTTTATATCTCTTGTGTGTCATCTTCTGTTTTATGGGTCATAAAAGCCACCCGCCCCCGTGCTCGAGTGGTAAAGGATGCTGACTTCAAGTTAATGTAACCTCTTATTGAAAGAGGGTCGTGGGTTCGAGCCCAGCTTATATATCATTTTACGTTATTTTAGCGACTTTAACCAATGCCGATACGTTAATACAAATGAGAATTTATATACAGTATTTGTAGATTTTACTAAACCCTTTGATTACACTGGTGAGAGATATAATTTGGTATAAATTGATAAAGTTTGGAGTAAGAGGTATAATGTTAGACATTATTAAATCTGTGTATGCAAATATTAAATCTAGAGTAAAATACAATAATGTACTTAGTGATGATTTCAGTTGTATGTTAGGATAAAGGCAAGGGGAATCACTGTCCCCCTTTTTTAAATTGTTTTTATTATTATTATATGTTGATGATATTGTTATTATGGCAAAACCAAAACAAGAGGGCCAATATGGCCCTATATCACTCACATGTCAATCACAACCAAAAAAATAGTTCCAAGGAGAAGACGGTATTCAGTCATATCTGGTTCACGCTGTCCATATAAAACGACTTTGGTGTGAAGATTATATGTAATATATGTTGCTTAATGAATGGAATCAAATGAAATACTTTAAAACAAAAGTCGAACATGATGAGATTACTGCGCAGCTGAACTATTGACAGTCGGTTTATATATATATGAAAAACGAACTGAATTATGGGATGGAGATTGGTGGTCCAGTGGTAATTGCCGGGTTACAAATCCAGGCACTAACCACTGGACCACGGTCGTGGCTGCGTGTGTGTGGCACTCTGTTGCTGATAATACAACTGTCTAACCTCAGGATCAAACCCTGTTATTCCAGCGCTATCAGCGCTTTGATTGTTCCTCTACAACGAACGTAAAATAGTCCCTTAAAATCTAATGAAGACACCTGTTTGAAAATGTATCTACCTCTATAACAGATGACACAATACTTGCAAAAAAAGTGTATAAGTCTCAGGGAAACCAATGTTTAGTCAATCCAAAGTATAAATATGATGTTTGGAACTACTACGTTGCAGAAAAAAATGAAAAATATAACCCCGCCCCTTTAAGATTTAGTGAAGATTTTTGCTTATTACCAAAAAGTAACAAATTGATAAGTATCACTAAGATAAAAACTACAGCGGGGAAACGCCTGAAATTTTCTCAAAATTAACTACTGTGTGTGTATAATGTCTATAGCAAATTTAAAAAGGTTTCACCATCTGGTTTTGAAAAGATGAGTTTCAGAAATCCATGGTTACTTGATTTTCGTTATTTAACGATGTATAAATTCCTATAATCTGCACAAATATTTCGGAATATATATTTTCCTTCTATCACTGTGTTAATTCATGTTCTAAGTACAAAACATTACATAAAAAAATTAAAAATATGGTCCCAGTGGGGTTTGAACCCATGAACCTCTAGGAATTTGTCAATTGTACGTAAAAATGATAAAATTGATTTCTCTTAAAAATGGAGGTATTGCATTATACATCTAATACCTTAAGAGAAGTTGCTGACGCGACCTGGAAGAGTTAGTTAGTACTGGTTAAATGCAGTCAAGGAAACTGGTGAAGTGAACTAGCCACTGTGTCCAAGGAAGTGTTATGATGAGATATTTTTGACATTGGGATCATATTGGAAAAAAGAAGAAACATGAAATATAATTAAATATTTTATGAACTGAACAGAAAGCCCAATGTAAAGTCATCATAAATTGAATATTATTATTATTATTACATTAAAAAAACACACACACAATATTGTACAATCTACAGCATAATAAGTGTACATTGTACACAGAAATGCATAATATACCACAGAAATTCGTGTAAGGAATACTTTTTATTCCAAAAATAATATCCTCAAAGAAATATTTAGAATAATTCCCCCTCCATTATGTTGCTGTGTTAAAATAAGTTCAAACTATAAAAAGAAAACGATTTAGTTACGCACATAAATTAAATTCCACAAAATTTATAAATCACATACAATGTAGATTATAAGGTACTAGACGCGATTATAGATCTCACATAGATTATAAGGTACTAGACGCGATTATAGATCTCACATAGATTTG
Organism: Lutraria lutraria; assembly: GCA_964023205.1. Classification (NCBI taxonomy): domain Eukaryota; kingdom Metazoa; phylum Mollusca; class Bivalvia; order Venerida; family Mactridae; genus Lutraria; species Lutraria lutraria. The sequence continues at coordinate 31,822,352 of OZ026839.1, read as the reverse complement.
TTAACCCCTTTGAATGAAATCAAGAAAACATGAATTTATCCTTAACAATAGTTCATGAATAATTCATGATGTATGCATTACTATTTGACATAGGCATTGAGGCATAGAACATAAACTAGGGATCTAGCCCCTTTTTAATTATACTCAAATCATGTTACCAGCTAGCATACAGACACAAAATAAATTGATAAAAAGAAGACAGGTTTACTTATTATGTTTGATTATGTACAAACATAGGATGACAAAACTGCCATGTTTTACAGTCCCAACACATATAATTTTGCGAAATAATCAACGCACTGTGTCGGTACTCTCAAAATAATCATCTTTATCTACATAGATGAGAAGGTAACACATAGAAAATATAAAACATCATATTTCTTTAAAAAATCTAAGTGAAAAAAAAATATTCAGAAGACTACAGTGCAACCACTCCTAAGTAACACCCTTAGGGTGTAGCAAAATTAAGATATTTTTTAGTTTGTTGTTCTTGAGAGGTTACATTAAAAGTTAAACCGTACAGTGGGAAAGAAAAGTCAAGTTGTTATTGAAGGGAGGATATGGTCTGCTCTGGAGAGTTGCACTGTAATAAAAATATCATCATGAAAAAATATATCTCAGACTTGTATAAGAATAATCAACCAAAAACATGGAATGAACAAGTCAACAGAAAAAAGCTTATATGTCGTGGCCTTGTGAATGAACCATTCTTGACATGTACCTAGCAATAATGATGGTCACTTTGATGACAAGTATCCGGGGTCCAAATTATAAATCTTGAGACCTGTCCCCTAACTAAAACATCAATTTTGCGTTCTCAATATTCTTAGATATATTCTCAAGTTAATTAAATTGTGTTTAATAATATTATATGATTATCCAAAAACAATTCAGTACTAGTATACAAGTCAATTATTGGTGAAATATTTCTGAAACATACATTAGTATTGTGGATAAGCAAAGTGATCTGACAAAGGTTAAGAACACAAAAAAACATATTTTAGATAAGGGACCGATCTCAAGTTTTATTTCTCCAGACACAGTCAACTTTTCATACTGACTTAAAGGGGCATGCCCTGGAACTTGAAGTGTCTCGAATAGCAATCAAATTGGTATCATTATAATACCTAAATCCAATAATGAAAGCCCTGTAAAATATTTACGAAATATCCCGCTAGTTTACGCAAAATACACATTTCAAGATTAACCAAACCTGGCGATTTCAGCCTCAGAAATTATTCGTCATTTTCACAACTTGACCCTTTCGATATCTGTCAAAACCGAAAACATCGCGGAAAAAAGTCAACAAACTGAAATAGGAACTATTGCTCATGTTATATTCACTTGAAGGACAGCGCACATGCTCAGTTAAACTCACAGACGAACCGGACATATCGTTGTCTTCAATAAAAGGCTGACAGCCTTTTATTCAAACCGACACACAAATGCCGACGCACGCGTTATAGGTTCATTTTTTAACGCACATTCTTCTTTGACTTTTTGGTAATAATTGGTTTTACAAGTGACAAACACATTATTGGTGTACGAAAAAAAGACACAGCAGTTCCTGGGCATGTCCCTTTAAGCAGACTATACTCTCAGACTGTACTCAATAAAGCAGTGTTTATCTCTTGTTTAACGGCCCATTCGACGATATGGTCATTTCAGGGCCGTCCCAGAGACATGAGACACAACATACAGAAACTGCCTATGTACTGTAAGGGGGAGAAATTGCTGTTTATTTCAAATACGAAGGATTTATAAGATACTTTGCAATATTTTGAAATTTTGTTTGCTGGTAAGATTGTTAGTTACAGATTCATACTTTAGAAATATGCGCATGCTGTGACGCAATCATTTCTCTATCCAAGGTTAAAAGTTAAATTGGGAATATTTTGTAGTTTCTTAGAACGCTCAAATGTTTTGTCGACAATTGGAGTGATGAAGGCTTTATTTTTCACATGCAATTGAAATGTAGCTATCGATATGCTTAAAAAGGCATTTTGACCATGCCTAATTGGATACGGCTGTAAATTTTAACTGTAAACACCATGATAACTGTTGAGGTTCACTATAAGCACCAAATCAACTGTTACATATTTTCAATACAGTAGTTCAACAATGTAAACTTACATTTGCACAAGTTCTATGTTAATCTAACTTAATACATTCTATCAATTTTATTTAAACTAATAAGGTTTAATCTTATCTTCATTAAAAAAGTTATTCTTGTTGACGAGTTATTGGATATAGATCTAAAGGGAATAGATATATCGCAATCTCCACTGATTTTTCATCGCATGCTTTTGTTGGTATAATCTCAACGTATGAGTAAATTATTCAAATTATTCAGCGCATATAAATAGTTCCATCTTTAGGCTACTGTCACACCTTACCGGATAGCGTTAAAGGACGACTGACGGAGATCAAAATGTCCGATCCTTTTGAGTAAGTCCGCGTGCGTTTCTTGTCAGTATCACATTCGGCAAATGTGCCCTAAGTCAGACGAGGTCCGTTCAATCCGGTGCAAAGTTTTGTGCATGCACAAAACTTGGAACGGAATCCATCAGACAAGGGCGACTGCTGGATGTACGGTAGCTATGCGTTGGTATACAGTTTGTTTGGAATTCATTCGTGCCTCGTGCTGTAATTGTCCAGTTAGCATTCGTTAATGTCCGGTGAACTGTCTGACATTTATCTGGCATGTTCACGGTTCAACCGGAGGTGATTTGGACACTAACCGAAGGTTCAGTGGACGATTACTGACACGGAATACATGCCAAGTGACCATGGAACTGATTATGTACATCTTCGGGTAAATAATAAAAGTGACTCTCTCATTATCGTCCTATATCGTGGTTGAGGACAGTCTGAGGACTTTAAGGCATATATCAGGAATTGTCGTGTTAGAGTCCGTCTTCATTATTAAGCCGCTCTGATCCAGGCACGTATTGACCTGATAGATGCTAATCTGAGCATATTTGTGTTGTTCAGTTGCTATTGATAGGTCTTTGCTTTAATCTCGATATGATGCATTCTATTTGTATTTTGTAAGGTTTTCATCTGTTGATCTACTTTATTGTTTGTATGTTGTATGGTTTTCATATGTTTATCTACTTTATTGTTTGTATTTTGAAGGTTTTCAACATCTGTTGTTCTACTTTATTGTTTGTATTTTGTAAGGTTTTCATCTGTTGATCTACTTTATTGTTTGTGTTGTTTAGGATTTTAGATTGCATGTTAGTTTTAGTGTAAAACTGTAATTTACTGAATGATATGAGATCTCAATTTGTGTATTTGCAGGCATGTTTTATTGTTTGACCGCGTTTAACAGATATAAATACTTAAATTTTTATTATTGTACGTAACCATTTGTATGGTTGTAGCTACATGTATATATTTAAGTATTCCACTGTGCACTTATATTATAAAGACTTAAATATGCATTATAGTATGTAAGCATTTGTATGGTTGCAGCTACGTGTATATGTTAAAGTATTCCAGTGTGCACTTATTAATGGCATATAATAAGTATGACTTTCAAGTTTTATTGCTACAAATACATTTGATATATATGGATTATATAATAAAACAACTATAAAATCACAGTGTGCTTTTTTGAAATATGCATTTATTATATATAAAAAGGCTAGTCCGATGAGTCAATAACCGCCCTGCACAAATATATGGTCACAATGTGTTCAAAAATGTTTTATTGTACATTTTTTATCATACCTATTTGTTCTCTATAATATGTATTGTGCTACATAAACTGTCATATTTAGGTTAAGATTTTCGTGTACGGGAATCTACAAATATCCCCAAACGGTTAACTGGATAGTAACACCTTGACTTTTGACCTATTGAACTTAGGTCACTGTGTTCTGAACCTTTGACATACGTCAAATTCATCTACATATGATGACTAACTTCCCAACCAAATCCGAAGAGCCTCTGTCAAATCGAATTCTAGTAATTGGTCGGACAAGGTTTTTAAGCTGAAGGTAACTGTGACCTTGACCTTGACATTCTGACCTCAAAATCGATAGGGGTCATCTACATGTGATGACCAAGCACCAAACCAAATATGAAGAGCCTAGGCTAAATCGTTCTCTAGTTATTGGTCCGTCAAGTTTTTTTAGCTGAAGGTCACTGTGACCTCGACCTTTGACGTACTGACCTCAAAATCGATAGGGATCATTTACATGTGATGACCAACCTTCCAATCAAATCTGAAGAGCCTAGGCCGGATCATTTTCAAGTTATTGGTCGGACAAGTTTTTTTTAGGGACGGACGAACCGACCGACACGGGCAAAGCAATATATCCCCTTTCTTCGAAAGGGGCACAATAACTACAGTATTATATGCATATACGATTTGATATGTACATTCATTAAGTAAATAAGGGAATGTTTAGTTTGTTCTAACTTTACATCCGTCAACTTTCAGTGGCATTTCATCATTTATTTCCACGTTAAGCTCATTTATCTTCTCCCCAATTAAAGCTTTATTCAGTTTATACCGTCTCCAGATTTGGATTCCCTCTTGCAATGGTGGGATGATCACAACAAACACCGTTGCCACCAAACACCAATGTTGACATACAGAGATCCATGTTGATAACTGACTCTCAGATAATACTTCTTGAGATAAAGAAACGATCGGTAAAACAAACAAAAATATGATGAAACAAATGCCTGAGCCTGCTATGGAAGCAATCCTTGTTTTCTTGAATATTGCTTCCATATGGTGAACAGTTAAACGTTTTCCAGCATTAATCGCAGCAAGTTCTTCTTTGTAAAGTTCTCGGTACGGATTTAGTGGATTATCTATTGCCATTGTTTTTAACCATTCAACTTCAATAACCCTGCTAGTTGTGTCCAAACTATCTTCCAACTGAGTGTTGCATAAAGGATCAGTTGTTTCATCCTCGGTAAGAAAAGTAGTATGAACAGTTTTCTTCATGCAAAGGGACACAGCAACAGATACAACAAAGCTTACAACGAGACCAGATATCAGTCCAGACAGAAGACAAAACTCCTCTACTGTGTTTGTGAAGAAGTCACTGAGTCCTCTTTCATATGTTGAACCGCAACATAACATGCCTGTTAATGCACTAAATAACCCAGATATACTTCCTGTAAAGTTGAATGAATTGAGTAAGTAGATACATACATTTGAATGGTGTTTGTCAACAGTTAGGCTATTTTAAACACTAATGTGTACACTAATCTTTTTATATATTTCATCAGATTTAAACGCCATTTTCAACATTTTTTTTTCAGTTATATCGTGGCGGGCAGTTATCCTAACCAGCTTCCCTGGACTTCATTTATGCCTTAACCAGTATTAACCATATTCTAGCAGAAAGTTTATGTCTAGCTGCCCCACATAATTCAGAGGAAGGGGACTATTTAAGATAGGATCATGGATATAATATCTTCAGTCAATGTTTATGGGCAGTTAAAACAACCAACGCTTAACCACTGAGCTAATCGGGCAGACTTAACTAATTATCTAGCACCAAATGTATATTTAAATGTTTGTACATGTATCATGTACCCCACTAATATTCAACTCTGATTAAATGATCGTCATACTTTCCTTTAAACTGGAACTGATGACAATATTGCATCTAGATTTGTTGGCCATGATTATGTTTTTGGATATGTTAAACACATGAGAATAGGAACAATATTTTTGTTACATACCCGCAATTAAACCTTTTGATGTTGCACGCGCCCAACCGATAGTAAAGTACAATGGCATAATAAATGGAGCTATAAACACTTGGGACGTCATGAACATCCAGTTGAGGTTTATGCCCGACTCAATAACCAGAAGACCAAAAGGTATAATGCTGATTGCGATCACAACCATACACCAGGATTTGTATCGTAAGAGTTGATCTTCATAATGGCGGAACTAAAAAGTGATACAAAATATTGTTAAAAGGGTGATGTGAAAATATGATCCGTCCACGTGGCAAAACAATTTAAATTAGAAAGTTTGAAAACAGTTAAGTTGAAAAGATTTGATTTACCATTTATATCTCCAATGGATGGTTTGAGCTCTTACCTTTCCATGTATTGAGCAGGAATACTGAAATCCTTGTTCATTATTTCCTTTCAGTCGTATTTCCACATCTTTTTCACAATCACGACAATTTGATGCTGGTTGACAAACACAAAGACGTGTTGCCTCTCCATTTAATGAGACTGGTATCAGTGATTTGCCACATAAAACACAATCATTTGGTTTTGTATCACATCTTGAATGGCATAAAAACAATTTAGGTAAGAATAGAAAAATAGGAAAGAAATGGATTTTCCAAAAATATGTGCCAGTCATGTAAATAAGCTCCCTTCTATTCTAATAACCTTACTATACCTCACTAACACCTATTAAAGCACATTAAACTACATTATACAGACCGAAAACAATGTATTCAATGTCGGTTTAACACCGTTCGTCAACAATTTTGCAGTTATATACGACAGTCGATTCACGGAACAAGTTTTCCTGGACGTTATGCTAACTACTAACTTACCCTTCAACAAGAACCATCAAATTTTCCACATGTGGAGGAAAATGTATTCTTCTATGGAAGGGTATACCTACTGCGACCGGGAATCGAACAATGACCGGGTTATAAATCTAGAGTCATCCTTAACCAATGCAGGCTACGACCAAATCAGAGCTGTTCATAACAAAAGCCACATACCAGAACACAAAAACTCGGGCGTAAATCGTGGATGAGAAATGAAACAACTTTTAGGGATATATATGTTATTCGTCTGATTCTTTGAACGTTTACTCGTTGATTAAGATACTGAATATAATTCATATGCTGCAGCTAGAATCAAGTCTTCCATGTTATTTATCTGGTTGTCAATAATTTCTTCTCTCAAGACGTTTCCTTGTTGTTTCATTAGTAACATAGAAAGGTGCTCCGTCAGGCTAGTTCCGCATGTAACAGTTTGAATAAATTCGATGTCCTACCTGAATGGTCGTATATGTGTCTTGAATATATCGTAAACAATCAGAGAAGATATTGACATAACTTCACCAGAACCAGTTGACATTAATGCCATTGTAAGTAGAGTAAAAAACATGAAGCAACCTTCTTTACCAAGTAACGCTTGTATCACAAACGGCGTTACATAGCCTGAAAATATTAACACACCTGTGGCATTACACAGTCCGAAATATCAACACACATTTGGCGTTACATAGCCTGAAATATTAACACTCATGTAGCATTACACAGTCTGAAACATAAACATACATGTGGCGTTACGCAGCCTGAAATATTAACACACATGTGGCGTGTTAAAGAGCCTGAAATATTAATATACATTATTAGTAAGATCTTTCTTTGAAATACTGATAATGTTTATTAATTATACGTTAATGAAATGGCTAATTATTTTTAAGTCTTGAATTGACATTTAGATATTATCATGACTGACATGATTGAAAGATTGGAATCATAGAACCAAATAAGATGAGAAAACGCGAAATTGATGATACAAGCGTATGTAACAGTAATAATAAATCACAGTGAGAAAACTTTCAAAACAAGTATTAGGCTCAAGTTATAATTTGGTTTACCTGAGTCGATGTCGGCTTCAGATAACAAATTTGATCCATTCCTAAACGACATTGTTTGGTACACCATTGATGTCACTAATGATATTGGTGTAGGAATCGCAAACCATAGGAACGCTGCAACCAGAAAGCCAAGCATACCTTCGCGAGGCCTTGCTGCAATGCGACTTTGCCAGTTGGCCTGGTTACAAAATAACACACCTACTGTGATAAAAACCGTAACTATACCATATATTATCCCATTTGTACTTCTGAAAGTCAGAAATGACTCCCGATAATTTCCTTCCGGACCAATCAGACAGTGCATTGAGTCATAAACAGCTTCCGTTGATGTTACGTTCTCCATTTCCGGTTCAGCAAAATAAGTAAACTTGAGTATGAAATACGATGTTGTGATAAAGATTAATGCGGTATTGAAGTAAGAAATGTAGAAAGTAGTTCCAAGTCCTCCTATAAGACAATAAGAACCGAACAATACCGCAAGGAGTAGCAAAATGAATTCACTGGTAGAATCTTTTATCAGCACATCAGCTGCCGTTTTCCCTGAAATGAAAGCATTATATCTTAAATTTAAAACTTGCATTGCAAGTCTAAAATGGATCGAAGAAAAAATGTTTTGCAATTTTTGAGTGAACAAAACGAGTGCAGTATGCTGTATTCATATCGATATGTTTAAAATCTGGCTCCTGGGCAAACTTATTATTTTGTTTTATCTTGAAAAATGTTCTAGTTTTAGGCGTCGCACAGTGAAAATAAAGAAAGTTGCTCATTCTCATCACAGCAATAAATGTTCATAGAGAGACAATAAAAGTAATTTTTGTTTACCTGTAAGAACAAGGATTGCTACGACTACCATGTTAGTAAACAACGCCACTATGCAGAAAAGAATGTGTGCTGCTTTACCAAATCTAGCGTACGCTATCTGAAATAAACATACAAATGTATGTAAGCAAAGCTTAAATTCTCGATTGTATAATAGTGGTCAGTTATCAGTAATCAATATGTCAAACAGAATTATATAAGTTGTAAGTGTAATTGTACATGTAAGTCTTTTCCTAACTTTCTCTCACCTGTGGGAATGTTTTCGCACCCGGCGCTCTCGTTTTAAGATGAAGACAAAGAACAGCAAACATTAATATTGACAGGACGACAGCCAAGGTATAGTACAACGAACCAGAAATGCCAACCTGGAATATAGATATGCATGTAGTAATTTATCTATGATTACATGCATAAACAATGACTGTAATCAAACCACGAAGTGTAATAAAGATTTCTTTAAGTTTTTATGACTATCCTATATTATTTGTAAAACCGTGGCAAATATAACAAAAAGGGTAAACGTGACATTGGTCAGAGCAGATGAAGAAGAAAATAAAAGAAAAGAGTAAACGTGACACTGACCATTGCAGATGAAGAATAATATAATACAACAAAAACAGCAAACGTGACATTCTTCAGAGCAGATGAAGAAGAAAAGACTAGAAGAAAAAAGCTTGATAAAATATAATGTCAGACAATTCCTTTACGAAGAAAGAAATAGTAGGTAAAATCACTGAAGATTGTGCAAGTCAACAAATATCAGAACGTATAGGGCTAAGGCAAAAATGTCCACCTCATTATGAGATGATGGACTACTGACTAAAAAGGTAAAGGAGGTAAGAAAATAGGTAATAAAACGACTAAATACAATCCCTTTAAAGGATGTATTGAGGTATATCTGTTGTTTAATGGCCCATTCGATGTGTTAATTACGGGGCCGCCCCAGAGAGAGCGGAGTAAAGATATAGGAGAACCGGCCATTTGTATCCCTATTCTTATTTCCAATGGTTTTATCTGGTTCTTTATTTTGTGCGGTGTAAAGCACCAATACGCGTCGTACTTTTTCCAGTGATTTCGGTGGTGGTACAGAGGCCCCCATATTCCCCACTGTCCACGTTTAGGACATTTTCTTCACACGTCTACCGAAAGTTGCGCAGCAGCACTCGTCTGTTGATAGCTTAATTTTCACAGATGTTTACAGACATATACATGATACATGTAGTATATCTTTTCAAGATATTTATAGATATACACAACAATTTATTTTTACAGATGTTACAGAGATATACATGATAGCCTGTTTTTTCACGGATGCTTACAGACATATACATGATAGTCTATTTTTCACAATTGTTTACAGACATGTACATGATGTCCTATTTTTCACAGATGTTTACAGACATATAAATTATAGCCTATTTTTTACAGATGTTTACAGACATATACATGAAATGATGAAAGCCTTTTAAATCATGTACCTGTTGTGCCATGCTAAATATCTTTTATCATTTCAGTAATTTAAGGGAATATCGAGAAGGGCGTAAAGCTATAAAGACGATGAATGTTTCTGCAATGAATATAATATATAGTGTTGTATTAAATCAGTAATATTCAAATACCTTGATCGCTATAGTTGCACTCTGAAGAAAATCAGCAGGCCATAATAGTTGTGACGTCACTGAAACAGCTGTCAGACTTAGGCTTACTCTTCCACCGGCATCAAATACAACATCCAAACTGTGAAAGTCTCGGAAAACATGACGCCTAAAGGTACAGGATATTGCAAATGTATGCTTGTTTCAGGGTTTCAGGTTTAATGCAGGTCTCATATAGATATATCACTCTTCCAATATATCATCGTGTCCAATCGTTTAGAGTAAATACATATAGTATTTTATTTTCAAGTAGGTAACCGTGTTTGCAACTTGGTTTATACAGACAAAAGAACGGCCCTATCTAGAGCAACAACCTACCTTCAACAACAGCATGATTTTTTCTCACTTCACGATTTAACTATTGATTTAACCTCTCTAGAGTAACAACCCCTCAAAGAGGTTTGCTACTACCAAAGGGTGTTGCTTTAATTAGGAAAAGTTGCACTGTACTGTGATTTTTTTGTGTATGTATAATCTGGTGAATTAGTATGGTGTTTGTTCATGTATAGTGGACTGTTATTGGCTCGAACTTGAAGGGACATTCAAAATCAGTTCTAGTTTTCTAGAGTTCAAGACATATGAAATCGAAAGTATTACTCGATAAAACAGAGCTATCTGTCTTGTTTATTTCTTGCGTTCATGTTGTTTGTGTAGTGATAGTGACCGAGAGTAAATATTGGAATGGAGACCTGCTGATCATTGACGGGAGTCCATTGAATATGATTAAAATATACCTTGTGTACCTGTTCAATATACAGTCGATGCTGTCTTAACGACCGGCTGCATATAACGATATGCTGTGTATGACTGTACTTTTTGCTACCGTGCGTTTTCAGTCTATGATTGGGTTCTATATAACGACATGCTGTGTTACGTGTTATACGACCATGATAATTGCTCCGTAACACATAAATTGTGAGTGGAGTCGGGTGTTATAAACGACTTTGAAACTGTCCAGTTAACACCGCTCACGGCTATACATGTAGTCAGTAATTATCGATTGCATTGTATGCAACAGTACAAGAGTTTTACACACATCGATATACATGTATAATAATGCCATATACAGGAAAAATGTTTGTGAATTCGAAACAGTCAGTGGTCACAGACTTTTTTGGGTAGAAACACATGAATTGTTTCATGTGATGTTACATGCAATGAAGTTTTATCATTTGTGAATAATATATTTTATTGATTAAACATCAATTTATTATATTATTATTATTATTTTATCTCTTGATATATGCCTAAAATATTAAAACAAACACATTTGAATTGCACATTCACCTTTCTTTGACATTTGACACCATACGCTTTTACTTTAAAATTCCGTATAGGCCAGATAGCATCGACTGTACTATAAAAAGTTTATCATTTATTTTCCTGTATGTACTTGTATTAATACAAACTAAGACACATTTTGTCAAGACACAAAATTACCTAATTCTATTGTATCCGATACCAACCAAAGCGGAGAAACCAGCAAACCCGACCAACATGAATAATGCTTCATACTTCTCAATCAACGGATTTAACCTGAAACAAACCAAAAGACAACCAAACAGTGGTAAAAGATTAATGATTTCTTCGGCATCTTTTTATCCATGTAGTTTAGTTTATTTCAAGATAATAGGCCTTTGGCCTAAGAATCTACATTATATAATAACTTGACATACATTTTATATAGATCATAATACACGGTACAAACAATTATTTGGTTTGATATTGAACAAATATGTTTATACTGGGTATGATGCATTTGAACTTTGACAATATGTATATATTTGTATGATATATAAACGTTCGTACATGAACAACATATAAAAGTAAAATATAAATGAAGTACGCAAGTACACAGTACGGCATGTACATGTATAATATACTACTCAAAATTTGATAAGGATCACTTTTTGTTCTGTATGGCATTATCGTCGATTTTGGATTACATACACAAGACATGTTGATGTTGATTGATAAGCAACTTTTCTCGTTAGATAGGGATGTTTTGTATGTATCGTTGTATATTCCACCGGAAAACTCACCATTTTATGACAATTATAATGAAAAGGGTATTCAAGCTTTTGAGAACTTAATTGCAGAGCATAATTTGTCAAATTTTGAATTCATTATTAATGGTGATTTAAATGTTAGAACAGGTTCTACAGCAGTTTTTATTGTACATAAAGTGAATATTACAGTATTACAAGAATTTGTTGATATTCATGATGGTGAAATCAGTATTGATGGGGTATCAGTTGATAAAAAACTAACAAATTTGGTCGTGATTTTTTAATTTATTGTAAAACTCATTCATGTTATATTGCTAATGGTAGATTTAGCACTGATAGTGGTGGTTTCTCTTTTACAAATAAGAATGGCAGCAGTACCATAGATAATTATGTTTTATCAAAAACCATGCTGGACCTATCAAATGAAATGAATATCATGTCATTTACTGAGAGTTGTCATATGCCTATTAGTTTGAATATCATAGTAGATAAAAACTTTATAAATGAGGTAACAGAGCACATTCAAAGTCCTCACTCGTATTACTCATTAGATAACGACAATAGTGAAGCATATGTAAATGCATTATCTGAAAGTATACTTTCTGGTTGTATGGATTCTGTATGCTAAATGATGATGAATCAGATATCAATTGTATCATAAACGAACAGGAATCAGCAATCCTTCAAAGTGCTGCAAAATTTAAAAGGTTCGTTTATGCCAAAAAGAAAATGTTAAATAAACATTGGTTCAACAGTGATTGTAAACATGCCAAAAGAGCAGCTAGATTGTCTTTAAATAAATTTAGTTATAAGAGATTTGAAGTTAATTTAAATTTGTATTTGTCAGCTAAGGAGGATAAAAAACTTTCTGTGAAAGCTAATTCTAAACCAAATATATCCTTAGATAGTTGGTTTTAACATTTTAGCAGTCTTTCTTTCAGGTAGTGATGAAGATTCAAATAACATTGATAATACAGTTGGTGTAGAAAATAATTCTAATTTAGATGAAATAGAGGACATGTTATTCAATTCTCCTATAGGTAATTCCGAAATATTACGAAGTATTACAAGTTTAAATGTTAGAAAATCTTCTGGTGGAAATATTTTACCACAGCATATTGTTTATGGTATTGATGTACTATTACCATTTTTACATTAACTGATTCATAGAATGTTCATGTCTGGTGAATTCCCGACACATTGGACGGAGTCTGTAATAATACCCATTCATAAGAAGGGATCTATTCATATACCTAATAATTATAGAGGAATCACTTTGTTAGATTTATTAAGCAAGGTATACGTACAAATTATTACAAAGCGTGTTAGTTTCTACGTAGAAGCATACTCAGAATGTCAAGCAGGCTTTAGGCATAGCTACTCAACAATTGACAATGCATACATACTTTACTCTGTTGTAAGTAAATATCGTAATATGTGAGGTAAACCTGTTTATGTTGCCTTTGTGGACTTCCAAAAGGCGTTTGATACAGTCAATAGACCTGTCTTATTTAGTACATTGAAAAATAATGGTATTAAAGGTAAATTATACCAAACTATATTGTCCATTCAATCATCTGTAAAAGCTTTTGTTAGAACAAACTTAGGCTCCAATGACATATTTAAATGTTCAGTTGATGTGGTCACACGTGAGATCGAAATATTACATTCTAACAAGGATGTTTCGATTCTCATTTACTTTTGAAGAATAATATATTGTCATTCAGTTCTTAGTGTGAAAAGTGTATGTCCATGATTTAATATTTTCGTAAAATCAGTTTTTATTGATATACCCAAAATCGGTTATTTTCCTAATAACGGCGTTTAAAAGGGGGTATGGGTAGAGAAATGACCGGCTATTTCAGTAAATATTAACGATACCAATTTTAAAATGCACTGGGTGTATCACAGCCTGAATGTAGAAGAAACTTAAAGCATGTCTACATTATACCAATTCCTTGACATTGTACTATTTCAAACACTGTGTTATTTACCAAATTAAGATCTATAAAAAGGCTAAAAAATAAGGGTTTAAAAATAAACTTTATATAATTTTTACATATTGAAGGAATAACAAGGATATAATAAATAATAATTGCATAAATAACCGCAAACGCATTTCAGAAACAATATTTTGATGGACTTGCATGTATTTTTGATAAATATTTTTCAACGGATGTGTTCATAATGTTGAATGTGGTCGCCGTATGAGGCAGACATGTTTTACCGGCACCGTAATATTTATTGATTACTAAATACAATTTAACAACCTTTAACTAATAAATACTGAACGACATATTGTTGTTGTATAGATATACAGACTAAATTATTACTAAACTAAATTGACTGTCGCAATCTGGTCGGATGTCGTAAAAGCAGTAAAAATTTGCGATGAAGAAAACGCCGCTTTGAAATTACTTATGTGTTTAAATGATATTGTTTACTATGATATTAAACAATAACAAAATACAATAATTTCAACTTGAAATTTTACGACATATAGCAAGACTCCTTTGTATCACAAAAGCTCACGAGTGACCACCCTTAAGTCCGATTTTGTTTTCAATATATATTAATGAGCTATATTCATTGCCATGTGAAAATAATGTAAGACTTTTTCCTGATATCACAGAAACATTTTTTATTAATGTTCGCAGATGATATTGCTCTTCTTTCTGATACAGTTTTTGCTTTACAAAGACAATTAAATGTTTTACAACAGTTTTGTGATCAAAGTAAGTTATCGGTTTTCAAAAAAGGTGGTCAACTTGAAAGAAGAGAGAAGTGGACTTATTGTAATGGTCCAATAGAGGTCGTGAACGGTTTTACCTGTGTTGGTTCATCTATTTCAAGAAGATTATGGCCCGCTCGATCTCCCGAAATAAATCCTATCGAACACGTATGGGTTATGCTGCAGACAGCGATATATGAGCGTCATGTCCAGCCAACAACCACCAGACTGATCAGGCACTTCCGGAAGAATGGGCTCGAATCCCACAATTTAATATTGGACAGCTAATCAGAAGCATGCGGAGTCGATGTCAGGTGTTTTTTTGACGCACAAGGACATCAGTCTCGATACTAAACACAAAAGTTAGCACTTTTGCGCATTTTCCTCAAAGTTTCTATTCCCCACACATACCCATAAAATGTCTAATTTTGACCCTGTCCTCCTTTCAAAGCTCGTTAAGCTCGAATGATTTAATGTAGCACTCATGATATGCAGGTATCTTTAAAAATAACAAAAATTCATTTCTTATGTATGTAATCCAAAATCGACGATAATTGCCATACAGAACAAAAAGTGATCCTTATCAAATTTTGAGTAGTACACATAGATTGCTTAATTGTGTTCCGGGTAGTTATATTATTTTCAATCAGAAAACTAATGCAATGAATTGCGTATTATGGGATATATATAAATAGTCATGTAATTACTATTTGATGAATGAAACAAAAGTAGAAAAAAACATAAATAAAAAGGGTTGAAAAAGAGGGATAAAGTGTAGGTACATGTATATCTATCTTATTAATACGCACACATATTGATATGAGAGTAGAGAAAAGTTATATAAAGCAGTATAAACTATTCCCTCTTTCAAAATATTTTAGTAATTAAGTCGAAGCCCGCCCAGCTAGTTCAGTGGTTAGAGCGTTTGTCTACTAATCGAAAGGTTGTGAGTTCGAACACCCGGCGAGGCTCACACTGTCCGTGACAGATTCGACTGAAGATATTACATCCTATGTTAAATTGCCCTCCACCTCTGAATTATGTGGGATAGCTTGGCAGAAGCTTACGGATAGAATGTGGTCAGTACTAGTTATGGCTTAAATGAAGTCCAGGAAAGCTGGTTAGGATAACTGCCCGCCACCATATGACTGAAATAATGTTGAAAATGGCGTTAAACCCGATGAAACAAATATTTTTATTCAATGAAGAGATCAATTCAATACAGTATTGTTTTATTTTTCCGTAAGGCATAGTATAATGATCATTCTAAAACAAAATGAAATTCGTCTTCAAGTTTATTACATAACTGACATTTACGATCTGACCTTAGAATTTTGTTTGGTTTATGACATCGCTCTGTTCCTATTTCTTATATATGGGATGATAAACGAAGTTTAGATAAAGCATGTCTCAATTTACGATTTTTTACTATATCTAGATCTTGTTTAAAGCCAAATTCAGAGAATAACATATATGAGCTTGCTCTTGTTGAATTGTTGATTTGTCCGTGCCAGTCTTGAATAAATACGTCAACAATCCTTTGTTTAAGAACTTAAAAGAAATAGTTAACCTTAGTAACCCCTTGTATGGTGATAAAAGATTACTAATTTCTTCTACATCTTCTCCAAGATTCGTTTTTTTCTTTTACTTCTTTTGTTGATGCCACTACGTGTATGGTGATAACAAATTAATTATTTCATCTCCGCGTATGGTATAAGACTGTGTGGCCTGTGTGGTTGAGTGGTAATGGTTACAATCCAACACAGAATAAAATTTCACATGTCAGGAAGCTCTCCATTTAGCTGACTGGTTCTTCCTCCACTATTCAAGCTTGGAAATTCACCAAAGATACTGACTGTTTGTGCGACATTAAAGGGGCATACCCTACAACATGGTGCATCTAGAATCAAGGCAAAATGATGATAAATTAGAAACTTGTAAAGAAAAAAGCCGACGAAGAAAGTTTCAGCCAAAAATTCATCCAATTAAAAATAAAATCACAAAAAATATTAGTTTCCATAAAAGATCGGAAACTCTTTGGAATTTGTTGTACAATTTTTGGGTGGAATTATTATTATTCATAGCTATGATTTTTGCGACTAGTACCTAAACTAGTCATTCTATGACCCAAGTTCTTCTTGCAATTATCCATTATATATTGTTTTACATATACATCTAACACATTTTTACACTTTCACAGAATGTTTATCAGTTGTAGGGTATGCCCCTTTAAACGTGTGTGAGAGAGAGAGAGAGAGAGAGAGAGAGAGAGAGGGAATGGAACATATTGTACACATTGACTATCGTTTGTACATCATTTTAAAATCGTGTGAAATAAAGATACGTGTAGCAGTTTTGACAAGCTTCGAGTAGTTCGATCTGTTTATCTGTTAAAAATAACATTTGAAATAAAACCAAAAGGTAACAACCCAGCCAGCATCACTACGTTGGCCCGACGTCGGCTATAGAGCGGAATATCGGCTACATTTGCCAACGTCAATCCAACATTGGGCCAACGTAGGTGGATTTTTTAAAAAGTGTGTATTACACTTGGGGTTAACTTATTCAAGTTCGAACCTATTCTGTAGACATGAATATGTAAAATATAAATGAAAAAACACGATGAATCTGACTTTACATTCGTTCAAATCTCAATATCAAGTAGATGTTGAATTGATGTAGGGCCGATGTAGACGCATGTATTTTGTCATCAATGAGTTATTAACTGTTTTTACATAATCAATGAGGCAAATGAAAGAAGTGAAGAAGCAAAACATTAATTTTGCATTATAATGTAAGTATTCATTTTCATTTTGAAATATAATTATTATCTTGGCTTATCTTAGATAACTTGTAACAAGATTTAAGTAGATCTAGGTCAACCGCCTGCATTAGTCATTTTGCTGACCGCCATATTTGAATTTCTTGAACTAGTGTCAGCAGCAGGTCGGATAGATTTCATGAAAAGAACAAGTTTTAGTTGCAAGAAACATGTCAGTGCGTTTGGAAAATTACTTTAGAAGGCATATATCAACGGCATCGGGTGGATATTGACAGTAAAGTAATTATCTTGGGAACTTATTTTAGCTTGTTGCTTAATTGTCATTGGTTTTCGCGACTGTCTATAACAACAGAAAATTGCTCATGTTACTAATTTCATGTTTATGCAGAATATCTACATTCAAGGAATTTTATGTTATTCTTTTGATTTCTTTGTTTTACGATAATATTAATGGTTTATTTACATCAGAGACTAATGACCAGTATGTAAGCATGAAGTCTAATAATTAAATTCAAAATTATTTTTTAATCTTAAAATTACTCTTATTTCCATTTGTCTCCTGTTTTAGCTCCAGACAAGCAGATTTTCACAACTGCAGTATAAAAAAAGATGAAGCAGAACTGGTTTTTGAAGTACAGAAAGTGCACTAAGTTGCTAAAAATATATTCAACATGATTGATTGGAGATAATTAAGCACGTAAAGGATTCAAGGAATTACAACTTTTATAAAATGACAGGTATGTGGGGCTTGTATGGTAAATTTATAGACATTAAACTTTCAACTGCTCATATTAATTTATTCTGTATAAATAATGAATGCATAAATAATTATTATGAAAAGTTCTAATTATAAATAATATTTTGAAATATATCATGAATATTATATTGATGGAAATAATCTACCTATAGACTCTAATTAGGAGTATACAAGTATAAATCATGTCATTGTTCTGTTAATGTTGTTAATTTTTTAGTATGACTAGATACCATAGATTGTGATAAGGTACATGTTTGAAATACAATGAATACGTTGTTTTTGAATTTGATTTTATATTTTACAGGTCAACTATCAGGGAAGGATAGCAAAGACACAGCATGGCATACACATGTATTTAGTAGTTAGTCCCCAGAGAGTGTGTCGGAATATACAATGGCTATGTTGCAAGTTGGCAATATACTAGTAGCATTCATTGTAAGCTACAAATGTAATTATTATCACAAATATATATATATATATATCTTGTATACAACAATTAGATATTCAAGACATGAATTCAATTTTAAGCTTGATTACTCTTAGTTGCGGTGTGATATATTGTATTTTGTAAATTGGCTGGGATATTCACCAGCCCGATCAGCTTAGTTGGTAGAGCAAGAGGTCGCGGGTTCGAGCCATGCATCGGGTACGTTATTTCCTCTTCCTATTACATTTGATGCCGTTAGTATGAGACTAATGATTTTGAATAAAAAGGAAGGAGGAATGTGGCGGTGTGATACATTGTATTTACGAATTGGATGGGATATTCACCAGCCCGATTATCTCAGTCGGTATAGAGCATCTGACTTGCAAGCAGAAGGTCGCGGGTTTGAGCCCTCGCATTGTGTACATTTTTTTCCTCCTATTACAGCAGTATGATTTAATTTGGACCTAATTATGTACATGAAATAGAAAATTATTTGGCTAAT
Organism: Lutraria lutraria; assembly: GCA_964023205.1. NCBI lineage: Eukaryota > Metazoa > Mollusca > Bivalvia > Venerida > Mactridae > Lutraria > Lutraria lutraria. The sequence goes on along the minus strand of OZ026839.1, from coordinate 31,803,055 downwards.
TGCATTAGTTAAAGGAAAACTCAAACGAATTGTGCTTATTGTATGTTTTAAATACTGTGTTATCAATTTATTGATTAATTATATTGTAGCTGAAGCTGTACAAAGGACAATTCAAAGTGTTTAGGAAGCTGATGTTAAGGTGGTGTTGAGACAGTGCCTATGTAGTATGTACCAACAGTGACGAGGGAAAGAAGCGAAAAAATAATATTAATCTACTATAAACAATTAGTTGAATGACCAAAATGAACTTTTATAGTGTTTTTAAGTTTTTGGTTAAGACTTTTGGAAGATATATACAGTGTATTTTTAATTTGTTAACTTAGCATTAGTAATTTTGTATTTGTTTATGTATGAGTATGATTAATTGTGTGAATAATTAAATTTAGAAGTGCCAAATAGTACAATATCACTGACCACATTCATATTTTAACATAGGATTTGCTGAGTAATGAAAATCTAAGTTATATATTGATTTCTTATTGTATTTTTCATTCTTCATGTATTTGGGTTTCATTTTAGCTTAATTGTCATAACATGAAATACAATAGATAGTGGAAACATAGCTAGAATTTGAATATAGTTTTTATCATAATGGGTCTGGGACTCTATTCCAGTTCATACCTATGAACTTTCAAGAGCTACATTAAGACTCATGTATATCATTTTTCTACTGTTATATTTTGCCCCATAATTTAAAAATTAAGCACTTGTTGTTTTTTTAATGAAAGAGAGCAATATTAATCTATCCTTAGTATTAAACCTTAAATTTTACTTTGAAATTATTTCTATTTCATGGAAGGAGTGTCTGGATTTGGAATACTAATCTGGAGCCCAGTCCCATAATTAAGATCATAAGATGTACATGATAACCATGATGTTGATTAAATAAATATAGAAAATACTCTATTTATTTTGTTATCTTAATGAAAGATGACCTGTTAGAAATTAACAAATATATGAAATAACTTGTAGTAGCTTTGTAACCAAATTCTCTCACTCGGGCTAGTTTGATTGTTTCCTCACATGACAGCAGACTATGATCCATGTATGAACAAGTATGAGTTTATACAATATTTATCTTACCAGCTTCTGTTCGCAGTAGGTCTATACCAGTATTTTAGGGGTCATTAAAGCGATTCCTGGAATATCGGCAGAACATCGAATAAATGTTGGGGAAATCCTGTCGGGCCGACATCGAGCCGCGTTGCAAATTCGAGGCGGGTCGATGTTGGAACGATCAAGATGCCGATGTAGGGCCAACATTGATGACAATATCGGCTTGATGTCGGGCCGATGTAGTGATGCTGGCTGGGAATAAAACTGCTATCAAAATATTGTTATCAATTGCTGTTGTTGTTGGGGTTTTTGTGTACGTTTTTTATCAACAAATCATAAATATAAGAAATCATCGAGCGAAGCCATCTTACAGCCAGAGAATGTTTTATTGAAAATTTATATATTTTTTACAAATTTTAATCCTTCTTATGCTTATTATACTAGTAATACACCATTGTTTTAAATCAGTGTGTGAATGAAACTCTGAATATGTCACACATGGAATATAAATATTATAACACGAGTAACACAGTCGACTTTGTCATTCATTGTGTGTTCGCATTGTTGTAGCGAAAAAGCGAAAATACGACATGGTGTAAATCAGCTGTCTGATTAAGCAGACTAATATGTCACATAAGACATACATCATTTTACGGTCGAATGTATCATCCACCTGTTACATATTCCATCTGTGACAATTTTATACTGCTGAACAAAGCTCATTTAGTAAAAACTTGATATGTTCATTTAACCCAGCAGCAGCACTTTTCGGTTAAGATAGATACAAGTGACATACATTTAATTAATCTTTTACCCTGAGTAACTTTGTTTTTCATGTAAAATCATTCATTAGTTTTTATATCCGACCCAGTGAGCCCCGTGTCAGGGTTTGGTAGTAGCTGATTACAAGCACAACTAATTAAGACAGACAAAGTCCATTTTAAAGTTAGATACTTTAACATATTATAAGCGATATCATTAAACATTGCTACTTAAATTTATGTTTGTCGTTAATATGCTTGGCTGATATGTGCACTTTATACAATTCTTTATTATGTTATAAAAATGCTCTCCGAATTATGGAGAAAATGAAGATACAGCATTGGTATAATTTTGACATGGATGTCATCAATTAAAATCTTATTAAACTAAAAATAAGTCTGTAATGTGTAAACATGAAAGTAAAATTTTAGTAATAGACAACTTGGTTATCAAGATTTATCGTTACGTTACAAAGACACCTTTTTATTCAGTGTTCTACATTCTCTTAACCTAAACTTTAGGTTAGATAGACACCCGTTTATTCTGTTGTCTGCATTCCCTTATTCTACCGTTTACGTTACATAGACACATTATTACTATTACTCTGTTTTCTGCATTCCTAATGTTTTGGTTATATAGACACATTTTTACGCTGTTTTCTGCATTCCCTTAACCTAAACTTTAGGTTACATAGACACCTTGTTACGCTGTTTTCTACATTCCCTTATCCTTACCACTACGTTACACAGACAACGTTTAACGCTGTTTTCTACATTCCATTAACTTAATCTTTACAATACTGAAACTTTACCGTATTGTACTTGTAATAATTTGACGTGACACCAATACAATATGACACAAATTCTAAAAACTTAGGAACTACCTTGTAAATGCTTTTAAAGATAAAAGGTACGTACAGTGTAATTGTATAATTAATGACACACATATATCATTATTATCAAACTGTGTGATGAATCATCAGCCTTAAGACACTGAAAATCATCAGACATGAACACCAACATTTACATTATCTATTTATTTCAGAACTACAATGTATTCGCCTTTTTGTATGAAACAGTAATGATGCGTTTAATAAGTAAAATATGTTCATGTTTAATATACTTAGGTCGAAAACATAGTTGTCTAAGAACTACAGAATTTATTTTTGTATACATTATCGTGACCAAAACTATTTTTCTAATCTATATTAAATATAATAGATATATACACTGTTCATATTTTGAGAGATGTCCAATAATGCAGACAGAAAACGCTGTCAAGAACAAGCATAATGTCGATTAAAAGTTGAAATTAACACAGATATTTAACGCGGCATTTTTTTCAATTTCTCTCGAAAACAAATACAGTTTTATTTATGGATTTACCCATTACATACGTACATAGCATGTATAATCTTTGATAATGTCGCACAATGACCACATCATGAGTGTTGCTCACGACACGTGCGATCCTGTCTTATTCCTATAACTTACATATTGCAGCTACTTTGTGAAATAAAGCTTGAGGTCAGAAAATGGAGAAATAGGGATTCCAAGGAAAAGTCACTTTTGTTTATTTCTGATTACAAGAAATAGCATGGTACTACTTAGACGCACGCCCTACAATATCAGATCATTAAGCTAAGATTGTCTAAAACATACAACACAGAAAAGATTTAATTAAAGCTAGAAAACAAAGTAGTCGTGCTTATAGATACATGTCTTGTAAAATAGAATAGTTTAGATATATTTAACTACTAATGACTAGTAAATATGGCAGATAAATCGCAAAACTTTTCTTGTTTTTTTAAATACATACCAATGTATGACACCATGTACTTTCTCAGAACGATTCGTCGCCAACATTTCCGTACTTTGGATTTTGCTGTTATAAACTTTAATGTCGATCTTATAAAAATTGAGACCTGCCGGAGAACCTTAAACACATCTACGTGTATTTCTTTCTTCACCAAAAAATAGATTACAATAGCAGTACTACTCGGTCTTTCTAAAAATGTGGAATTTCTTGACACAAATATTAATCAGCGTTTTTCTATATTAGTGCACTGATTACACGTTATTGAAATATATGATTATATAATCGAATTATAAATAAGATTAATGTACCGACCTTGTTGATTGGTCCGTACGCGGCAGGTCGTAGCTACAATCAGAATTTCCAAGTGTGGTTGTACTCATGCTGTTTGCAAGTAAATGATGGAGTAAACCTTTGTGCTGTAATTATATTCAATTCATACCTTCAACCAAAGATTAGATGGATTATCTGTTGTAGAACATTTCAAAAGCTAACATAAAATTATCGAAGCGTGGAAACATATGGTTAAGTACAAAGGTATATTATTTTTATGTTTCACGTGCCGTTTCGTTAACATTTCAACTGGTACGAGTATATATAGAAATAGATACGAGTATCATTTACATAATGTACATGTATATACTTAGTGAAATGAAATAATGATAACTGATAATTTGGCATTGTGATTCAGAAGACATTTGAACCGTCAATGGAATTGTTTGTATCATATTTAAGTATTTTCAATAACATAATGCATTCTTATGAACGATACAATTCCAGATTGTACAGCAACTATTATATAATGCGAGTAAGGGGAAACCATGTTTGTTTCTGGTTACCCGATGATATCTCCCATGACCCTAGAATTTTTAAGGCCTGAGGAGCCGTACATACACCCCCTACCTGCCTATCCAATTTTAAATGAGCATGTGACAAGAAGAAAGAAACGTTAATGCCTTAACCAGGACCGCACAAGGCACACTACAACAATATATACAGTTGGCGAGAAAAGAACATATAAATACAACAGAGGCGTCATTTCAACGTGCAAACCACCGAACGTAACAACGAAAGTTGGCCATTAATTGCCGCTGAATTTGTTTAGCAACAAAATAGAGTAAAAACATGACATGTAATTAAACATGAGTAAATACATTACATGAAAATAAACATGAGTTAATACATTACATGTAAATAAACATGAGTAGATACATAACATGTAAATAGACATGAGTTAATATATTCCATGTAAATACACATGAGTAAATACAATACATATCAGGGGGAAATCAGTTACCGTAATGCCCAATTTGTTTGAAACTGAGGTTAAACTTCCTCTTGCCGCTATCCCTTGTCTCAAGGCCCTACTTACTTTATACGAATTTACTCTGCATATTTCACAATACTTTTAATATTAAATTAATCTAGTCTTCAGGGCGGAAATATGCAATATCAAATTGTTTGTAAAATAGGACGGTTGTTGAGGGTAAAGGCAAGCACATTTATATATTGTGTGTTAATGTATCGCTGACAGCAGAATTCACCGAAAACCATCATAACAACCTTGATCATCATCATCATTACCAAGAACATCATCATTATTAATACAATCATTTATATCATTATCATCAACATCATTTATTGTTTTTGTCAATTTATCATTATGATCCACATTGTTGTAATTTTCATCACCATTATCAATATAATTTATATGCATGCATAGATTATAGGAATATAAAAAGCAATATATAATTCCATATGAGTGACGAAATTACTATTTTCTTTATTGCATTGACAATGTATTATTATGTCATATACATTATACATTGTACACACATATACGTACATTTTAAATTTGTTTCATATCATATTTTTAGAGTAACAGCGAGAATTTCAAAGGAACTTTGGTGAATATAGAAAGTGGTGAAGAAGATCAATGCATTAGAAGTTAACAAAGAGCGAGTATCAGCATTCAGAATTGTTTTTAAATACTTTTATGGTTCTATAGTTAAGCCTTGGAATGAAGGCTTCAATGCTAATTACCAATTAAGAATTAGATTGAATATAAAATTGCGATCGGTAGACTAACACAACCAGTACGTGATAATAATTTTCAGGGCGAATATGTTGATAATAGGCGTCAGGTGTTCGTAAGTAAAAATTGTGTGTATCACTTTAGAAGCTCTCGATTCGCTTCTCCTCCTAAAAACCGTAAGTAAGAGAAATGCAAAAAAAATAGTCCAGTGTACACTTTTTTGCTATGTGACCGTTTAATCAAGGGCAAATATAGATTGCTTCATGTTGGGATGGGGGAATGCAAGTGACCGTTAAAAGGAGGTATTCTTTGATTCCAAGTGGACGTAAGGCCAGGTGTACCTGTACAGTGCAACTTCTCCAGAGTGGCCCTTTGTAGAGCAACAACCTCTCTATAACAACACCTTCAAAATTTCCCTAACCTGATAGTTACTATAAATTTAACCTTTGTAGAGCAACAACCTCTAACCAACGGCCAATATCTGCAGCTCCCACTGTGTGTGTCTCGCATTAGGAGAATCTCTTAATACTATGTATTCATTAGGGATCACATTTAGGGATGAACAAAGACCAAGCATTATAAGATCATGCAAATATCCGCATGAGCTTCAAATGTGTCATGCTGACACTTGTCTTTGATCTATTTATTCCTACATATCAATAAAACAAACATTCTGAAAAGGTTTGGTGAACATCCAATTTCATCTCATAAAATTTTAAAATGACTTTAAGTTTTAAATTGGTGCATCTATTTTCAATTAATCTGAGGGTAATGATAAATTAATAGATAATTAAAAAGTCGCATTTTCATGCACAGGAAACCAACTGAAGTCTTTTGCTTTACCAAACTCCACCCAAATTGTGTCAGTATTGACTTCTTTGAAAACAGACACTGAAAGAACTTTAATGTCTGCGTCAGAACCCCTCACCACGTGCTTTTTTATGCCGTTATCCACAGCGTGTTTCCTATGCGAAATATCCTAGTGTCAGCTTTTTCATGGGTGTATGGAATCAATATTGTTATGTAGTGCTCAGTGTTGCTCTTTCGTCCCAAATATACTATCAGGTGCTTTAATCTGTAACCAAATTCAGTAACTCCGTTGTTTTATTATCCACCTTCAAAAAGTTGCCAGTTGCTTGAAATTTTGTTCGAACCCATTACTAACAACTGTCTAATACCTGATCAACGAGTCGTTCGTGCCATTATTTTTAAATTAAGAAGATAAAGATCGAACACATCCATCCGAGGGTGTTTTAGAAAGTACAACCAGGAATGACACAAAAGCATCCGTAATGTAGCCACCAAACGTTTCCGCAGCACCAGAAATTATTATTATTAATACTTGTACATATACATTTTATTTACAAATGAAGCGACGTCAAAATTCAGAGCATCGGCAATTAATAGGTTCGTCTATTGGGGTTGTCACGTTTTGTCCGAGTACTTGAAAGAGTTGCGACTGAGTTCGAATATTTCAAAATGAAAGTGAAGGAGGCTTAGCTTGGTCTCCATGCTTCAAAAATCTTTCAAATCGCACTGACGATTCTGGCAAGATATAAAACGATGTGAAAAGACCACTGTTTGCTTTCATTGTTACTGAAGATTTCACTCCCCAGACGCCATGCTTTAACTTTCTACTAGATAAATGCACCTTGTGTTTTTATTGAAAGACAAAAGTATCATCAACTATTAAAGCCATATCATGTAGATGAATAAGGACCCGAACTAACTTAATTTATATGGTCTAATGCAACAATAAAAGGAACAAGTACTTTAAGATATAGTACAAAATTTGCTTCTCTATATGATTGGACAAATATAAGTGTTATTATCTGGAGTGCAAGAATGAGAACTTGTCTTTTCTCGTATGTCAGACCAGTCTTCAAGAGACATTGAAATTCAGAACTGTCTCAGATTTATCACGTATATTAACCACATTTTACTTTATATAGAGCACACGCTGTGGTCTGGTGGTCGTGTTCTGGAAACATTGAATGCCAAAAGGATGATTCAGCAACACTAATGGTAGCGATATAGGCCACCGTAAGTGTCGATATCCACCCACTATCTTTCAAAATAATACCAAGAACTTTCAGAGGCGTCATTTCAACGTGAAACCACCAAACATAACAACGAAATTTGGCCATTAATTGCCACTGAATTTGTTTAGCAATAGCGAACAAAGGGTCTTGACATGGATTGAGGAATTGGTGGCTTCTGGACCTTATCTATGGAATGTTTTATGTTGACAACGGAATGAGCTTGCTCATGTTAGATGGGTAAGGCAGCAATCAGCGATAGTTGAAACAAGGGTGCCCGCTTTTTTAGTGGTATGGAAAGCCGCCCAAGATATGCAATCAAAACCCTTTTATAGACATTGATATTTAAAGTTCATATTTTGTTTGATAATACCGGTCTCCATGTCAAGAAATTTATCAGACAATACAGATGGTTGATTAGTGTTTGAAAAGTATGCTAGAATTGTAATTGCGTATTGTTCAGGTATAGATGGTACCCCGATTGATGCGGGCTTATCGCCAATGTACAAATGTGGTTGTTTTTCACCGTCAACGTTCGTGTCGGTTTGTTGAAATAAAGAAATGCCCGTCCCATGAAATGATGATATTGACGAAGTGGAGAATTGTGATCAATATTATGTTGTGAAGAGTCCATGGTGTAGCCCTGGTGAACAAACTACTCCACACATCATTGTACAACAGCTCCTCCAACTATTGTGGAAATTTCAAGGACACGGTTATATCATTTACATATATATACCGCACCGAAGATATCAATTAGGTGTCGTTTCTTTGTCTACATAAAATCAAAAGGCCAATATAAATAGGAAATGGGGGTTCGTTTGTCTTGGAATGAAGATGGACATTTGCTGCACGGTGAATCCCTCTATGACAGTTATACTGAAGTAATTGAGTTATTGCAAAGGAGACTTAAAGCTGCACTCTTCCGTCTGCGCTTCATTGTTTGGTCCATATCGTACCTTACTCACTAATTCAATTTTGGGTACTGATATCAATTATTTACCACTGAATTTATTTTCATGGTCAAGCATATGTCCACGTACCATTTGAACAGTCGATCTTTGTTAAAGGAAATTGGTCATAAGCACATGCACCAAACAATGCAGGTCCTATATCTTTCTTCTAAGTCAATTAATTAGACTTTCTTACCGCGTTAATGCGGTTCTAATTCAGACACTTAGCACGAACTGCTCTCTTTTAATCGAGTTCTGTGAATGTAAGTTGACTTTGAGTCCAACTGTTTCAGTCTCTGGTCAGGCACTCGTCCGACAAAGTCTGTGTTTCGAATATGCATGTAACTAGTTCTGCAAATGCTTTTTTCTCGAATGCTGAGTATTCGACCGACTCATAATCGGCACTGAGTTTGGCCAATAAAGAATAGAATGTTTGGCACATTCATTAATGTATCGGTATTCGATGACTGGTCATATCATGTTCATCAATTTATAGATTTAAAAACTAAACCATAATTATATAGTTTACATTTACTTAAATAAATCGAGTGTACAATGTCCATTGTCAGTTATTTGAAACAAATAGCATACTTAGTTGGCCTTCTATAAACAAATATGTCACATACTTAACAATTTTTTGAACAACGATATAAACTACTTTGTATTTAACAATATATTACAACAATTATCTTTACAATTACTATGCATGAATAATGCAGGGAACCGTACCTCAGATTTTTTATATTGTCCTATGATCGTTAGATATTCTGTATTCTGAAACCCGCTAATAGACTAAAATAAAACCAGGCTTCAAATTTCTGAGGCACGGTTCCTAGATAAACATTTCTGCTACAATATACTGAAAACCGCAAAAGGCTTTTTGAAAATGCAGGTGTATACGAACCTAAACTTGCAACAATACTGATTAATTGAACGAAGTGTGTTCAACTTATATTACGTGAAAGTAATGCTACGAACCACCAACGGACGCAATTTGATTTCTATGACAAACGGATGTGTATATACTTGATGAACTGTAAACTTTAAAGCAGAATTTGAGCCTAATTTCTTTTTACAATGAACATTGAGGTCGTTTAGAGGTACCATCAAAATTACATAAATTATGTCGGGTTAAACATGATGAACTCAGCCTTCAGAATTTAGCCGCTCCAATAACCCATATATTCCCTTGACCTAAACAACTGTCAAAAAGTATTTTAGTATACCACAGTCTGGTTATAATCCCCATTATTTACGGTAAGAATGATATTATGAGCATAAACGATGGATGATATGTGTTTTCACTCCTATACACGTGGAAGACAGTGGGTTCGAATTGAAGCGTGACCACAGCGTTCCTGGCCAGGTACAAGTTAACACGCGGTCTTTAATTAACCCCGACACATGTAGTCATCATCTTACCAAGTTTGGTGCTTGTATGAAAATTTGCACTATTTTGCCGAAAAGTACGTTTTAATTATCCCTTTAAATGCGATTTTGATGTGATAAACATTTGCATAGATAAACATTGCTTTGCATGTGCAAATATATTCAGCCAATGTTTTGCTGTATCAATGTTTGATATGAACATGAAATCCAAGGACAACTGTATACGGTAATCTTAAATCTATATTACCTTGTTTGCATCTAGCTGTTAATGCACATATTGTAATAAAGTTTGTTCCAGCTGAAAGCATATGCATGCAGGTATTTCATTGTGACTTTAGTATATCATCAATTATAATGTATTTTATTATTTTGTGCAGTTTGATGAATAGAGTATAATTAATACAGGTATAAGCTATTTTGAAACTACCAGAAAACATGCATTTGTATCCTTGACAATATAAATTCAGTGAAGTAAATCATATCAGTAAACTTTACCAAATGCATTTACAGTATGAATTTGTAATAATGCTACACAACATTTTTGTTATTAACCATTAATGTTCAGTTATGGATGAAATATTCTACAGCTATACTGAGCATCAGTAAAATCTCCTAACCGCGAGTAATGATATGACAAGCAGAAATATATTAGACAGTAAACGTACATGTATACATATTTCATAGCAAGAATCAATTAAAACATGAGTGATCAATGATATTTGAGTTCTGACGCCCTTATGATACGTATTTTTATTTTTGATACTCTTCTTGCTAGAACTTTACTGAAGTACTGCATACTTTCTATGTCATAAGGGCAAGATCATTCTATAAATAGCGGCTGCGTCATCAAGTCAACACTTTCGTATTACGTGATATGGGTGTACGCATTGCAAGAAGATTGAATACGAAAACACTGACCACACCTCTAATCCCGCCCCTTAACGCTTGCACATCAATGATGAAGTAAGACCCGATCGCGCGATTGTTTAACCACTTATTCAACAAACTATATGGTTAAATAAAGTTAACCGGTCGACAAATTTATGTGAAAAAGGCTTACGAATGATTTGTATTCCTCGTTTACGATATTGCATAGCCATATGATTTTGAGTTATATGCACGTAATATTTGAATTTGTATTTAGCCATTGAATTGAAATATCGGAACTATACTCTTAGGGGAAAGTTAGGTTAATGGAAGCTGTTCGGTATTCAGAAAAAATGAAAACTGAGCGATTGTTGAAAAATGCTAATAACTTTATTGTTCGTACCGATCAACAAAAAGGTGATGCTGATGAAGTTAATAGTTATATAATTTTTTATAGAGGTATCACACTTATCCACATTTTGTAAATTGTTTACAAAAGTATTAAATGACAGGTTAAATGAATGGACGGCAAAATAGCATGGAAGCTCAAGCTGGATTTAGGAAGGGTACGGCTACCATTGATAATATGTTTGTGTTCCATGGTTTAATTACACACTTGCTCAGGGTATCTGGCTTGGATGTGAGGTCAAATCAAGTTCACCAATTTATAGATTTAAAAACTAAACCATAATTATATACTAAAATAAACCCACTGTATAAAGTGCATAAATTGCAAGTGATTTGAAACAAATATTACGTTTCATTGGTCTTGTATAAACCAATATCGCACTTAATTTTCAAATTTTTGAAGAACGATAGCTTCTCTGTATTTAGGAATATATTACAACAAATAGCCTTAGAATCACTATAAATGTATGATGCAGAGAATCGTGTCTCAGTTGTTTGATAAAGTCCTCGGTTCGTTAGATACTTGACTTTTAAAGAAATTCCGTACCCAAAACCCCGCTTTTTATTACGTAAAACGCCATATATAAATAATGAAAACAAGTATCATAATTCTGAGGCACGGTTCCCTAGTTTAACATTTCCGCTACAAAATGCCGAAACCCGCTTTGAAATCCGTCATAAATTGTGACAAAGTTTACTTACCTGGGTATTGTTTTCACCACATGCGGATCTTTTAATGAAGTTCTTGAAACATTAGCTGGAAAAGCAATGAAAGCAATTTTTAAACTTAAATTTAAGTCATATTTAATCAAATATCCATTTGTAACAGTTCAATAAACTAAACTTGTTTGATAAACCTATTTTACCAATTCTTAATTGAAGGGTCTGTGCGTTAGATTAGAAGGAATGCATTTACATTTTTGCAAAACAATTTTGGGGTGAAAGGTCAAACACAAATTTAAATAATTTTATTTATGGTGAGTTAGGTAGAACTAGTCTAAAATCAAGAAGAGTAATTAATGTTATTTCAGCCAGATAGTTTAAAAATATATGTTACTGTGTTTTAAACATGCTGTTACGGCTTTCTACAATAAAAGCCATATTACGACAACTCACTGTCTGTTATATTTTTTAAAGCTACAAGCTTCTCCAGTCTCCATCACCACGACACAAATAAAATTAATGATGAAACTAGATATGTAAACAAAATGTATTCTTTAATGTATAGATATATAGATAATCAAAACCATTATTCATGGACATTAAAGGTTAAAAAAGTATTACCGTCTCTATGTTTATATGAAGCTTGGTTAAATCAAGGTGTTGGAAATGTTAATGTTTTTATAAACTTAGTCAAACAAAAATCTACTGATATTTTTATACAAAATTGGAATGCTGAGATAAATCATTCTTCCCGTGCTAGATGTTATTCTTTATTTGCTAATTTTGTGTATTAATAGATGTTTTAGAGTGTCAGCAATAGAAACTGGTAGATGGCATAAACCAATAGCAGTACCCTTAATTTTTTTATGAATGAAAATGTAAATTTTGTTTAAATTGTTTAGAAGAGTTTCATTTCTTGTTAGAATGCCCATTGTATAATGATTTAAGGAGAAATATATAAAAAATATTATTGGAGAAGCTCAAATATACCAAAATTCATTGAATTAATGACTTCAGAAAATTCAATTCAATCAAAAAATTTGTTAATGTATATCAATAAATCTTTGGAATTCAGAAATGCACTAGTCTTCTTACACATACCCGGGCTTATTTAGTTCCTATCTAGCATGGGGCGTTTGGGGTGTTTGACACAAGCAGGTCCCAAAATCAGTCAGACATTTCTCTCCGCATTTGCTTACTTACATTCTTAATTTGTTAAGTTCGCAAATATGTTAACATTTAACTCGGGTAAAATACGCATGTTAGAATACATTCCATATCTGGATATATCTTAAATCTCGCAACCAGGGGATATTATGGATATCTTGAAAATTTAGAATTTTTCTCTTTGGTGGTATATCACCTTACCTGGGTGTACACATTGCTGTCTTTTGCGTATCTTTTCCAGTGTTAAGTATGAGTGGGAACGGGAACCAGTTTAGGAACCAGACTAAGGATAACCATCACTAAATTCTACGGTATCCGGACAATTCAACCCCTACACAATTCGACCCCTCATACTTTCTGGAGGCAATTCGCCGATTTCCAGTTAAGCGCCCCCTAGCGGTACACCGCTATATGGTGAAACAAAATGGCAGCGTATGGGGTCATGCGGAAAGCAGTGGGAAGTGGATATATTTTATCATCTACTGAGAGTTTTTTCTACAAAACATCTACGAATTGAACAGTCATTTCTTATATGTGCCACAAATTTCATGCTTATATACATGTATTATTTAAATCGCACATCTACACATAGATAATATATTACATCAGATAGTTTTATATAGACTAAACTACATCAATCTATAGACATGATTATATTTGCTTATAGAAATCAGGGTCTATAATGAATGATCCTGTAGAAATGCTCTCAGCTGCGAGTTTATATAATACAATACGATTAACTTATAGTTAAAAGGGCACTCTTTTTTTTATCCACACTTCAAAAACATTTTGTAAAACAAATGACCAAATGTATACGTTTTAAAACTGGTGAAATACTCTTGACTATTTTTCAGTTTGTTATAGAAATACATGTATAAACATTTGTTCATACTTTTATAGTTTATATCGACGTGGAAACGGGTTTAAGCCTCTTTAAACCCATATGTTAAATGTGTAAAATGGATAATTTAAGTTGAAAACTGTTAAAAATAGGCTATAAATTTATAATATTATATTAAGTTAGTATACTGTACATACAAATCTTTAGATGTATATGCATATCGTTAAAAACACATATATAGTCTTTATATATGTCCCCTTAATGTAGAGACACAGACAAATATAAATAAAAATTCATATATAGCTTGTGCGTAAATCTATTACAATATTCTTCTCAGATAAAATAAAACTTAAAATCATAAAAAAAATCCTTTTTTTAAGTCTGGTATATTTCAGAAAATATATTTAGGTAGATAATCGTCAGTAACACATATACAGGTTCGTTACATTTGATGTGCTAAAATTAATGTTATAATTATATTAAAAGATCTAGGCGTGTCCTACCATGTGCACACATATATCTCGGATCTTTTATAATGTTATATGGTGTCTTTCAATTAGTATTTGCTGTCACCATCTTTTGCTTACATGACCCCAGTTTGGATCCTGTTTAGTAATACAAAGATATGAAAAAGGCAATATAAAGGCGTTCATTTAAATATAAAATGTCAGGCTTTTATAACGCTTATTGGCAGGAAGTATATTGGTCTCCCACTGTGTCTAACATCATAAAACTGATAGGGGGTCTTATGTCAGCTTAATGTATATATAGATAGTGCACAGAGAGTTGACTGTTTTCATTATATAAAGAATTTTGTAGTTCATGATTTATACACTTGTTCTCATCATGTGCCAATACAAATTGATTTATCATGTAATAAGAAAGATGTAAATGTAAATTTTTCAAATGATGTAAACTATGAAAAATTGATATGGTCGAAAGATAAAACTGAAAGTTTTGTTAACATAATTCATTCAGAAAATCATAACTTATCTTCTATTATTGATGATATTGTGTCAACAAATGTTCAACTTACCACTGGTATAGAACAATTCTCAGATATCCTTTATAAGAATGCTTTTTCTGTTTTTGGCAAGACATGTAACATCAAGAATTATAAATATAAACGTAAATTTAAAAGTCCTTGGTACAACAAGGAATGTGAAACTGCTAGGCGTAATTTTTGTGCAGCAAAATCAAATTATCGTAAAATTAAATCGACAATTAGTCACGATACACTTATCAATACACGTCGGGTATATAGACAAGTAAAGCGGAAAGCTCGTGCTATTTTTAAGGCCAAACAAAAAAGTTCTTTTCACCAGCTTGCTATGTCCGATCCTCAACAATTTTGGAAAGAATTGCAAAAGCTTAAACCAAAAAAATCACAAAAGACTAATATCACGAAGTCAGATTTTTTAAAATCATTTTAAACATGTTTTATCTGATGACAATGAGTTTTCAAATAACGACATTGAAAACGAGATAAATAATAGTAATATTAATGATATTCAACATAATGATTATCTTGACAGTAGGATCACTGAAACCGAAGTATTAAGGGCAATATCGTCATTAAAACGGGGTAAAAGTGGAGGTATAGATTGCCTAATACCCGAAATATTTATTGATTGTAAACATTTACTCACGCCGTTACTATGTAAACTCTTTAACTTTATGTATACAACTTGTTCGTACCCGGATAATTGGACTAAAGGTGTCATTGTTCCAATACCAAAGAAAGGTGATCCTAATGACGTTAATAACTACAGGGGAATCACTCTTACATCAATTTTTTCAAAAATATTTTCGATGGTGTTGGATAATAGATGTCGTAATTGGGCTGATCAAAATAAACTTTTATCTGATTTTTAATTTGGATTTCGGAAAGGGAAAAGTACAACAGAATGTATATTTGTTTTACAATCAATTATTGATAAAGTTATTTCCAAAGATAAAAAAAAATTATTTTGTGCCTTCATAGATTTTCGCAAAGCTTTTGATGTAGTGTATAGAAAAGGGATTTGGTTCAAACTTCTACAGTATGGGGCATCGAGCCGACTTGTTAAAATGTTACAAAAAATTTATGAAACAGTAAAATCTTGTGTCCGAGTTAATGGGTCCAATACCGACAGTTTTTATACAACGCAAGGGCTCAAGCAGGGTGAGCCATTATCCCCAATAATATTTTTGTTTTTTATAAATGATATGTATACTGAACTATATGATAATAATCTAGACGTATTTAGTGTAGGAGAATTACGCTTATTTCTTATATTATTTGCTGATGATACTGTTTTATTTTCTTATTCGAAAGAGGGATTGCAACATTTATTAAATAATCTGTATACATACTGTACAAAACGGGGAATTAACGTCAACGTTGACAAAACAGTTGCTATGGTATTTAAGAAAGGTAATAATCCGGAAAATGTAGATGTATTTTATAATGAGCGAAAATTAAGGATCGTTACAAAATTTACTTATTTAGGTGTCTGTCTTTCAGCTAATGGTTGTTTTTATCAAGCCCAAAAATCATTAGCACAGCAGGCAAATAGAGCCTTGTTTTCAATCTATTCTTTATATGAATCTGTTCCATTTTGTATTACAGAAAAGATAAAACTTTTTGACTCGATGGTAACACCTATTTTATACTACGGATGTGAAGTTTGGGGCTTTCACAAATCGTTAGATATAGAACGTATACATTTAAAATTTCTTAAAAAACTATTATGTGTTAGACAACAAACTACTAATGCTACAATATATGGAGAACTTGCCCGAGTACCAATGAGTTTAATACGCAAAAAAAGAATTATTAAATTTTGGTTTAAAATAATAAACAATCAAGATACATTGATATTCAAATTATTCAATATGCGTGATCAAAATGGTAATTTTATTAATACGTGGGCAAATGAAGTTAAACTTTTATTAAATAATCTAGGATTTTCTTATTTATGGAACAATATTAATGTATCAAAAGAGCAAATGTCAAGTTTAATTAGATGTTTATATGATCAATATTATCAGAAATGGTTCAACGAAATAAATACTCTATCAAAATTGGAAAGTTATCGTATATACAAAACTCATTTTCAGGTCGAACAATATTTAAATATAAATAATGATAAATACAGAATAGCCTTAACAAGATTTAGATGCTCCTCTCACAATTTATTAATTGAAGAAGGTAGACATAGGAATATTCCAAAAGAACAAAGATTGTGTAATAAATGTAGCATGTTAAGTATAGAAAACGAATACCATTTTTTATTAGTGTGTCCATTTTATAGAAATTTAAGAAAAGACTATTTACCTAAGTATTACAATCATTGGCCAAATATTTTTAAATTCAAAAAATTGTTAAACGCATCAAACATTAATTTATTAAATAAATTATCGAAATTCATTTATTTAGCAAATATATTAAGAGCATAATTGATATTGTTATTCATAAGTATTTGTATGGCATTATAATGCTTTTCTCATTTTCTTTGTACTTGTATTTTGTTATCGCCATCTTGTTTGTATTATTTTGTAAATGGCGATAAACTTGTAAAAGTTTATGCAAATAAATCTATTGTTGTTGTATGATACTGTTTATTATTTTTATAATTGGTTGAAATTGTGGCTGGGATCACATTAATTAGTCCCTGATTGTGGTAACATGAAGTCGATAAACTGTATATTTGTCACAGTTTTTATAGTCACAAACGTGGGTGCGAATATACACTTCAAATTAATATGAACTTAACACCGGCCGGTAATGTAATATGTCTGTTTGAACTCGCGTACTTATAAACTATTTATTGAAACATAAGTAATGAAAAGATTTGTCAAATTTGTTCTATTGTGAAATGATATTGAAGATGAATACCATCTTGTATAAATGTGTCTTTATGCTACCGTACAAAATACATGTACGAGTATATATCATTATTTCAAGAGTATATGTATAATACAACTATATCTGGTAGAATGCGACCTTTAGTACGTATAGGATTAGTTTTACGCTATATTGTTTTGTGGTGTCAAACTGAAAATATAAATATATATTAGAAATGAATGTTCAGCTGTTTGTACGAGAATGCTTATTTTGTCTACTTATGATGGTTTCTGACTGTGACGATTATTTTGCTTTTTACTTCTTTAAATAATCACAATGAAAGCATACTTAATTTATAAACTAATTATAAGCTAGCCCATTAAATAATCATGACCTGTTTGTAAAATTATAATTCTGTTCTGTTATATTCAATATGGAAAAAAATGTTGTTTATAAACGTATGCACACATATTTCTGTCACTATATATGTTGCTTACATAAACCAGAGACGTATAATACACGTCTCTGCATAAACCCAGTTTGGATCTTGTTTAAACTATAAAAAAGACAACAAGTTGAACAACCTGAAATTAATTGTATATAATTAGGTAATTGTCACTCAAATTAAATGCAGTTAATTAGGATATATGTTAGTAATTAAGGGTTCCAATATATCATCGCGTGACAATCATCTTTTATTGTCATTAAGTGCAATAAACTATAAAAACTATAAACATTCACACTAAGGCATATACGTGGAAAATTTATTACACATAAACTGCCATCATACTTACATCTTATTAAATGACACCTGTTCATAGTTTAAATTTAACATTGTGACATTAATAAACAGGGATTGAATTGTCATCGCTAAATGAGGGTTGAATTGTCTTTGGGGGTTGAATTAGCAGGGGTCGAATTGTCTTCGGGGTTGAATCGGCAGGGGTCGAATTGTCTAGGGGTTGAATTGTCTGTAAACCAATTCTACGTGGAAGGTGCGACAACATTTTTCTCTGAAAATGGCGATGACATCTGTCTTATTTACTATCGGGTTAAGCCTTTGTTTATTCAGCGTAGTAGTAAGTATATCTGAACGCGTTCTTTCTTTGTGATTATTATGAATAGTTATAATTTACAGGATTACTTCAACTTGCGCATTTTCGGATGAAGACATATTTTGGATAGATCTACTATGATCTTGCTTATCATTGTTTGACGGGTTTTCGATACCTTAAGCATTCCAAAACGCCTTATATGCAACAAGTACAAATAAATGCGTAACCTGCTTTTATTTCTTAAAAATCAATTTATTGCTCGTAATTTCAATGCACTTACGGTCAATTTGTTCACAAAATAACGAACAACAGACCTATAAACAAACATTGTGATCAGTGACCGCCATTACGCAAAATTGACCCATTTTCGATACCTCCAAAATTGAAGAGTATTCAAGACAGAGACGGTCCAAAAGTACCAGGTATTACGCGGAATTATGAGAAAACCTTGTTTGGTGAATGTGATCATACCCACGCTGCTTAATCCCATTATAATTAATAGTTTACAATGCGTAAGTATGTTAGACAAAATGGCGGCAACCTCTGGCTTCAAGTCTGTGTAATTTACAGTCTTCACGAAAAACTTTTTTAAGCACTGGACATTCGGGCCAGTGAAAATGCAAAATTTACTGGACCAAATTAACTTTCAGTGGACCAAGATGAGAATACACAAAATTTTATATAATTTGGCTATGTCATATTTTTTAGAGTGATTCAAATATTTCATTTTTTGACCTGAAAAATGGTAAAATTATCACTGAAAAATTTACTGGACCGTCGGACCACTGACCTTTTCAAATATACCAGACCGATGGCTAATTTGGTGGACTCGGTCCAAGGACTGGTGCTAAATTCGAAGACTGAATTTATCTTAATGTTGGTATGATCTCCGATGCAATGATAAATTAATATCACAGACGTGTAGTACAACCTGTAGCTCATTTCATTTGATAAGTTGTAAAGTCTTGCTGTACTTACATTTTGGGATTTTTATTGAAAATGTAAGATGTAGTAATAATCAATTCTAAGAAATTTTAGCGAAAAATAAATAAGAAATGAACACTTTTCAAACACCCTGTAGTGGACAGGAAATACGACTGTTGCATGATGGTCGTGTGATCTACATAGCAGACGAGCCAAATTCCCAGTCTAGGTCAAAATATTTTCTCAGTTTTTCTTATTTTCATTTTTAACGATATTGTTGTTAAAGTGATAAAATGGCGTAGTGAATTGAGCGGTTATTTGCTGTGTGTTTCAATTCGACTGTTAACTTACTTGATAACGACATATTTTGAAATTATATTGTGCGGATCGTAAAATATCAAGGTCGAGCACATTGCGTAAACAAAAAGTGACGTCATTCTACTTCCTGCCAAGCGTTTATGCACAGAAAACAGAAAGTATCGAAAACATGTACGTATCGAATACATGTCAACCGACGATATTTATCTTTCGCTCAATATCCACAAATGATTGTTCACTTTGTAATTGTAGAAATAAGAATGAGTGAAATAATGATGTATACTATGTCCCTGTTATAGCCTTAGTAGCTGGTTTTTTTCAAGGACTTATATACATACATGGATTCGCAACTGCTAAAAATAGCTCAAACGATATCGTTCGGCGATCCCACAATGCATTGCTATATACTCGGCAATGTCCGACAGCTGTAATTGGGTGTTTACAAATTTGATTATACTAAAAAAAACTCTGGCAATTGGGCACGGGAAATTGGTAAAGGATGCAACAAATTCCTTAAAGATATTGAGATACATTTATAATCCACAAAGTCTAAGTATAAGCATTGAAAAAGGCATCAGTCGAACATTTTAAATTCCAAGATGGCGGACATCTATTATAATCCTTTCGTCTCCGAGATTAAACATTCGGAATACCACGGATATTTTCGGTGTTATTATCATTCGGATTATCACGGATATTTTCGTATTTTCGCTTTTGTAAACAATAGCTTGTATTCCCGTTGATTCACGTCTTATCATCACGGGATTTGATTACTTTAAACTGTTAATACGGAAGTTGCGAATCCATGTATGTATATAAGTCCTTGGTTTTTTTAATGAACTGTTTGTATTGCCTCACAATTTTTAATTGATTGGTGAAATTATAAAATTATTATGTTGGTGGCACTGGATAACCATAGGGGACTGACACAAAAAAAATCGAAAAAAAGTGTCTAAGCATATATATATAGATACAAGGGGTTTTACTCCAAACTCAGCCTTAAGTTGACACACGCAACAAAAATGCCCACAATTTGAACAAATGGCATTGTATCAATATTTTTGTGTGCCTATCATATTGCCATACATTGCCAAACAAAAAAAAACCGTAACTTCCAACAATTCATGTGAACAGTAATTATTCTATAAATGTTTTCTTTTAGCAAATGCGCCTAAAATCCAATCCATTAACACGATCTCAAATAATAGCACTATACCCGAAAGCAATGTTTACAAGTTAATAATTCGTGCATGAAGGGTACGATTTGTTAGACTAACTTATTCTTTGTCTCTCGCCACCAGTTTTCTTTTTCTGAATCAATGAACATGGAAGAAAATCAGCTCTACATCAACTAACAGGGTTTTTTCTCGGTATTTTGGGAATATAACCCATACCCTTGGGATTGGGAATTTCGCGATGTTTTAATCAAAATTGGGAAAAACTACAATTTTTGCAATGTTCAACTTATTCTACTTATTCTCCCATAGAACAGTAGCAGAATAAGGTATTTACTACCAAAAGTGATGTTAATGAACTTATAAAATCAATAAAAAAAAATAAAAAAAATTTATTGGGAATTTTTGTCTGTGAATTGGGAAAAGATACTATTTTCCATTGGGAATATGACCAAATTTCGGCTATAAAATCGCCCCCAAAAAATCCCTGACTTAGCTACCAAGAAACTCTGATTGGCCTTTCAATATTTAAGGACCAATCAGAATCCTCGTGACTTACGTGTTATTAGGTTGGGAAAATAGTTGACTGCAACGAAATATTGCCGGCATCAGCGCAATGTTATGTGGATGACAAACTTAATCCACACCTTCTTCCTATTCTGTACCAACATGGACATCATCACCTGTTTTAACAAGACAATGCCCTCCCACATACAGCCTGTATGACGCAAAATTTCCTCGCCTTGAATGCCATCAACACATCACAGTGGCCATTGCGTAGCCCTGACCTTAACCCCATAGTGCATCGATGGGACCAGTTGGGGAAAACAGTGAGAAGTAGAGCTCATAAGCCATAGGCGAAAGCACTACAGGCCGAAACTCGGAATGGAGAAGAACTCCTTTGTACAGAGTGCGACAATTGTGTCGCTCCATAGGTCGTCGACTTGCTGCGTGCACAAGAGCCGGCGGCGGTCACACACAATATTGATACATTGGTAAACAACGTCTGTTATTGTCAGTTATTTTGAAATTTGACCCAAACAATTCCATGAAATAAAAAATCTAAAAAAAGTTTTAAACTGATCTTGTTGAATTGCATTTATCCACACCATGTCTACTTCTTCGTTAAAATCTCAAAACTGCAATATCATTCAAACTTTGTTTCAATTCTAACCTTCTAAAAAACCTAGCAGTTTAAAGCTCTGTTTGAGAAAAAATTACATTTAGTAATTATTATTCTTTCTATTTGCGTGCTAAACCATTGACACGTTTTAATGGTGTTCAGTATAACATATTACATGTCCTTACAAGGCAAAATATATACAAAAAACAAACAATTGCTGATACTTATAATTATCCCAAGATAATTATTACCGACGAAACAAGCCCCTTTTCTTCTAAAAACACTAATTTCACTGTGAATTTTGCTTTTGTTAACTTGAAATATGTAGAGCACGTGACGTCACTTCATGCCGTGTGCATAATATGACTGCAGGAAAACACAACTGTTCTATAAATAGTATTTTTTTCAATGATATTGAAAAAAAATACGATAGTGGTCAGGGATTTTTTGGGGGCGATTTTATAGCCGAAATTTGGTCATATTCCCAATGGAAAATAGTACCTTTTTTTCCCAATTCACAGACAAAAATTCTTTTTTTTTTTAACATCACAACTGGTAGTAAATACCTTATTCTGCTACTGTTCTATGGGAGAATAAGTAGAATAAGTTGAACATTGCAAGAATTGTAGTTATGCATTTTTTCCCAATTTTGATTAAAACACCGCGAAAATTCCCAATCCCAAGGGTATGGGTCATATTCCCAAAATACCGAGAAAAAACCCTGGTGGTTTTGGAAACTTTCTTGCTATAAAGTATGCACGGGAGGAAAA
Source organism: Lutraria lutraria (assembly GCA_964023205.1). Classification (NCBI taxonomy): domain Eukaryota; kingdom Metazoa; phylum Mollusca; class Bivalvia; order Venerida; family Mactridae; genus Lutraria; species Lutraria lutraria. Next base: position 31,779,866 of record OZ026839.1, on the reverse strand, counting down.
CACACCAGATTCCTCTGTTATAGAACAAAAAGAAACTATTACGACCGATAAATTTATAATATTGTTATGATTATGGGACTTTAAATAACATTGTTGTCATATATAAAATTGCGTGGAATAGATGCTGATGAACACATTCAGACAAGTAATGTTTACGGGGGCATTTGTGTAACAAATTTCTTGTTTAGACATGAAATAATGCCATTGTGCTATTCAGATAATTTAATTAGTTCAATACATAAGTACTGGGGTTACTTATTTTTTCCAAAATAAGAAATATTATTACAGACATGATTAATATTTCATATGTTTTTGTACATGTAATTCACTGGTAAGTTGAAAAAGTAATGCAGAATCCTGCCTGGTAATGATAGTGGTTTTGATTGGTGTTGATAGATTGATCTTTTGTTTTGGAAGAAAAACATTTTATATTGATTTATTTAATGCCTTAAAAGAATTCTTACAATTTCTGACTTGCGAATATGCCTACATCCAGTCTTAGGTTTTGCCATAAATAATGGAAAGATAGAATCATGATTCCATTGTTTCTTTCAGAGTGGTGAGAAGGCAGAAATCACTAAGTTTGTGTATTTTGATGTTGCCATCGCAAATGAAGATGTCGGTAGGATTGTAATTGGCTTGTTTGGAGGTGTTGTTCCAAAAACAGTGGACAATTTTGTTCAGCTTGCGACTCATGAAAAAGGTTTTGGCTATAGGGGAAGTGCCTTTCACAGAGTCATCGAAAATTTTATGATTCAGGGTACAGTATTTAAATGTTAATTTTGTCTAATGAGAATTGAAATTTTTAAAATGTTTACAGTTATAAGTTGTTACTTGTCTTCATGCTTGAATGTCATATGATTTACCCAAATTTGTGAGATTCATGATTGCAAGTTTTTAACTCAGAATTAATCGTTAAAAAATATTTCCCACAGTTGTCTGTAAAAAGTGACACTGAAACTGTTTGGAGCTGTAGATTCTCCGGCATGTAATGATTCACTCTGATCCACAAGATACATGTATAACCACAAATCTTGAATCAGACAGAAATTGAGATAACCATATTTTATGTTGTTGTCTCCGTGGAATTCTGATTTAACTTAAGTTTAATAGTATAGTAACTACTTACTATATATTATGTTAGTCTTCTTACAAATACATGATGGGGGAACACAAAAAAATGAACAGGCTGTGAAACTTATGTATAAACTGTTGAATTAATGTACACTCATTAGACGGACTGATATAAATAGAATACATGTATGTACTGTCAAATCTGTGAATAAAGCATCTCTAAATTTAGATCTAACAATTGTAACCTTTAAGCCGAGGTTTCAGTGGTTTATTTTATCAATTTATACATCTATGTAAAAATTGCGCTAGAAAGTGATATTAGTGTTCACATCATAACATTTACTCTTAATTGGCTATTTACTTAGTTTTCTGTTACTGTACTTGCATTACAGTGACTATTCACTTGAAATAATGGCTGCTTTTGTTTATTTAATAAATCGAAAAATCTTATGTTTGCATTTGATATAACATATTGATAAAAATGTTGATACAGTGCAAACTCTCCAGAGCGACCTTCTTGAGGAACAACTTCCCTTCAACAACAGCACATTTTTCCCCACTGCACAATTTAACTATAGATTTAACCTTTCTATAACAGCAACCTCTCTACAGGAACATAATTTTGCTTCCACCAAAGGTAGTCCAACTACATGTAATTAGAATGTTTGTCATGGCGAGACACTTTTTTGACTTGGCCCCATCCCACACAGAGACCATGTCCCTTCATGAAATCTGCCAATTGAAAAGCCTAATTAGTAGGGATACTCACTAAAGGGTGTTGCTTTGGAGAGATTGCACTTTATATTGTATTATTGTATTAATATTGTAGGTGGGGACTTTACCAATGGTGATGGAACTGGTGGTAAGAGTATCAATGGGGGAAAATTTGATGATGAAAATTTCCAGCTGAAACATTACGGTCCTGGATGGATCAGCATGGCTAATGCAGGTTTGTCATTCAATAAATGTGGCATCAATAAGCTCTCCAAAGACATTAGCGGTTGAATGCCTAAGACTACTTTGCACTGAGTCTGTGAAATGGGATAACAAGAAGTATTTTAGTTCACATTGGCATCCCATCTTATAAAATAACATCAATAACATTAGTCATTAACTTAAAGAAGTATAGAAGTTGAGTATACAAAATGTTAATTACTTTTTTTGCAACTGACATTTTTAATTACAATTTGAAGCCTAACATTTTTACATCTAGCATATTTTTTAGGAAATCTTTTTTTTACATGTGTGACATTAAGTTTTCTCAATATTTGTTGACATGCTATATGTTTCAATCAAGAGAGAAAGTAGACAGTTGATTACAGAGGATGGGAGTCAGTACTGGTTCTTCCCAAGACTGATGGTTTGGTGAACTGTCTGCCTCATATGACTCTGACTGTTGAAAAGGGGCAGAGAACTCAAACAAACAAGAGAATTTGTATGTTTTTTAAAAGAAACCATAAATTATAATACAATGTACCCCGTTTAACTCTTAATTTACTATTTGTTTTTGTAAAATGCATTTGCTAAATATAATATTCCAAACCTACTTTGTGGTCAGAATGTTACTAAAGATTGATTGGTTTACTAATAAAATGGTGCTTTCTACTTTTTGTAGGTGAAAATACAAATGGATCTCAATTTTTTATCACCACTGTTTCCACACCATGGTTAGATGGACATCATGTTGTTTTTGGTAAAGTTGTGAATGGTATGGATGTTGTTAAGAAGATTGAAGCCGTTGAGAAAGATGTTTATGATCACCCATTGAAAGCTTGTGTAATTAAAGATTCTGGGGTCCTTACTGACCGTGGACAAGAGATGGTCGATATTGTTCCTGAGCAGTAAACTTGATGTATTCATTAGAGTTGCTTTTTCTTTCTTCATGAAATAAAACAACATCACAGTCCCAGTCTTCTCTTTGTGTGTTTTAGTTTATAAATTGTTTTTAGTTCTGTTTAAATTACACAGGTCATTTAATTTTCTCACTAACTGTTCTGTTGTAGTTTTTGTTTCTGTACTTTTCTGTATACAGTCAAGGGGACACCTCCATAGAGAGGCCATTCTTGTTAAAACTGTTACTGATTATTTAGTACAAAATGACCTACAGATAAAGGCCATCTGTCAATAAAGGCCATATTTTATCTTTTCCTTAGGTGGCCTTTGTTCACAGGTTTGAACTGTATTTTCAAATATCATCTCATATAAATCTAGTATCTTGTTATTTTACCTGTATTTCTCAAATTATTCATTGTTTGCTTTAAATCTATCGAAAATTGAATTTAAATTGAATTTATTATCAATAGTTCCTTTTGTGCCAAATATTTTCCTTTGGAAAAGTGTTGACTTAAGAAATATTTGTAGTCTTATGAATTTTTGTAGCTGAAGTTTAACTTGTAGGAAGAATAACTGAATTATGAATTAGTCATTTCTAAGTGTAAGACAAATAATTTATGTTAGAAAAGTTCCTCATACTTAATGATATGAAGAAAACTTCGGGTTGGATTAAGATACTCAGTAATTTCATCATTCTTAGTTGACAGTTAGTTTGTATATTATTACCTAGTACATACATTGCTGTGTCTAAAGACAATGATACAATTACACTTCCTAACCCATCTTTTGCTTACAGACCACCATACCATACAATATGTATAGATAATATTTTTACAACAACTTAACCCATCTTTTGCTTACAGACCACCATACCATACAATATGTATAGATAATATTTTTACAACAACTTGACATTGTAGGACAGTGGCATTAAATGGTTTATTTTTTCCATATATGTTAAGTTTTTTTCTGCTTTCTGCTGTGTGTAAACTAGAATCCATGTGTATACCGTCCATTATAGTTCATTGATTAATAGATTACCGGGTATCTTAATACTGCTGTTGTATAGTTTTATGAAGGTTGTATGTTTTATATTGTTAGTCATTGGTGCCTTGAATCTCTTTGTAACTGTTTTTCTAATGCTGCCATTAGTTTTTTATCTTTGTTTATAAGAATGGTATTTATGATATTAACCCACCAATTTAGTTTGTTATTAAGTATTAGATCAACAGACCTCATGTCAGTGAGTGCCATATAATGTTCTCTCTGATAATTGTCTATTTGATTGAAGGTATTATGTTGAAGACCGTTTGCCCTTCCATCGTTCATTATTCAAGTAGAGAAGTTGGCAGTGAATTGCGGAGAACAAGGTTAGTACTGGAACAGAATTCAGGAAAACTTGTTAAGTTAAACCCAACCCCTACATTACATATCTAAAAACGTTTTGAAAACAATCATAAATCTTAGAAAAAAATGAATTGGTATTGATGTTTGATCTTTGATGTATAGGTTATGTAGATATTAACAGAAGATTGTGTTATTATAGATTGGTAAGAATTCATTTCAGACCTTTTTCCATCTATAATAGTGTTAATTTTTCTATACCAGCAAAGGATACCAGATGGGATATAGTCTGGAGTTCCTTCCCCTTCCACTATTGTATCGGGTCAGGCAAAGCGCAATAATGGCAGCGTTCTCTGTACATTCTAAAGTGGGGGTATTTTCTTATATCAAGTGATCAAGTGCTTGTGAGGGTTGGTAATGAATCCTATTTATATACATTCTTGTAACATCATAGATGTCCATTTTTTAGATGATCACAAAAGATTTTTTGGAAACTATAAAGACTCAGTCCGAAATTATAGCTACTTCATGAAAGTTTATATATCAACAAATATGACTGATCATTAAAATATCTCACTGCTATTACAATATTAGTACATAAACAATTAAAATCAGTAGGCATAACATCACAAATGGTCAGTCAAAATAAAAATATTCCGTTGCCTGTGCATTTTCACTGAAGGTCCCCATTATTGAGCTTTACCTGACGTAATTGTAGAGTGTGTCCGGGAACCAGACTAGGTGGGATATTGCAAAAATGATATTATTACTATACAATTACCACATATGTGTTTCTTACATTTAAATGGCAACTGAAGTCTAGTCACTATCATTTGTGTATTATTTAAAGACTAAGAAGTCATTTGAACTTTCTACTTTTTTTGCATTAAATAGGACTGCCTGGTTTTAATAAAATGATAAATTTGTCAGGCCATCACTATTTACATCTTGGAATATTTGTATTTACTTCCATAATTTGATGAAATATTTCTCTCCGTGAAGTGCCATGTTACCTAAAATGTTAACTACTAGTATACCAATGTAATTTGTGTATTTTGTATTTTGAATATTTCATTTTACAGAGAATAAATTTGATAATCAATATTTTATGTGCTGTTTTACATCAAGGTGCTGATAAGACTATTTTTGTATACATGTTATTTTTATGTAACTGCTACATTTGTGTGTATCTGTTACCATAGTAAATAAGTAGTGAATAAATGATAAAACTATCATGTTTGATTTATTTTTGTAATATTATTATATAGTCCTTTAATTGTTAGTGGACACCTCTGAAGAAAGGCCATCTCTGAATAAAGGCAACCCTTTCAATAAAGGTCATTCTCTTTAAAACTTTTATTGATTAATCGGAACCAAATAACCCGAATAAAGGCCACCTGTCAATAAAGGCCACATTATGTCTATCCCAAGGGTGGCCTTTGTTCACAGGTTTGACTGTTGTGTTTAAAACTTAGATGAGTGTTTGGAATGGTTTCTCATATTATATATTGACCTAAAATGAACCAAGGAGCCCCTACCTCATAAATGTTTGACTTAAATGAACAACCAAGGGCGTACCAATCTGATTAAAATCATATCCTTAAACCCGCTACGCTATGAGGCCGTCAGGAAGATCGAATACTTTAGTCAGATTGAGGGCGTACCTACCTACCGTACACTTGCTTTTAGAAACGAACAATTATTTATGGCAAAAGAATAGTATATAGTAAAAATTTAAAGCTTGGGGTATGGGGCCATAAGACAGCCGTACATACTTAATGACATTTTTACAAAAACTTGGCAATTTTTATTTGTAGTTTTTAATGGGATACGGACATCTGTCCCCAATGAAAAAAATGTCCACTTAGAAATAAGCACTGTGGGACAAACGCCCTAGCTACCATTTCTGCTGGGGGCAAATGTCCACATGACCATTTTTACATTTAGGGCGGATTATCAATGTCCTACACTCAGTTTTAATCCCTGCTGCACCCTCCCCAAACTCCTAGAATACATAATTATGTACATTCAATTTAACCATAGGAACACACTTGACTGCCTGCATGTATATGAAGGAAAACATGGGTAGAGAGAAAATTCTGGATTGTTCTTGATACATATATGTATATGAACTCAGATCGTGGTCAATTTAACAATTAACAAAGTACTTGATGTATACTTTATAAATATTTACATAGAGTTGTTACAGTTCATGAGGTTACTTGTCTTAACTAAATAGGAGCCAAGGATACAATAGACTCTGTTTAAAAGAGTTATTCGTCTGATTTTTATAGACAAACAATTTTTAGGGATCAATTATAGTATTCAAGATGAAAGTACATACATCAGACTAGAAACCGATCCTTCATCGACACCGTCAGCTGAACCATATAAATGTTCATATATTTCTCAGTTACGGAAATACCTGAGTAGTTACGATTTGCAGAATATATTCCAGTAAAAGTAATATTCCAAGTATCTTGTAACAACAATTTGATGGTGATCATAATTTAAGTGCTAGCCAGAGAATGCAATCAATTTGACTGAATAAATGATCCACTCGCATGTTATATGCTGACATGCTGCGATGGCTTATACGTTTCTCAATGAGAATAAATGAAGAAGATTAGAATGTTTACGTATAAGCAAAGATATTGGTTTGATCTTAAACAAAAAAGTCAGAAGTCGAATTAAATTCGACATCGGGGCAGCGATCGAAGGACAGGACAGGGCGCGAGAGACGTACGTACGTCGTTGATGTGGAAAAAAAGCAATAAAGCCTTTTCGGCTGACTTTTGTGGGGGCTGTTTAAGAAATATTAAAGTAGCAATTATAAGTAGCAACCCCAGCTATTTGTTTAAAGTTTTTATTTATCAGTTTTATTGATTTTGAAATAAAGAGCATGCCAAAATAAGCTCAGAACAGTTTAGATTTTTGAAATATCTCCACCGGAACAAAAGTTATGGATTTTTGATAAGTCACTGTGAGAAATGTTTTTGTTTAATGTAAAAAACGTACAACTCAAATTTTGATAAAAAAATCAAGTCCGTACGTGCACAATAGCCACCTACATGTATGCAAATATATAATAATTATACAGGTATGCTTCAATAGATCGACATTATTTATTTCATATTTGCTCTGGCAGAATGTTTGAATGGCCCGGCAATCCAATCAACTGTTAAATTGTAATGAAATTATGTACAGCTAATTATAACAAACAATATCGCAAGCGTCAGTGGCGTGTCAAACGTAGCAATATTCGCCAAATTTCATTTGTGCTCTATACTTTTATTTATATGGTCGTGCATTTATGACCCTTATCATATGTCATATACAAGTACATTTTTGTATATAGAATACAAATGAAATTTAGCGAATATTCCAACCTTTGACACGCCATACTAGTGATTCTTATCAAATGTTAAGTAGGATATATGTATAGATATGTATATTGTATACTATTCATGCAAGTCGACATCTGGATATAGCTAGGTTTTATAAATAAAGCTTCATGTGAATTGAGTGTCAATTATTTCCGGATTACAAGTACTGTGCATAAGATGGTCTGTATTAAGATCTTTATCATCCCAACATCTTCTGGCCACATTGCATGGTTTAGGGACTGAATGTAAACATATTTTTATCAGAGGGTCGTTTCAAAAGTTTCTCATGTTATGACATTATGGTTTTGCATTTTGAACATGTCTTCGAATGAACCACGTACGTGTACTCTATACATTGCATGATAATGTAAGGACCCCGAATGAATTTTGTACAATGAAAGATGTGAACATTCGATCATTTCTTAATAAAAAAAAATAACCGTTGACATACAAATTGAAATGCGTTATTTTTCACATATTTGATGTATGTATATTTATCAATATTTCATGGGACCAGCTAGTATACATTGGTCCCTGATATTTCTTCGATTAGTTCTGCGGCATTCATTCGAAAATACAAACTTTATTTATAACGTGTCGCATCAAGACTAAAATTCATATTCTGAGACAATTTAAGAGTGTTTGCACTGAATCGTTATAAGTATTATCATACAAGCATCAAACATCAGATTAAGGGAAAAGTAGTGTAATAATTTATGAATAGTTCGTCACAGCAGAATAAACAAGCACAAAGAATGTAGGTTAACTGATTAGATTAGAATTCCGGCATTTATCGTCACAGATGAAATTACATGAGTAAAGGGAATGTTACATGCATAAAGAAAGTACATGTACAAATATTGTCCGGCAGCCTTAATTGTTTGAAGACACACTGAGTGTATTTATCGTACGATACAATAAAAGTCTTTGTTACGGTTTCTATGAAAAAAAAACAATAACTCAAAAATGTGACGTTATCGCAACATATTTGAATTCAATTCATTGAATGAAAACACACTGTTACCATGTTATTGCGACTAAAATTATAACAAGATACGATTAATGAAGTGTTCAAATAGCTCATGCGAAACTACTTTCATAAAACTGTTATTTATGATGATAGAAGTTAAAAAGTAACGCATAAACTAAACAAAATATTTGTACACTCAACAAAAACGAGATTCATTATACAGAGCAAGAATTATTCGAATTTGGATGAAATGTTTCAGCATGAAACAATTTTCCTTTGTGAGTATTTCAAAGAATATTTTTCTGTAGTTTTTTTTAATTCGAAAAAGGGTTCTCTAATATGAAATATGAAAATTTTACAAAAATCCACCCGTCTGCGCCATCTAGTGGTTTATGTAGTCCAGATATTCCTTTAACATATGAAAGGATTCCATATTATACGTACGCTATTTTAGTTCCTTGTTTACCAGAGAACTATACGTGGAACTAATATATAGTGTATCTGACTTTTGTAACATCCCTCTGTACTGATCACGTGATCATGGTGAAACTGATATGTACAGCCACATGAACAAAGCTATAGTGTATACGTGGCACAGACTCAACAAATGCTAACACAAACGATGGAAGCTTTCTACAAACTCGTGTATTTTGGATGTTTGGTGTTGACGTTTAATAAGATACATGTAAGTAAAACATTTATTCATGTCTGCTTGATCATATCGCACTATTTTATAAAATTGTTATTGTTAAAAATGATTTTACGTCAATTTTATGTCCAATATTATTGAACGATATTTTAAGAATATTGCAGACATACATGTACAGTCGTATACAGACCAGTTTCGTTTTCGTTAAATATTAACAAAAATAACTACAAAAGGAATATATTTCCAACAACACATAGTAATATTGTACATAAATACATGTAATTGTATTTGGAATACTTACTTTGCACTTACAGTGTTGTTTTGAATGTCGGGTACATTGTTGGTGAATGACATACGTCAGCGTACAGGTGGAAGTATATCTTAACACCAATTCTTGGGTGTTTCGCTATCTTCATTGTTTGAAATACATTCGATCGGTATATAAATGCCTAAATGAACTCGTATTGGTCGTGAATATGCATTGTAAAAACTTGATTCAGACAATTCAGTGATATTAAAATACTTAAAAGTATGACGAGTATCATTTGACGACTAGCTATGCTAGCTTAAACATTTACAGTAGCCTAAACATGGAAGATAAGTCACTGTGTGAAAGTTGAGGACTGTGTTTAGAATTGAAAATAAACATTGAAAAACATTTTTTAGGATGCATAGCAAAAATGTCAGGCGACCATTTTGTCATAAATTTGTGCTTTTACGAATTACCTTAACCACAATGAGAAAAATAACATTTTGAAAACAAAATAAATTGTACACGTGTACAATTCGTGGCTAACGTTACTTTATCAAAGATGGCGTGGTCTTGGTCACAGCTAGGTGTGCCTGTAGATATGCAGTGCAACCTCTCCAGAGCGGCCCTCTTTTGAGCAACAACCTCCCTTTAACAATAGCGCGAGTTAACTATTAATTTAACCTCTCTAGAGCAGCAACTTCTCTACAACATACTTGTGTTTCTTCCAAATGGTGTTGCTTTGGAGAGGTTGCACTGTATAACATACTTTGACGATCTTTGTGTTAACAGGCTGAGGATACAACTGTCACAGACATCGTGTCCTTTGATATCACAATCGGTGGTGAAGATGTTGGCGCTATTGACCTTGGTTTGTTCGGAGAGACGGTACCACTCACTGTGAAAAACTTCATCGCGTATGCTGCTGGCGAGGAAGAATACAAGTATGAGGGGAGCATATTCCACAGAGTGATTGATGATTTTATGATTCAAGGTATTAAACATGGTCGGAAAATGAATATTTTAAGCATATCAAGTGTATCAGTTATAGTTAAAACGGCAAAATGAACCAATTGTACAAATAACGTCTGGTGCTCTATGTAGCTGTTATACCCCCCCCCCCTCTCCACGAGTCCTACGCCTTTTTTTATTTTTTCCACCGAGTCCCGTGACTCTCCATATTTTAAGGACCGAGTCCTGCGTCCTGTTAAGAAAAAAATCACGAGTCCCGTGTCCCGTTTCGCCACTGAGTTCCGCGTCCTGCCTAAAATTGGCCCGGGTCCCGCGTCCCAAAAGGGAGTATTACAGCCACTATGATTGTCTGGTGCACATGTAATTCTTTTTAACGGCTTCTACATATACATTTGTATTACATGAACAATCAGCACTAGGTCTAACTTATATACAACTTAGATCTACATTTGGGTTATACTATGTATACAGTATTATGGGCTTACATTATAGCTGGTCGTGAAAGAAAACCATTATGAGCACAAAAAATGTCTTAATATTAATTATGGTTAAGTTGAAATGTTCATCTGGATATTGATGTCTATTCCCGTATTAATATAATGTTAACAAGTGAGTGTTTTCATAACGGCCTTGTTATTGGGCTGAAGACCGTCATATTAGCCTGAGGCCGAAGACCGAGGGTTAATATGACTGTCTGAAGCCAATAACAAGGCCATTATGAAAACACTTGCTTATTGACAATTTTATTAATCAACTATAGACTATAGCAATGGTTTCAGAATGGCCGAGCTGGACAGCCAATCAGAATAACCGAATCTCATAATATCGCCGAGTTTTTCATAATGGCCGAGCTGGACAGCCAATCAAAATGACCGAATCTCATAATAGCCGAGATTTTTCATAATGGCCGAGTTTTGTGTTCATAATGTCTTGGTGAACTACTAATCAGTCCAGCATTTGAAGTGAAAACGCGCCTATTATTGAACAGTTAATACAATTTATTGTAAAAGGTGAACTTAAAAGAACGTATCATCAAATGATTCTTGCACATACGTCCAGGTGTGGGTCTTGCATTAGTGATAAGGGTTAGGAGGCGTACATTTTGGTATTCTGTTATTTAATAGTATAATTCCTGATGTCAATGTTCAAAAGTTAATATTCCGTCCTCTCGAGTGAATGATCCGCTAGTTAATCATTGTCAATTCGTGTTTCAGGAGGAGATGTGGTATTTAGTAATGGTTCTGGTGAGGCTAGTATATATGGTGGAAGATTTGATGATGAGAACTTTCTCCTTCACCATTACGGAGCAGGATGGTTGAGCATGGCGAATGCCGGTAGGTTTCAAGTTTTAATTTAAGTAAAATTATATTCACATGGAAAATTAAAGCGTTCTTATGTTGATGGGGGTTAGGGCTAATATCTTGATAAGAGGACTTACTTCGTATGTTTGCTATCGTGTGTATAAAGGATCTGTTCCAACAGTACGTTTTAGTTCCTGAAAAGTTTTGCTCGATGATAGGCGACTGACAACTTTACTAATGTCATCATAGTTCTACATGTACATGTACATTGTTTGTATCATATTGTGTACGTGATATGTAAGTTCAACTCTCAATGGCTCGAACTCGCTGAGAATGGCGTAATCAGTTCCAGTGCTAGCCTTCCGTAGTTGACTATTTTAGTCGATCAAGTAGAGTTGTTTCCCTTGTATACTTTGTATTTTGTTCATCTTGTTTATGGTATTACGTCATGATGATATCATTACTTGTAAATAACAAAATTTAATGTATGAAAAAAAGATCACTGAAAGCAAAGATATTGCGAAACCTATAGTAAGAGTCATTTATGAATTATAAATTTAAATCTTTTACAAAAAACTTTCGCCATTATAATTTCAGGAGTTGATACCAACACTTGTCAATTTTTCATCACCGCACGTTCCACCTTCTGGTTAGATGATAAACACGTGGTCTTTGGTAAAGTTTTACGGGGTATGCGGGTAATTCGACAGATCCTTAACGTTGAGACCGACTCCGAGAAGGACAGACCAAAAGTAGATGTAGTCATATCAAAATCCAGCGTTAATAAGCCAAAGGAAACATTCACTGTACCTAAAGTGTCGGCTGACTGGTTGTTGTAAATATGACTTCATCGATTATTAGTCTCGATATGAATGAAAAATTATTCGGTTTCAAAACATGTATCTTTTAAAACAAGCACAATTATCATGATTTTAGATGACTAAATAATGTTGCCGTTTTTTCTTCTACTTTTATAATTACAAATGTACATGTACTTTACTTTGACTTACAGTATGTAGTAGATCTGTTCGAGTTCCGATTTTTTGGTCAGAACAAGCTCATAGATATGATAATTTGTTGCCTTTTTAATAAGTTGTATATTTTTCATTCTGAACTTCATTCATATTCATTTTTTTATTTCATTTAGTTAAATTTTCTATGCAACGCGCTTCCGTCCGCGAATTAACTCGTTACATATTTTATTAATAATTTGTAAAATGCGATGTACAAACTTTAAGTTGAAGCATATAGCTGGAATTAATTAAAGTTTCTTTAATTAAGTTTCTTTTAGGTAAATAAAGTATGCCAAATTCGAAATATTAATGAAGGGGTGTAACTCTTGGTGTACGAATCAGAATTTGAATATTAGTTATTTCCCTTGTTATCAAAAAAACTGCCGCGCACCCTGCCACATTCCCTTAAAAAACACTCAGCGGTTTTGAATTGACCAATTTATATCCGAGATAGTTGAACGACCGTAGGCATGCAGTCAAATATTTTTCATTATGTCGAAGAAATTATTTTTACATTGATTGTATTTCAGCGACTCGTGCTTCTGAAAATTTGCACGACTTTTCTTAAATCGGACTGAAAGCAAAGCTATATTTTTACGAAAAATATTAAATAATCTCACATCTTTCTTGCTTCGTTCAGCTGTCTCTAGCGATAATGTGCTTTATGTTTTTAATTTCATTTTGCAGTATTACTGTATTGAACTTTGTAATGTTGCATTTGTTTACTGTGATTAAGATATTGTTAGATTTATTTGATAATATTTTTACAATGGTTGCATTTGTATTTAGTATAATAAATTTTTCTACATACTTTCGGCGTTGTTGTTGTTATTTTTTTGCCTGTGTATCTGCTGATTTTTTTCTCGCAATTCATATTCTGGTAATTTCTGTTTTGAGTGCAGACATTCACTGACGCGGCCGCTCAAAACAACACAAGTTACAAGGCCCGAAAAGTTGTTGTGTTTCTACATCCGCCATACAACTGTTAAACCCGTTCCATGTTGCAGTGCAAGTCTATGTAAGTTCAGTTTCAATAGGAACTTTCAGTACTTTGATTGGTCATGTAGCCGTAAACGTAGTCTGGTACCCGTCTCCAATCTTACAGTATTGCCCAATACTTTAAGATTGGAGACGGGTACCAGACTACCGTAAACGTAGAGCAATTTCTAGCCGAAGCAAATATTCTGAGAGTAACTCTACTATTGGTGTGTCATTCAACATTGGATGACATGGCCTTGACATTAAATGTCTGCGAGGGAAAAAATAACAGGCCAAGACATCGAACCTGCGCCCTCAATGTGTGTTAGATCTCTACGGACAAATTTGGTTTTAGAAATGTTAATACGTCCGTGCTGTAACAGATTGGGGGCTATTCTTTTATATTGTCTAACAACAGGGGGGTGGTAGATATCTCAGCTGTAGCCCCAGAATTTATTTTTCGTATACTTTACAGCCTTATACAGGCTGTTTCCCCTAGCCCAAAAATATTTTATTTTCCCCTATAAATGCTGTATTTCCCCCCAAAATGAAGTCCCACTGAAAAGAAATAAAAGAAGTCCACGAACAGCAAATTATCCATAATCAAAGGCTATTTGTCAAAAGATTGACAAAAATGTTAGAATAGTTTTTACTTCATAGTTTCCCCTTTTCTGCTTTATCACGCTACATTTTCCCCTTCAGAAAAGCACAGGTAGTTTTGAAAATTCAAAAAAAAAATCACTAAGCCTCTTTAAATAAATAAAATTATATAACAACACTTCGTGAATCACAAATTTATTATCCACATACGTTGTGGTCATCTACAATAAAACTTCACCTAATGTAAGACCACTAATATAGCTTAGCCCCCTCATTATGTTGTCAATAAATGACCAAGTATTTTAGAACCTTCTCTCGCAATTTAACCGGATTATTGAGCTATAGAAGTATATTTTGGTGCCATTAAGGCGGTCCCAGTATCGACTTTTGACTATATTGTTTAGTTCCCTGTGGAATCCATATTCAAATTCAAAGTCCTTTCCAAGTTGCATGATCATATAATTCATTGCTCACTGTCTCTAAAACTTGCTCTATGAGGTTGACAGATGCATATTTCTCACCATGCTGGATCTGTCATAGGAAGCCGAAGGATCAAACGAAACTCGCAGGCATCATAACTTGTAGCACCCGTTTGATTATCCTAACGCAGACCATTAGCCATCGTGGAAGCAAAGAAATATTATTAAGATGCGGTACGTGACAATACCTCAAGTTCTTTGATTTCAAACGAATTAAGCTTTAATGCTTGAAAATAAAAAGAGATATATCAAGATCATCTCGCTGATTCAATTCATTCAGACCGAAGTTTCTCCATCTTTAGCACCAAAGCTTTTAACGCAACCTGATAGCCGTCCACGTACCCACATGATTAAGATGGCAATGTTTATGCAACAATTCATTATTCTATCAAAGGTATTTCTCAGGTGATGAGACGACGCGCAGTTTGATAACATGTCTAAATACCCACGGAGAAAAGATACGATCCTTACCGTCTCTGTATTAGTTCCGTACGTTTTGCTTAATTGATTTTATGATGACAATTTGTCGTGTCAGAAGCCTAGAACGACTTATGTCTCACGTACAGTTCAACATCAAAGCGCTAATTACGGGATAGTCTTATCGTTTTCCTTTGAAGTCTTGTTTCATGTACAGCCGATCCATTTTCCAAACAAGTGGACAATCCATTATTAATCTTCTTATCTTACGACAGCAGCATCTTTCACTGATCATATTTGCTCATAATACTTTTTTCCTGGGATTGAATCAATCGTAACTATTCGCGGGGCATTTCCGTAACTGAGAAAGAAGCCTCGTACATACATAAGTGTAGGGTTGCAAATTTTGGTTATTTGGTTTCCGGTCACTACTTTTTCAACACTAGGTACTCGTTTTCTCAGAATTTTAGACTTTCAAGCGTATTTATCGTTCGCGATTCATGAAGTGGGCATCTAATTCACATTTAAAGAGAAACAGTTTTTTTCCACCGTTGGATTCCCACTGTCAGCCATGGTGGAAAGTAGCCCGTGAACAACAACAACAAAATGGTGGCCTAGTAGGCCTACCTGTTATGTCCGCGGCAAACGCCGAGGAGTTCCGACTGGGATTTTATGTCGCAAGATGCAGGTGTATTGTTCGTAGAGGTGCCCTGATGTTAACATATTTATTAATCTTAAAGAATGGGTTCAATTTCCGTAGGCCTTGTTCCCGTAGATGCAGCCAGCGCAAAAAAATTGAATTAGGCCTACGAGCGAAATTTTAGCTTTGGCCTTCGTATCGCCGGGGTAAAATTCCTTTCAACTTTAATCCAAAATTTAAGTCTAGATTTATTGAGTATATATTATATTTCACAATAAAGAAATATGTTTTTTTCTAATTGTTTCTTCATGCGTTGTGTTTAATGATTCCTTTCGATTTCGTCACTCACGTTCAGTTATATGAGAAATTAGCTCTGAAAGCTATTATCAGGCAGCCCTCGACTTCTAAATAAAATAAAGGAGTTTCTTTGAGTGCCACATTGATTTATTTGCAATTCGTTTTAAGTAATTGATCTAAAAAAACATTACATGAATCATAATTACATGACGTATACGTCATGTACAATTGTGTACATGCTGCGATAAATAATAAATCTTACCAATGTCTATGATGGTTAACATTGATTCGCACGAAGTACGAATTGTCTAATGTTATGACTTTAACCATATTACAAATCAAATAACATTAGATTCAGTTAAATCTAAAAATACTCCAGAACTATGGAATTATTGTGCGGTCCGGTAAAATTGTGTCCTGTCCAGAAATGTTTTCAAGTCTGTCAGTCTTCTGTTCCGGGTTAAGTCCGTCTCTGTACCCATACACGTGTATCTAAATAAGGAATAAGTCTTGCTGTCTTAAGAAATATTTCACAACAAACTTGAAGCACAAAAAAATGGGAAACTCAAATTACCTAGCTTATGTATAATCCGATGGTTTAGTGGTAACCCGCTGGCCTATCAATCGAAAGGTCGTGTGTTCGGATCTCGGTTCCGGCTTCCGATTTATCATGGACGTCCCCATATCACTACTACCACAGGAGCCTGTTATTCAATAAAAAAAAATATATATGATACTCAATAAAAATGACCTACGTATATAGAAAAAAACAACAGGAGTGCAATGCCTCCCACTCCCCACCCACATCGCCGATACAAGAATCTCTATTAAACAGCGGTCAACGTGTGAAATTCTGGTCTACATAGTTAAAGGCTATAAAAAGGTAACAAATGCAGGTCCTACCCTTGACATTTTCTCAGTTTTGCTTATCCTATTTCAATAAATCTAAGAGTTTCTCCAGCGGAGGGTGGCCATTGCGTGACGTCATAAGGCGGGTCAAAGATGCTGCTCCGGAGTAAAGTGTTATATGTATAAACTCCGGGCAACCGTACCATTCCGTACAGAACGCTTGTATATTATCGACAGGATGATGTAATCAATCTTAGAGTTAATTCCCCTTGGGTTTTTCCAAATCTCTAATAACAATTCTTTTATGGAAATTAATTAACAAATAAAATGAATCTTTCATTTTCCAATATCAGAAAATATTTTGAAAGCAATGCATGTTGAAATACATTTTAGCAGAGTAAAATTAATATTTAAACCTTTCGCTCCGCAGCAGTATCTTTGGCTGGCTGATGACGTCACGCAATGGCCACCCTCCGCTGGAGAAACTCTTAGATTTATTGAAATAGGATAAGCAAAACTGAGAAAATGTCAAGGGTAGGACCTGCATTTGTTACCTTTTTATAGCCTTTAACTATGTAGACCAGAATTTCACGCGTTGACCGCTGTTTAATAGAGATTCTTGTATCGGCGATGTGGGTGGGGAGTGGGAGGCATTGCACTCCTGTTGTTTTTTTTCTATACGTAGGTAATTTTTTATTGAGTATAATTTTTTTTCCGGATTGAATAACAGGCTCCTGTGCTACTACCAAGCCCACTGCTGTGTTGGTAAAAATACACAAGAAACGAGTGTATCAGTGATCTCCACCGGACATGATAAAGGAACAAAGAAAACTATTCGAAATATGAGTAGGGATATAAGTGTCCGATTCTCCTGTCTCTACTGTCCCCTCAATCTGGGGCGGCATAGCTAACGAAGGGGCCGATAAAACGTTATCATCTTATGCAAGCCCTTGTAACTGAATATATATTGACGTCTCAAAAGCGTTGACTATGTGCATGTACAGCGAATCATTGCGTCCAATGTGAAATCAGGTAACTTGGTGTTTACCTTAAAATATATCAGTGATATGAAAATAAATGTAATTGATTTAGCTCTGATGCCATCATAATAGTTCAGCCTGATTGAAACATTTTCTAGTACAGTCACATGTTCCATAATTTTATCAAGCGTTGCTTCTTAAGACAAGCCATGTTATTTACTACATGTATTACTTTATCAATTGATTATTGAGTTATTTTTGTTTGGGAAAAAAACAGTCAACCAATTTAAGTGTCTGTGAAGGCGAGACATTTTTGATTGGGCGCTGTCCTGCGCGGAAAATGTTCTTTGAAATGTTTGAGTGTGACAATAAGCCATCAAAACACTTAAGTAACGAGTAGCCTCCTAATACGGATTACAAAAACAAGAAGTTAAGATTGTGTCATGATCTCAATCCGAGAATTGACATACCTGAATGTTTTAATTAATAACAACAACGGTCTTTTATCTAATGTATTAAGTGCGGTAGCGTTGACTCAACGAAGAACGTTTAAGGGCGACTTTGGCTGATTGAAAATGTTATTTTATTAACTAGGGAAATTCGATCATACTGGCCGAGTTATTTGTCCGAGGTTCGGTGTATTTGCTTGTGGCCGTTAGGGCGAAGTTGGCTTGCATACAACTGACCTAGGACCAATAACTCGGCCAATATGAATTTCTCTCATTAATAAGTTTTTTATTAATAACTATCTAATATTCGATTGATTTCTATAACAATCTTATTCATGTACAACTGAAATGCCATCACTTGAGTTTCAACAATCAATGAAAGGCCCGTTCTTTATAATTCCCTATATATATGATTATATACAATGTACTTATAAAGTGCCGATTTTTAAAAAAAAAATGGAAATGCATGAAATCCCGTATTGCCGAGTTTTGTCCGTATTGGCCGCCTTTATTACTCGCATTGCCGACAACTCTTTTGTATTGCCGACGGTGCCGTTTAGTAAATTTAGTGCCCATAGTAAATTAATAATATAGTTGATTATCGTTGCTTGGCGACAGTATACAAGTTGAAATTACTGCCGGGTGTATTTGTCACAAGCTTTCACGATATGTAACCTAAATTGAAGGAAGGGAGATAACTGTAGAGTACTTGTTGCAAAATCGCGAGTACGAATTCCATTTCATCAGCGTATGGTTCGAAAGGGCACGTTTTTAGTTGCTAATTAATATACTTTTATTATATTGTAATATACTATGAGTGAAGGAGACTTCAGATATAATTATATGATTTGTCATAAGTATGCTTTCAATTTTTAACCGATTGTACCAATGTTCTGGAGCATGTCCAGCAATGTTAAAACAGTCAACACTTCGGCCTCCCAGATCCTTTGCCAAATGAACGGTGTCTGAAGAGAATGTATACGGTGACAACTGAAAAACTTCACATATGACATTCTGTACAATACCTACCAAGACTGTCGTATAAAAACGTGATATGTCGGCACGAACTAATTTATTATTTTTGTTATGTGTAGGCCTAATTCGTATTTGTGAACAAGAAATCTTCAAAATCTTGTCACAGAATAGTTCTGGGTCCCATAACTAAATTGGTCTTTTTTATTTCGTCTTGTTGAACTGCAATGCAAACGTATCATCGTCAAAGCCCCTTCGACTAGTCACAGAACTATGTATTTTGTAAGTCAATTCAAGGACTTATATGTACATGTACATACATATGTATATAAGTCCTTGGTCAATTGTATTTAGAACGTTACTCTTTCAGGCCTGCTGTTTGAGAAGATGTTGTGTAATATAAAAAGACGAGCATTTGTCACGAGTCTTTCTGTAGGCCTATACACAACTGTTAAATCATAGTTGCTACAAAATTTGCACTCGTGCTGAAGTTGAACTGTTGACATGTGAGTCGAACTTGTGCGTACCCCATGTGACTAAGTGTACACCTGATGAAATCAACAAAGATCAGGAATCGTCGTTTTCGTATAACCTCAAATAGAAAGCAACATCAAACGTTAATTTACTTTCTATTTATAATGAAACTTTTATTTGAATGTTGAAACTATTTCATGTGGACGATTGATGTTAAATGTTGCTATCAAAGAGCGAGTGTGACTTTAAACTACAGAAAATTGATACTTAGTCGACGTCTGAAGTCCAGGCTAAAAGACAAAACTGAATTTCTGATGTTTCCATTATTTTCGTGTTTTCCCGAGAGAAACTCTTCGTTGATTATTGAACCTCACCGAATAAAAATACCTTCGTATCAGCAGCAATTTTGTAATTATGAAAAATCGTCTGCTTCATTCGTACATTACGAGATACATTCGGCGAGATCAAAGACAACATATCTGGTCGAATTTATTTTAGTAAGAGGTAATTCAGCTTCCGAATTGCGCAAAAACGTGCACTTTATGTGTAAAAATCTTTCATATGGATTGTTTTAATTAACACATTATTGAATAATGATTGTAAGATATATTGGAAATGGTTACAATTTATCGTTAAATTGGTAAAAATATGATCGCAAGTTGACTTGGCCAACCCTCGTAAGATAATAAACCGCTTTCTGTGTCAGTCAAATCGTAAGCTCCGCCCAATAACTGTGTAGCGTGTAAAACTTGCTCTCTTCGTTAAAGTGTATTTTTGTTTTACAGTTATTTGTCGGATTTACTCTGCTCAACGCCGCTGCACGAGTCGATATAACACAATTGGATTATAGTTTATGTTTATTAAATACTGGATTTATGTTGGTTCTTCCAGCTATGGGTGAATGAAGAATGGGTAAAAACGGAAGTAAGCACGGTGAGTCGGTCTAATGTCCGAAATCCCTTTGTGAATGAATGTCGGCTCCTTTGATGTGCCGTGTTGACTATCTGTTAGGCCAATACACACGACGTGTAGTTGAGGTGCGGCCTTTATGGTACTGGGCTATCATTCGGACGTTCAATTAATGATGTGTACTATTATTTGACGATGAATATATGTATTATTAAATGTTTTGCAGTTTTTGGTAAATAGTGTTAATTGACATCCTATTGTGAACTTCAATACTTGATAAAAACATCTAACGTCATTTGTATTAAAAACTTGTTGTCTTTGCCCCGTACATCGTGTAAACAAGTAGTAAATATTGTATTTTTTGCATGTATGTTGTCAATTAGAATTCACCCTCGTACGCTAGTGTATACACAGTCCAATTATATAATGTTCAAAGGTGCTTAGCTTTAATAGTACAGTAACAATATAAAACTCAGAATGACATTCATATCGTTTAACAATAATGTAACTATGTGGAGGATTTTTTTCCCATTCAAGACTTGAATTCATACTTTCCTTATTTAGTAATATCAAGGACTTATATACATACATGTATATAAGTCCTTGGTAATATCAATTATAGTTAATTCATAAATGTTAATGATAATAATCTATTTAATAGCCATGATGCCCATGTCTATTTATTAATTGTTGTATAATCAGCACTTTAAAATGCTAGCCCTACCAATTCGGTTTTTCAGTTGGCTGATTTTATTTTCGTGAATGAATTCGGACTAGGGCCGGGCCAAGCCGAAAAAGTATCTTGTTGTCACAATTAAATGGTCTAAGTAGTTGGACTATTTAAAATGCATGCTGCAATTTCAACTGTACGAAGACTGAT
The DNA here is from genome assembly GCA_964023205.1 of Lutraria lutraria. Lineage (NCBI taxonomy): Eukaryota > Metazoa > Mollusca > Bivalvia > Venerida > Mactridae > Lutraria > Lutraria lutraria. The sequence goes on along the minus strand of OZ026839.1, from coordinate 31,758,150 downwards.
TGGGGGAACTCAGTCTCTGGATATACTTAAGTTAAATTTATTGTCTTTACTTTATATGGTCATTGTATTTTACCATTAATCAACCAACTCAATAGGGGATGGGTTTAAATTTAAGCCAAAATAACAACCATTGCATTAAAGGGCCCATTAACTTTACTAACCCAGCTTTCCAGTTGGCTGATTTCATAAATTTATGTATTCAAAAGGGCTTTCCTGGACGGGGGTCAAATAAAAAATCTTGCGTCACAATCAGTCTAATTAATGAATTTCAGGCTAAGGCCAATTAGACTGTGACGACATGATACTTTTTTCGACTTGGTCCCGTCGCGGCCATTCTAAATTCGTTCATGAAAATCGGCCAACCGGAAAGCCGAATTAGTAGGGCTAGGCTAGCTAAGGGACCACTAAATCATTACATTCTATTGATCTTGCCACTTATTGACTGCACCACTGGTATAAAGGTTTCAGTATATAAAAAAATACCTGGCCACTGTTATGTCCTTGGAAAGTTGGTTAAGGCGGGTGGACCAATTACCTACCCTCATTCAGCTGGATCAGCCAATTTACAAGTGTACTTTTCACTGGTAACACACCTTTCACTAGTCTGTGCTAACTTCATTTATCTCAATAAAGCATAAAAAAATGTACCGTCTTAATTAATTAAAACATAATGTCACATAGTTCTATTAAACAGTTGTAGAAAGTATATATTATACTGACCCCCCCCCCCCCTTGGAAAGTCAATGAAAACTTTTTAAATGTTAAAAGTAAATTAATTGTGATTTGGACCCGACCAGCCATTCATCACTTGGAGCTACTGGTTATATCATGGCATCACAGATGTTTTCCACCTCTCCCACAGTGTTTATCAGGAGTTATTCACCAGGCAACATCTGTAGATAGAAATATTGTGATTCATTAGGAGTGTTAGAATCTGTGATATAATTAAATCACCCTATTAATTAAAGTTCAGTTCAGACTCAGAGAGGATAGTTTAGAATTCCGACTCAATAAACTCAAATCTCAGTCACTAAGGTTTATTGGATTTGAATATTTGAGATATCACTTAATCCATTTAATTTTTTCCTTTGTTGCAAATTTTTTAAAATGAAAAAAAAATATTTTTTGAAAAAAAAATTCGGCTCCAATTTACAAGACTTGTTGTTCTTAGTTGGTGGTAATTTTAACCATATATAAATACAGTTAGTGATCATTGATATGAATAAATAGTTTGTAGTATTTTTCTTACAAATGTCAAAATATTTACTTTAATACAGATTTAGAATTTCTTGTAACACAGAAATATGAAGCTTGATGTGTTTGATAAATATTTGTATAGATATCCAACATTGAGGTGGGGAGCATCAGATATAGTGATAAAACACTTTGCATATTTCATATCTTGTTATAAACTGTCTTCATCACCTCTGTTGCTGATAAAGTCGAACTGGTCTGAAAAAAACAACTCTCATGAAAAATAAATTCCGTTTTGATGACAGAACAGAACTTAGATTGTTTGAATTTCGTTTGATAAATGTGGATTCTTTTCCAAATCTTTCTTGCTTTTAGAACTTGCTTATATTTATTTTGGCTCCACTGGTTTCTGCCTCTTATTATTCTGACATGAAGTGATTCAAGTTCTCTATTATACTAATACTCCCCTTTGAAGAAACATGATAATTAAAGAGAATGGTAATGGCCTAGTATGGTCTTCAGACTGTTGGGAGGTTGGTCTTTACATTTAGCTGACCCCTTTCTATTTTTGGGTCAGTAGATCAAAGGTCAAGGCCACTGTGACCTTTGACACAAACCCTTGTCCTACCATGATTAGCTAACTAGAGAATGATTTGACCTTAAGTGGGAGGTTGGTTATCATGTGTTACTAAGATTACCTATTTTGGTTTTAAGTTCAAAGGTCAAGGTCTTATCACCCAGTTGGCCTTATGGGCATGCTAAATGTTTTACAAACCAGGATCATTTAAAATTCCAGCTCAGTCAGTTATTGAGTTACACTGTCACACGTCTGACTGTTAATTACAGTGAGTTTAAGAACCACCAACTTTCTTTAAGCTAGCTGGACAGCTTCCTCTCAGTGGCGTGCCCAGGCCTACGCACCTACACATGTGCGTAGAACAAGTTGGACAAATCGAAAATCTAAAAACGCCAAAAATGCAATAATAATTTGATGGCTTACCCGAGTTAGGGTCGAGAAAAGTTTCGGGGGACCATGCCCCCTGTCCCCTACCCACGGTGCATAACCCAGAATTTCCCTCAGGTTCACCCCTGCCTCTCATAGGTGAAAGTCAAATTCAGAAGAAAAAAAACAACATTTTACCTACCTACCGAACCTCTTCTACAATTCAGGGATGGTGAAGGGTAAACTAACATATTAAGACCTGATTTTAAATAGTGTCCATTCAAACGTTTGCAGAGCTGTTAAAATTTTAAGAAACTGGTGAATCAAACAAATACATCTAATGAAGCAGAATGCACACATGTCCCTTATTTTCATTATGATTCTTTGATGCTGGACTTGTATACACTAGCCTTTATATATGTCAAGTTTGAAAAATTGTATCATGTTCTGCTCAAGGAACTAACTGTGTCAGATTTAGTGATTATGATAAACATGTCCTCTTTATACATACATGTTCACCTTTACTATAATGTAGATATAGTTACAACTTATGTTACTGGTTGATGTGACAGACCTAATATAGCTGTAAACATATATTTTGCAAAATTATTAATTTTAAGATTTTTTCTTTTTAGTAATTGATTATTTTAGGAAAAGTTTAACTTAAAATCTTGCCAGTTTGGTCAACAAATAAAAATTTACATTGTATGATTATACCAAACTTGTGCATACCACCGTTAAGTAAGCGAAATTGCTATCAACTTACATTTATTTTCAGTTGATCAAACCTTTTTATTTCATGGTTATTCTGTATAATACCAAATAATAGCCTTATCTTTTTTTTTTAACTTGCAATATTGAAAAATATGTTTTTGATTAGAACAGAAGTGACAATTTATTGCGCTTACTAAGCTGAATAAGTACACATATATATCGGATGCAATTTTTCAAAGCTTGATTGTAGACGACTTGTGACATATAGATAGTTGATGTAGTTTGTATGTACTCGTAACTTGATAAATGCATGAATTATTGTCACTTAAAGTAGATGTGATTATTTATCTTTCGTTTAAATTGATGTCGTTGCAATTATTTCATTTCATGCCCCGCCTCTGCTCTGCTTGACAAACAATAATGGTAAACAGTTCGCCGACCATGTGATTCAACCAGCCGTGAAGGTACGGTATATTCAATTAAATCAGTCATGGATATCGCTATAAAAAATCATCAGTCTAAACTCTAAAGTGATCATACACCATCATATCAATTTTATACTGCTTGCCTGTCTTCTTGCTGCTTCATTATTGGCGAATTGTTTTAATTTACTGTTCATTTTAGGCCATTCTTAAAAAAAAATTGTTTTGGGTAACCCACAGAAACCCAGAGGATTTTCAGTGGGTTACAGGATAGGTAAGAAATATTTTTCTTTTTACCAATTTTTTGCATTTTACCAAAAATACCTGTACCAGTAATTTGTAAAATGTTATTTATAAGTACCCCAGAGACCAGTTGGGTTGAGGGTTGTTTTTTGGTGAGTATAAGGTTACGCATAACCCCATGGAAACATAATATTTTTAAGGATGGCCTGATGACAATATTGGGAAGGAGATTAGTACTGATAATTGGAATTGTTACCTGCGTTATATATTATCTGAGTTTTGCAGGTTTTGGATAATCCGATAATTTAAGAAGCTTGACAATTTTCATTTCAGCATGAATGATAAGAAATTCTGTTTAGCCCCTCAATAATCAATTGGCTTCTTTTACAAGGATAACTTCATTTTAGGGGCATTGTTTATCTAAAACTTATTTCATTTCATTTTAACTCTTATAACTATGTATAGCAGAAGCTTAAAAATTGATGGGTTTCATTGTGTTAAGTAAGTTTACTGACCATAGTTTCGGACAATTTTTTTCGGACGCACATTTTTTGATGCAGGAAACAGTTCAACTACTCTGAGATGTATTATTTTTTTATCCAGTAGCCTAAATCAGGTCTATTCTTTTTGACCAGATATTATCATGATTATTGTGTTGCTTATAACATTAACATACACTGCTCACTAACATTAAATTATATAGCTTCGGCTTGAGCCTCATAGTCATATTTCAATCATTAACCGCATGAGCATCATGCAAATTACTGTAATTAGTGATCAATGATTGTTGAATTGCTCAAAGCTGTTACAGCAAGATTTATTAATTACACATGTTGCATGATAACAGTTATGTTAGGATAAGATTTAGGTATGTGAATGACTATATGTGTGTAAGAGTCTTTATAATGTGGTGTTAAAATATTTACTGCAAGTTCGTTAAATAACTCTTATAGTGATAACGTTATGTTTTAATTACCAGTATGTCCAAGAATTGTAAATTTCAGGTTTTATAAAATTTGTATCATTGATTACTAGCTTATTAAGTCACAAGTGTGTGCATTCCAGTAAATCATATTGCTGTTTTGTTTATGTGCAATGTTTGCTTAAAATTACCCCCCCCCCCCCCCTGACATCAATTGATGCGGGGCATGTATAGTCGGTGATTGTCCCATCGGTCCGTACTAGCTAGGTTAAGTCAAGCTGCCATAGGGGGCATGTGTTGATAGTGGCTTGTTTTCAGTGTATTTCGATAAGAAGTAAATATTGTATATATATATAGAATTAAGGTCCACGTTAACTGACATTTCGAGGGTTCAGCGCAACAGTGTCGTAACTCATATTGAAATAAGAACAAGTAACAACAGTGTTGCGCTGAGCCCTCGATTTGTATGAATATGAAATATGATTCAACAGTAAGTTCAGAGAGCAAATTTTGAATATCCTTTACCTTATATTGATGCTTTTTTTCAGAATGTTTCCTTGTAAATGCCCATCTAAACAAGACTTGGGAAGAACAGATTTGGAAGAAGACCACTAAGACTGGTTATAATCTTGCTAATTATAACATGAACCAGTCCATGTCAGTAAGTAGGAAACCAATTAGCTTTGTTTATATAAATAAACACTATGTATCCACTAATATCCCCTGTTAATGTATTTGGTCGGCCAAATTTTAGGAAACTGAATGATAGATCACTGAACTTAAAGGCTACCATACATGTGAATAGATTCTTTCAAAACCTGCATTTATGTACCTGAATAAAGGCCACCTGTCTTATAATCCAAGGGACCAAGGGTGGCCTTTGTTTTACAGGCTTGACTGTACTTATTTTGGGTGGTCTGAACTGGCTGAGGTTGATAGTACAACTGTTATATACTTACCACATATTGCCAAAGGATTAGCCTGTAAGAAAATATTTTGATTAGAAATTGACATACAGACGAGCTTTTATTACTTTGTTATTACCTTTATACAACTGAAAAAAATATACTGTAGGCTTTGGTTTGTTATCAAAGTGTTTTTAGCCATTCATAGATTTTGGTTGAAAGAAGAATACAGACTGGAGTACTATTGAAGATTTGTTCAGCAATGTTTTAACGGTATAAAAGCAAGCTTTGATCTTGATGTAGAACATATCAGCTACACTGCTGTGGTGATAAAATTTCTTATGGAAATTAGAATACAAACAATACAAAAGGGAGATAGTATGGTTCATGGTTAAATGAAGTAGAAAGAGTAAGGCCTTGCAAAAGGGTTTTATTGATGAAATGAATATTTTAATGGTAGGTTAAAAGTTGACTAGCTCTTTTTCGTTAATGTGTGATTTTTTGGTATTTGAAGTTTACGATCCTCTTTGTGATACACAGGGATGGGGTGATACCCTGAAATGTTTGCTGACCATGAGAATAGTTAACTGAAAGGTGCAATTACTCTGCTAGCACGAAAATATGATTCTCGTTTTAGATGCTAAATGCAATTTTGCTCTTAGCAACTGATCTCCTAATTATCTTCTTCTTCTGCCAAGTTTACCAATCTCACTCTTGAGCATAACTCATACATTTTATTTGTTAAATGCTGACCTTCACTTTTTTCTAGTCAAATTTTAGTCATGGGTATGAGTTTATTCTAGTTGTTTGCAGGTATAAAGTATAGTGTCTATTACTTGTTACTTAAGGGTAATCCTGGCCATTTGATTGGCATATTGGTGATGTCGGTCATTTTTGATTGGTCAATCATTGGACTGGCTATTTGTCGCATAACCTGTAATGTTTGATTGAATCTGTTCTCTCTTTTGTTGGTAAGTAAATCATGCAGGCAATTTGCTCTGTGGTGTTGACCTAGATAAGTTGTTGTGTTGCATAATATCGGAAATGCTATAGCAGATATGGTGAATTTGTTAGCTTTTAGGGTATATTCTATTTGATTGATGTAGGGTATGATATTACCATGTATTTGTGAACTATATACATGATTTTATTCATTTGTCAAATACTCATGATTGTCAATATATGTGTATTATTCGTAACATGTAAATATGTTATATTCTCCATTATGGAGTCACAGTCAATATCATAAATATGAAAAAAGCAACTTCATATGAAAAACATTTATAAACCAGTGCTAAAAATAAAAATATATAATGTTCGTCAAATTGGTAGTTCAGTTTCATTCAGTAATGTTATGTAATGAAAAGGATTTTTACCAGAAAAATTCTGTAAATTTTTTTTTAAGAAACCCACTTTCCCGAAAATACTACCTACATCATAATCCCACCATCCCAAAATCCACCCCGCATTTAACTCAGGTTGAACATTAATCCGACATATGATCTCCATCATAATTTCATATGTGACTGAAACTACAAACTTGTGAAGCTTATAAGGTCTTTTTATTTCAGCAGATTTTGGAGTCATTTTTCAAACAATTTTTCACTTTTTTTTCTTCATCTGTATCATGTAGACCAGATAAATAGTGATACACATGATAGCTGACTTACTGAAGTGAAGAAAGCTGTTTCCGTGGTAATGTTGTCTGAGATTATCTTATAAGATAGTACGGTCATACTCATCTCGCTGAGTGTTAGGAGCATCAGGAAAAAACAAGCCATTACATTTGATTGTATGGTACACAATGTTACATAATTATTTACATCAGTCATCTGGAAAGATGTGCTTAGCTACAGTACCCGAGGCCACTGAGTGAAACTGTATACTGGAAGCAATTTCAGATTGGGAGGGGGGGGGGTATTTTTCAGATTTTGTGTCGAACAATTGGGGGGGGGGGCGGCACAGAAAAGCCCATTGTTTTAATTATGGGGGCCAGAGTCTCCCCCCAGTCCATTCTACCGCCGTAGTACCAACGACCCTGCCTATACATTTTGTACATTAAAATACTAGTTAATGATATACTTGTTGCTTCTGTGTTGTTTTGTTGTACATCATTTACTGTAATTGCATGTGCAGTCGTAATTAAGGCAATGAAAATTGTGGGAAAATGGGAAATGTCTTTACTTATTCATAGACGATTGGTTCAATAGAAGAACATTTGTCTGGAATTTGTGTTTGTGTGAGAGATTTTATGCATTAAAGTCTGGTTGTGATTGTTTGTTTGTTAGTTTGATATTCTGATGAATTTCTACTCTGCTGTCAATTTATATACCCTTCTTGGAATCAGAACAGTAGTTCAGTTTTCCATAGCCGTCAGACAGTTGGCGCACATGAATTTTGTTGCAGACATATTTCTACATCTGCCATGCAATTGTAAAGCTAGTTCTCGTTTCATGTTGGAGTACTTTTAGTCTATGTCAGTTCAGTTTTTTCCATGAGTACTTTGTACTTTCAGTACTTTGATTCTGTCTTAATGACTGTAAGTTCTCGTTCTTATTGTTCATACTAGCTGGAATTTATAGAGCTAATGGGCATGCATGATCATTCTATCTGATAGCAATGTGTGTAACTTAAGGAGTGATTTAATTACCAGTAATTTCATTGATAAATCAGTAATTTTACATGAATTAAAGAAAAAATGTACAATCATTCAAATTATGACAAAGAGGAAATTTTCAATTTGTTATTCGTACCTGTCAATTTGTAACGAAAATTGTCTTCATATTGGAATGATAGTCATGAATCATATTTACATATATATATTGCTTGGTAAATTTAGCTATTTCCATAGTTCGGCAATAATTGTAGTGTATCATAAATTTATAGGGTAACTCTACTTCTTACAGACAATTCCACATTCCAGATAGACAAAAATCTTCTTTCAAAGACCCTTTGAGCTTACATAATATCCAATATAATATGGCAGATCAAAGGAGGGACTTATACAAAGTAGTGCTAATCTGACTGGCTATCTTTGAACTTGTGGAACTTTGGGGTAAATTTCTTGTCTTTGGGTACATAATACTTCCTTAGAGTTAGATCAGATCTGAAATTTGGTTAGAGTGTTAATTACACTATGTCTGTAATGTTCTACAAGTGGATGATCAAAGGTAATATCTGCTTGCAATACTGATTGTTAGGTCTCCAGTGTTCCATTAGATGATAAAGAATTATTCACTATGTGTACACCCGATTACGTGATACTCTCTGACTAACTGATTATGAAATTGCTGTCATTACGTTAGGCTCTCAATACCTATCGTTATGAAAGTAAATTAATAAGTTATGATTTTTAAAATGTATAGAATCAAGTTGTTTTAGAAAAAATGTTATGAGATATTTTTCTATGGAGATTTTCTAGTCAATTAGTTCGGTCATGCAATTATAAAAATGTGCAGTGTAAATTGTTATCATTTGCCAATTATGTAAGATTTGAATGGATTAAAAGTTGCTTAATATGATTTAAATCGAAGTCTATGATATTTAATTAGGATACTTAGGACGATTATAGTGCATTGTATGGGTAATTAACAGAAATTCCTGTACAGAAAGTACCTGTGTATTGTTACTGTGTTTTAGACTATTTTTGTACACATCACTTGTCAAATTATTTAAATGAAGGACAATTCAGTGTATACAGTCAAAGTTGATTTAGTGACTACCTGTGAATAAAAGCCACTTTAATAGGCATTAAAACATCTTTTGGCTAAGTTAATTAATCTGACTAAAAGAGGTTGCTTATTAAATTGATACTAAATTTTACTTTTGAGAGTCACTGATATATTAATGCCGTGTCATATTTATAATGAGTCCCAAATTAAATCACACAATTACATGATTTATCATTATTATGGCAAACCGAAGATAGCCATATACTTTAGATGTAAGCACAGTGATTGAAATTATAATGTATCTAAGTTTGTATACATAAATGTTTAGTTTTAACTTATTAATGATTTACATCGATTGTAGAGCAAATTCTTACAACTTATAATATTAACTCCTCTCAATGACTGTATACTGGATTCTGACCAGTATTAATGCGCTGAAAGAAGGGATTGTGGAGGTTCGACTGGTCAAATTCTGTAGCTGACGGGATTTGAACCCGCAACCTCTGCTCCTCCTGCATAAATGTGGCGGAGTTTCGTGTACTTCGATAATACCAGTTTCTACTGTAGTTTTTATTTTCTTTTTTTTTGACAGTGTTAGTTCACAGCTTTGTCATCGTTCAAGTCGTTGAGTCGGCACGATCATGCAATGAAATTAAATCAGCTTTTAAAGGTATAACCTTGAATACGGGATTTTAGAGGTTACTAAACTTGTTTTAATTGTGACTGATATTCAATTTCAATGGAAAACTAAACCATAGAATATCTTGTCTTCTACACCCTTTAAAGAATTAACCACTAAAATCTTTGGTTGAATGACGGTGTCTGAAGGACAAATTGTTTGTAAATTATGTCATATGATATCACATTTGACTTGACATAAACTAATAGATGGTATCTCACAGTAATAGAAATATTGATTTATAAGTACAAAAAATGTGCAGATGTTTGGTGGTCATTTTTTAATCACAGAAATGTTGTTAAGCTGAACATCTAACATCCATTTAAATTTTCATTCAATGCTATACAGACTTAATAGATGAAATGAATACACACTTACAAACTAAATCATTTGCTTTCTTACTAAAATTGAAAGAAAACAGAATGATATAAAAGTTCTGTATTTTGGGTACGTGGGTATAGTTAGGGTATGCTTTACGATATGAGTGCATACTTGATGGTGCGCAAGCATTTCGTATTATCAACTGTGACCTAGATTTTTGTGAATTTAGTTGTAAACAATATGTTTACATTTTCCTGTTAGGTTCACCCAGTCACGAAAAGTTTATTCTTCTGTATGAATGAAACTATTTTCGGGTTATGAGGTTGATATGAGAGGGTTAACTTAGATGCTACTGTACTGTGCTTATTTATTAATTTTAAACTTTATTGTATTTTACAGCTATCCATGGTCATTTCAAACTGCTGCCTATTGTGAGGGAGAGACTCACAGAAATTAGAAAGTTAAATGTAGATTTCAATATGAAAAAAATGCATATTATATGAAGAGTATTCATTGACTAAACTGCAGTCACCAACCAGCATGCAACAATAGCACTAAGAATAAATAACAAGAAAAACTATAACATAACATTTTAGGTAGACAAATTACAAGAAGCATTGGTTCACCTTAATCTGCTATGATACAGCCACATTGAACTTCAAATAGCATTTCCACACAACTTATCTAGGTCAACATTACAGAGCAATATGCCTGCATGCTATCAACTATTAACGAAAGAGCAGACAAACATATTCAGTCAAACATGACAGGTTATGCGACAAATAGCCAGTACAATGATTGACCAGTCAAAAAGACCGATATCACCATTAGCCAATCAAATGGCCAGGACTTACCTAAACTAGTAATAGAGACTATAATACTATATACCCGCAAACAACTAGAATAAACCTATACCCATGACTAAAATTTGTCTAGAAAATCTGGTTCTGCAAGAAATAATAAACATGTTCAGGCATAAAAAACTGTGTTTCTGCTTTAGTACATTCTCAAAAAATATAAGATATGTTGATCGGTTGGCAGAAATTTTCTTTTCAAAAATAATTTTTTTAGTTCAGAGATAAATCATATAGTTTTCAAGAAAATGTAAATGTCAGCATGAAAAATTGGATTGCAACCGATGATGTAGAGACTGGGTGTGTGATATAAAATCTAGAAATTTTCCTATTTTCGCAATTACCTCGATTTTTAATAATTTTTTTGTGATAATATGAAGATTCATATATTTAATCTGCATTGTACCTGAAAATGCTAAATGTTGCAACAATAATCAGCTGTTTTTGAAATATTTTTCATGAGTGATCATGCTGAAAGATAAATGCAATTATTTTGTTTTTGAAAAATAATGGAAATATTATGCATTATTTGATTCAAATATATGATAACTTGTCTTTAATGTATCCTCTAAGTGCTTACCTGCTTTTTGTGTGAATCTGGTAAATGCAATTGTGATGAATATCGCTACAAAAAGCATCAATTCCTGAATGTAGCATTTTCCCATCCAGATAACTGATGGATTGAAAATGATGAATCAGTTGAAAAGTTCAATAACTTCTCGATATACATTAAATGCAAGTTGAATATATTGAATATACAGTCTTTGAAATATCCATTGTGACTTGTGTGTACTTGTATAATTTGACCTTGAATATTTAAATAAGGCTTGTGTTGACTTTAACAGAAATTTCAAAAGTATTCAACCATCTTGTGCTTTAATCAGAGTATTCAAACCGTATCTGTCTGTCTGTCATGTCAGCCTCAGGTTAAATTTGACACTTGGATAAAAACGACATTTGATATTCATTATTTTATTCTTGAATTTATTGACTCTACTTGTGAATAATTGATTTCCATACCAAATGTATTGTCAGAAATATTTGCATGTCAGAATTGGTTGTTAAAACCAAATGTCACCTAAAAGCCGTGACAGGTTCATCGCTGGTTGTTAAGATTATTTTATTGCCGTCAACTAATGAGAATTATTGTTTGTGAATTCGGACAAGTATGCTGGTCATTTACTGGTTGTTTGCTGGACACCAATCTATGGCAGTAATGAAATAGTCATTATCTCATAAGATCAAAGAGTCGGGAAATTGGCATTTTCACTTTGAAGTAATCAAGTTGTTGGTTTGTCACACATTGGATTGGTAGATAGGAATATATGAAAGCTTATTTTGTACATTTATTTGACAGAATTTATTGCCCTGTCCTACCCCTATACTGAATGTCTATAGCTTTCTGTCTATGCTGAATTATTACATGTATTACTCATTATTACATGTTGACATTTTTGCTTGATTTAACCTTCTTTATTAAAATCAATTTCATGGATTTCGTGGGTCGGCTCATCCATGAAATCAAATCTCCAATCAAATTTAAATGCAGAGATAAGATATTTCTTTTCAAAAATCAAAATCCACAAATTTATGTCCCCACTAAACAGCCATTTTTGCAAAAACCACGAAAATTGAGCCCAATGAAAATAAATGAAAATACAGTAATCAAAGTACTGGAAGTTAGAGATTTATTTAATTTATAAGAATTGTTTAGTTTTCATTGGATTTTGATTATATTATCAATGCATGCATTTTATTATTCATGACTGCATCATAGGATTTTTGTATTGTAAATTATTAATAGGATGAAATGCCATATTTAAGAATACTTTTAAGTTTGTTCTTCAAATTTGTCAGGTGGGTTCCTGTCAATGAGTGTGACAGCTGTGTAATCAATCTGATTAAAATCATATCCCCAAACCCGCTACGCTATGAGGATCTGAAGACGACCTATAGAAGGTCACCTCAGGCGACCTTTCCCATTAGCCAATCGTCGCCTTGCTTTCAGAATTCTGAAAGCGATTTTATTCTATTTTTAAACGCGGTAGTTATCACGAACACGTACATCTTACGCGCCAAATTATAATGGCAGCGCCCATGTGAGTTATAATCAACAGTGCGTTTATATCAAAGTATCTGTACTACAAATTCTACAATGGCCGAATTAATCAGGATTACTCCAAAAAAGCAGACTAAAGTTGTGGACAAATGTTTTATTTGTAATTTACCGTTTATTAATATTGAAATAACATCGTCTGGAAGAAAGTTGAAACATAACGTGAACGCTAATAAAAAGCTGAGATTAAGTTCATTAACAGAGCAGAAAATCGAAGAAATAAAAGTTGTTCTACCAGAAATCTCCAGTGACACTACGGCCAGTGAGGATACCAGTCGTGCTGTTTGTTTAAATTGCTATAGGAAAATCCAAAGCATAATCAAGACAGAAAAAGATCTGAAGAAAAATAAGCAAACAATAAGAGACATGTATGCAAAAACAAGAGGAACACAGAAAGAAATAAGTGTGAAACGTTTACTTCGGTCACCTGCAAATCCTCCAATGAAGAAGGTATTTTCACCTAGTGTGTCGATATGGAAGAAAACATCACTGAAATCAGCAGCCGAACTAAAGTCTTTACAAATAGTGAGTGTGCTAAATTATGTTGATAATTTCCTTGCTGGATTTCAATTTGGATTCAGTAATAATTAATCACCTGTTTGTTATTTTATATGATTCACTTTTTTCAGGCCAAAATATATATTTATGATTTTTTTGTTCACAATGACATTTGATGTGGCACTACTGAACAAAAGATATCTCTCTTTCAATGGCTTATAAAAATAATGTACATACATGTAAAACATGACCGTTGATTGAACGATGGCAGTTATTTTGTGATTATTAATATCAGCATCTTTCCCGTACCCCCTAAATTATTGACATTTGAAAGGATGGTCAATGATATTCCTTCAGCTGTGTACACTTGTTCTTTTGGTTTACATGTTCTGTAAATTGGTAAACTATATTTTTTATCATGTACACATATATGTTACTATAATGTACCAAACACCCTCACAATTTCAAGATCAGGTGTGTAAGTTAAGACACAAAACTACACTGATCAACTACAGAAGTATGCAATTGAAATGTATGTTTGGCCAGTTAAAACAATATAAGCATGCATATAATAATGAAAGTTTTGTTTAACTGAACAGTTGTAATTTGTATAATACTATCATGGAAAGAAGATGCATTTAAACCTGAAAGCATTTGAAAGTTTTTTCTTGATCAGAATTTTGAGGCCAGGTATTAAAGGATGCCATGAACACACCTTCCTGCTCTAACACGTATAGCTACTTTGTATCAATTTTTAATTTCTATCAATTTTTAATTTCTACTTGACAGGTTAGTACACGTACCAGTATTCCTCAACATTGTCCACTTATACTGCCAAGTAGCCAGAAGATGCCAATACCTTTGGTCTGTTCAGGTTTGTAAACTTAATAATTATTCTCTTTTGTCCTGTCACTATGGAAGGTCATTTGTTGTAGAAATGGTATAATTTATCTTTTTTACAGTTTGTGTATGTCTGATTGTGATTCATAGACTTGTAGTAGTTCCTGTTCAAAAGTTCACTTTAATTTAAAATTTTAGCTATGCACTTCATTTCTGTTTGCTTAAATGATTCTCAAAGAAAATCTACTTGTTAATGTAACACAAAAGGGCATCTGGCTGCTGTTACATCTGTTTGGTACTACCTAGTACCTGGCAATGTGAAATCTCTACCACTGTCAATAATTTTGTGTTTTTGTTTATAAGTGTTCAGCAATAACATGAATAATGCTATGCATCATTTTATAAATTAATTTAAATAATTTAAGCTTCTGATCTGAACTGTGAACAGTAAAGTCCAAAACGTATTGCCCATAAAGTTCATTTTGGGGCGTTTAGCAGCATTTTTCATGAGCTTTCATTTGACCCTTTAAATGGTATTGTAACTCTTGAAATTAGTAAAATAAGCATTCTGACTCTTGAGAATTTGTACCATTGGATCAAATTTGTGAATTAGTCGTAGTATGAAATTTTGCTGACTCCTTAAATTATTAATAGCCAAAGGTCAGATTTAACCCTCAACTTAACTATCTTTTGACATCTAATCAAAACCCATTATGTTTTAATCAGTTATTTTACTCTGTATCTGTACATTAAGAAGATGTAAACAATACTGACATTTTACTTACTTAATTTTGTCAAAACTTATATTTTTTATTTGTATAGTAAGTGCATTAAAATGATTATTATTGTATATGTACATGTGACTGAGATATATATTGAAAAAATATCTTACATTCATTATAATTTATATATCTTTTTAAAATATCACAGAAGAAGAGTTTGGTGGCAAAGAAGTAGTTACCAAGGCCAAGAAATCACTTTTTTCAACAAATGATTCTCCTAAAGTAGAGGTATAAAATTAATTTCATGTTTCACATGTTACTAAATTGCATGTTTCTTTCCCTTTAACAGTACTGATATATAGAGCTGGGAGGTTTTATCGGTTTATCGCCATATCAGCTGGACAATATAAATATCACAATATTTTTTCAGCATACCGATATATTGGGTTAAGCTTAAATAGCTGAACTTTATGTTTATTATTGTAAAAAAAGTTCATACATTGTGGTAAAGTGTTATTTATGTCTTAATGCTGGTCAATCTTGTAATATTATTAACTGTGAACACATACATATTTATATTTTTATACATGCATTAACAGTTTCAACACTGCTAAAACAGAACAAATTATTTGAAATGTGAAACTACACTGTGAGCTACTATCTGTATTATTACCCAAGGCATTATATAAATGTTAATTTGTAATGTTTTTCTGTAAATTTACCATTTATATATATTGCGATACCTATCGTGATACAGCATGAAATATTGTAATATCGTGATACGCTTTTAAGGACCCATACCCAGCTCTACTGATGTAGTGGTATTATAAACAACATAGTTACTTTGTAAGTTTAAGTATAAGTAGACTTTAAAGTTGTTATACAAGAGGTGATCTACTTAAAGAAACATCAATATTTGAATATCTGGCATTGTTATTAAGATGTTTGCCTTTGTGGTAGGACAGTTTGTTTAAGATAAAAATTCTTCTCATATAGGGGACCCATCAATGAATTTGATCTAGGATTTGACTAATAGAAATACTCCACAGGCTTGCAATTGAATAACAAAAAAGTCCCAGGATAACATAAATTTTAATAATTTAATAAGAATTTTATGATTGAGAAAAAACATACAGCTTAATTGATGATAGACTTTTGTTCTGTGTGCAATATATATTACTGGATAGTATACTATTCTTTGCTTTCTTTCATTCAAGAGTTTAAAAAGAGTTGCACGAAAGAGTTTCATACTATTTGCAGGATCCTGTTTTTACTTTGTTAAATATTTGTACTTGTTATTTGGCTTAAACTGTTTTGGTGAGTCAGTCTTTGTAGAATCAAGATAAAAATAAAGTACTACTTGTAATATAATATTTGAAGTTCTGCTGGGACTTTAAAGTCTGACATGCTATAATATATCAGTACTGTTCCTTTCTGTTCAAGTTGATTGAGTTAAATTTGTTTTGCATGCATGTTCCTACTGATATGTTGAATGTTGCTATTCACAAAAAATATATCAATATATTTCAGAAGTTGCAGTGGTAAGAGGTTATTATTGTTACTGTTACTGTTATTGTTATTTTTCTGCAGAAAACTTTTCTAAAAGTTCAAGTACAGTACCATTCCTGAAACTTATATTACTGGAGAAAGTGTGGTTGTAAGTTCTTTATTATACATCATTTTCTTTGTCATATTTACTCTTTGTAAAGTGCAAGTTGGCTATTATTGACTATTAACTATAAAATTATATAAGTAAACAATATATGCAGTATTCATTACTTGTTTTATGAAAATACATTATTTTATTAAAAAAAGTTGGATTTAAGAATTTTGAATGAATCTTTATTATTTAAGAATTACATAATAAATCAAATAAATAAAAATGCTTTCTGACATCTTTCTCTAACATTGTAGATACTCATACACTACAATAGTGGAGTAAAAACAGCCAACATTACCAATCAAGCATTTATAAAAATGTGTAAGGTTATACATGCAGACAGAAATGTTGAAAAAGGACTCTTGAACATTCTTAAGGCATCCTGCCCAGTTGAGGTTGCTGCCTGTGCTGGAATGATTGTACAGTCAGAGTGTGCAGATTTGTGTAGGAGACAATCTGACTTTATGCTTCGTGATAAAACCTATGAAGGAATCTTTGAGTTTAGCTGGGACAAAATGCACCAGCAGGTGTTTCTAGGCGCACCAAATACACTTCATATTGTGTCAGCCATGGTTTCCAGCATTCCAGTGTCAGTCCCAAGTAAAGAGTTGAATCATATTCTGTTCGCAATTGGCATAGTACTACATGGACGGAATCGTGAAATGACAACCATGCAGTACCTAAATGGAATGGTGTTGCTCCATGGTGGATGTACTCACCGAGTAAGTTACTGACTATAGATGATATAAGTGGTCATTTTAGATATAATCGATTATTAATAATTTCAAATTGATTAAGTAAGCCTTCTAATTCTCTGTTGTTGGACATTTAAAATATTAAACTTCAGCAGTTAAGTTTAAGTAATTTTGTTGACCAACTTACAGAAACTTTAAATAATTATTTTGCATGTTAAATTATAGGACATAGAACGTCTGGCCAAAGTGGGTATCTGTGTTGTTCCTAAGACAGCAAGTAACAAACTACAGTCGTGGCAGGACAACCTTGACGCTGAACTGCTAAAAGTCAAAGACGAATGGAGTAAAGGAGGAAGCAAAACATACCAGCTTGTAGGTGACAACTGGGATAAAAATATCATCCCATCATACCGGACTTCACAGCAAAATGTTCAGTCGCTACATCTGTTCAATGTAATAGGTAATAAATGCTCACTTTTCTAAAATCTTTTAATTTTTTGGAATCTGAAATTTGTTTTTACTTCAATGTACATGTTTTTGACAAATATAAGAACCCAGTGAAGTCTGTAAGGCTTCAAATTGCACTCTTCTTATCGTTTAGTGTATAAAAATAAAATACAGGCTCTCAGCTAGGGCTTTCACGTCCTCTTAACATATTTCTAGTAAGTATCCTGAATTAATGATAAATATGTAATTCACTAAAACATATTTGGGATTTAATTGAATCAGTCTTTAAAAATGCTTGTATCTTTTAATATTAAATGAAACATGGAGTGTTGAGAGTGATTAATGTCTTTTAAAGAAGGTTTTCTTAAAACTTACTCTACTTAAAATAAACTTGCTCTTTAGCGGACAAACACATTAATTTTCTCCTAATTATACTGTTATTTTGTTTATTTCTGTTATCATAGGCATCATAGATAGGATTGTTGTGGCAAAAGATGATGATACAAGTGGGCTGCAGTCTGTAGACAATTTAGAACCTGTCAATTTCATTCCGTCAATGGACGATATAGGTTTACTTCGTGAAGAGCTAACGTTTATTGTTGCTCAGTCGGTCATAGAGAACAATTCACAGTTGAACAACCTCATAGGAAAGATATATCCAGATCATTTGAATCATCGTTACTCTGTTTATGCTGGAATGAAAACTTCGCAGGTACTGAAAACATGATTACAATTGATTCAGTTAGGAAATTTACAATTTCATTGTGGCAGGCATGTATACGTATGCCTCATACAAGGATCAAACTTGCATGGTGGACAGTTTTGTTTTTTAAGTATTTTTGTTGTTAGTTTCTTACAGCAGCTTTATCTTATCAAGTTAAACAAAAAAAAATTGGAAGATCAGACTTAATGATAAGATTTTAATGTAGGGCATACTAAGTCTTGTAAGACACTCCCCTGGACAGCAGTAATAGGCCAGTTTTTGGAAGCTACAAATGTGCTTTTATTTAGGCAGAGAGGGGGATATCATCTGGTCAGTGTCTGCTGTAGTTATTTACACTGTAATCTCTTTCAACTAGTTCAGGTTTATTTGTAATTACACAGTATCCTAATGGGGTGTCATAATTATGACATTTCAGTATTCCCTGGGGTTGTTTGACTGTGATGAGAAGAAGACACAGGAAGTAATTAAACTCATGAAGTATTTGTCACAGAAGTATGTTCCACAACAAGATGGACAGGTTATTGAGGAAGTGTTTTTTGGAGGTAATATTGATATTTTAGCTGTCAGTTGCATTTGTACAGATCAATATCTAAACCTGATTCACTAACTTGAATCTCTTGATTTTCTAGTTACATGTCAGAATAGTTTTACAACTTAGAGCTTCATTTGACAGAAAGCCCAGTTTACTGCAATAGTATATATTTTTACTGTTAAGTCCATTTGCTAGTTAGTTTCTTATGAGAGAGATGTTAAGACTCTGGAGTTAAGAAAATGTGTCCTATAGTAACGGATATATTTCTATGTATTTTCAATATGAACGCAAGTTTCATGAATTCCAGAAGTTCTTATTCCAGAAACAGTCCTTGTTATTGATAGCTTACTTATATGTATTAAATATGGACTTCTCTGTAACAGGGGACAGACTCACAGATGAGCGCATTCAAGTTGCTCAGACAGCCATGAGCAATGGAGACACTGATCTTGATCGCCTAGAAGGCTTCATTTCCAAAATTGAAGACTTTCATCGTTTGATGAATTTTCTAGAGGTGAGATGCTTTTTGTTTGCCATTGCTTCCATGTACTTAAACATCGCAATGGAAGAGCATATATAATGATAAGGAGCCACATTGGTGCAGCTGAATAAGCATAAAAAGAGAAAATCTTATGTTCAGTCATCACATAGAGAAATGTAGTTTCCTTAGAAGATATTTGACTGCTCTCCTTAAAGGTTGTTTCCGTGTTAAGCGAGTCTACAGAGAAAATATTTAAGTCGCGCATTAAAGACTGACAGATATAGTTGTAATAAAATGTTTTGTCAAGAAGGGTTATACTAGGAGTATTTCACTGACACATGAAATAACTTTGCACTGCATATAAGAGTAGAAATGATACATGCATTTTTTTCAGGCAATTCACAGACTCACTTACAACACACAGTCATCAAGGGACAGGGGAACAATGTACTACTTCAGAAACATGTTAAATGCAAGGAACGTCAAAGGTGAAGTAAAAAACTCTTACAGAGCCTACAAACATTTATATTACACAGTGTTTGATGCTATGTGCTGCATATTATTTTTCATGCATTTTGATGTCAACAAAGATTCTGAAATACCTTTGCCTGATAACTTTCATGATTGGAGCAACGAATGTAAGATTGAATGGATAAATAATGTGTGCCGGAGTATTGTTGACAACAACTTTTTTAAAGGTGATCCATTGGAAGAATTGCGTGGTATCCTATCTAATCCAGATCATGAGGAGAACTACTGGGTGAGAACAATGGAAGGTGGGAGGTTTAAGTGTCATTTCTGTACAAACACATACTCGTTTGTAGAGTCTCTCAAGACTCATGAAAAAAATAAGCATGGATATGAGCATAAAAAGTGTTCCACCAAAGACTCTAAAACAATGAACTCTGTTGATGAATTACATGACTATGTAGTAGCTTTGTTCAGACTTACTGCTTTACATAAAAATTTAGACTCTGCTGTAAATATGGGAGATGGTTACAGGGTGGTAAGAAGTGCTAAATATGAAACTCCATTGTACCACAAAACTAACAAAATAAAATATTTAATAGGCAGTGTCCATTTAACAGCAATGGTGTCTGGTACATTGCCTGCTCATCAGGCCGAACGTCTTGTTGCAAATAGATTCGTTAACATGTCTGGTGGAAGAAATAATAATATTTCTCTTGATGAATATGTTGAAATCCTTAATAGGGATACTAAGAATACTGTTTCTGGCTTTCAAACAAAAGAAAGCATCATTAAGCATTCAAAAGAATTTCCGCATTTAATAAATGCTGTTAAGCATTTTGATAGCATTTGTGATGTCCGAGGAAGGAAAGGGTATCATAGACTGCCTTCATACAAAGCAGATGTGCAGAAAGTTGTTTCAGATTTATTTGCAATTGGTGCTTTTACCGAACATCACGGTCGTAAATTATTTTGTAGAAAACTTGTACAAGCAAATAATCCATACTCAGATTGCTTTAAAGGTTTGAGTGAAATGATTGTTAGACATAAGCCAGATTTACCTTTCAGACGATTAAGGAATAAACATATGTAATCAAAAAATGTAGTTAATGTTTTGCTGACTTGTTATATATCTTCCCACCATGATTTAGTGAAACCATTATTGTCTCTGACTTCAGAGATCAAGATTAAAAAAAGCAAGAGATAAGTCAAGTTCATCATTTTTTATAAAATAGTAATATATTATGACATACAATGTATTTTCATTTTCCAGTATACTTCACAAAGAACATCTGGGTATTATGTTTTGGCAGCTATACGGATAAATCTACACATAATAAATAAAGTATACATAGTATGTTATGTTTGCTTTAATGCACATCCATCAATATGTGAGTTTCACTTCTGTCAAACAAAAACAATATAAAATGGTTATATAAAACAAATACAATATCTATTATGCCCATAAATAACAAACTGATGTAGCATCTTTTAATTAACATCTACTACTTCATACATTTTTCCTGTGATGTACATTACTACATACAGAAGGATAATAAACCTAATGTGACTTGCGAAACCACCTAAGGACTAGTAATCTCATATTCCTTTGAACAAAGGATAAAAGGTCAATAATCTTGTAAATAAATCCACTCCTCTAAAGTTTCAGCACAATATGATCATGTATAAAAACTACCAAGATATTCACAGTGTGTTTTTTATAATAATAAATACAATTAGCAATCATTTTTCTTGGCTTAAAAGACCACTGAATGTTTTGTCAACTACCTGTGAATAATCTCTTTAATCAGATTCATACTCATATGAAATTGTATCGCTGTCACTGCTTGAGCCACTTTCTAAATATTCAGGAGAGGTCTCTAGATCCATGTATGTCTCTATTGGCAGACTAGTACAGGAGCCACATTTACATTTATCAGCACATAAATCACAACAATTATGAAGATATTTTATAACATACTGTTCATTTGTAAAATTGCTCAAGAGAGTTTTCCGCCTACAGTCGGTGCATTTTATGATACTTTTTACATCAACATTCACACGGCCCAACTGGTATCTGTTACAGAGTACAATGCAAACTGACTGTGTTCCATCTCTTCCACATCGGCCACTTTCTTGCATCAAGTCAACAATGTCCTTTGGAGGACCATAAAGAATAACTGTGTTGCATGATCTCACATCCACACCCATACCCAGGGCAGAGGTAGCAACAACAATTCTGAGATTTGAATTTATGCTTAAATTTTTAACAATTGATTCTTTCTTTTCGGCAGATGTTTCAGAATGGTACATTTCGATTAGATCTTCTTCGCACTGAATTTCACTGGTTAAATAATGATAAATTTTGGATACATCTTGAATAGAATTACAATAAATTAGCGTTCTTGGGAAGCCTTCTTTCATTTCTGAAACATTATCTACAAGTCCAAATAAAGTTTTCTCAATTTCTGTTGGAGTACGTTTTACCACAATTTTTATATTTTCTCTGTGTGGTGAAATCTCGATTATTACTTGATTGGTCATATTCAATACTTCAATTATTTGTTTTTTCATTTTCAATGTGCAAGTTGCGCTTAAAGCCAACAGTGTAGCATCTGGAAATACTGATCTTAATGTTCCAATGTACCTGAAATACTTTCTGAAAGCTTTCTCTTCGTCTCCGTCAAGCCCGCCCCTGAAAAAATTAATACAAAAATTAATGTGAAACATGGGCATAACAAGAGCTGTAACATTTATTACATTAACAAGGTGACAAATACCCCCCATGGCGAGTTATAAAAAATCATAAAAAGACAAAAATAGTGACCTTTGAACTCAAAGTGTGACCTTGACATTGAAGATACAGGCATGGGAAATGCACGCGACACATCGTATGATGGTTATTTGTTCATATTTGTGGTAAGTCACTTCAAAATCCTCGACTGATGATGAAATCAGTCCGGAAAAGTTTCAGGACAGACAGACAAAGTGACTTCAAGGGTAAAAGAACAGCTGCTCTCACATAAAAGATTAAGAAGTTGATTTATTTAGAAATCAGATGTACATGTATTATTTAGAAAATTATAGCAAAGCGAATTTTTAAAGCTGATTTTGCTGTTATCTTTGTCAACCACCTTAACAAAAAAATAATATGATATATTTTAATATTTAGCTAGCAGTGTAGTTATAAAATATTTATATCATTTTTATCATCACACCACTTGATACTTATGATACAGTAATCATCATCATCATTTATTATCCTAAATATTTTCAACAGTACACCTACCATGTTGATATTGTATGACATTCATCAACGACAATCAAGGACACATTCTTTAGATTGCGGACCCATTCCTCCGCCAAGGCCTCTGGAGATCCAAATATAACATCAAACTCCCCGCTTTCAATCTGTGCATCAATCTCTGCGTCCTTGCCTGTAAAAGTTGCGGTTATTTTATAAAAGTACATGTGGTAAATTTAAGTTGCATGAGTAAAATACTACAATCAAATTAGCACAGTGGTTCACACACTCCTTTCTCACCAGTATTAGTTATTCTGGCTTAATTTTATGGCTAGGGTGAGTACTCTGGTAATCACAAATCAAAATCATTCAAACATCATTATGAATAATTATCATTACTGCGATTTGTGGGTCACGACCTTGTTTGTTTTAAAAAAAATTCTGCTTTGTTCTTAAGGATATGTCTTTTCTTTCAATATATATTGTCTCATCAGAGACTACCCTGTGAGCCAAGTTATTAACAGGATCTTTAAAGAATATGTCACAAGCTTGAATCAGAAAATATCGCAGGTACTAAGATACTGAATCTATTAATTAAAGGGGGTACATATAAATTTAAGTCACATAACCAGTTTATCTATATAATATATTAATTATTCCTAAAAGAAATAAGATTTAGCTGTCTCAAGGACTGCATACAATGTTTTTAAGTATTAGATCGATCCATAGATTAATTGAAAAGTGATTCGATCTTGAGATCATTAAGTGCTGAATCATGGGTTGGATCGCCTCTTGGTAGTCTTACTCAACAATCCCACAGCCCTACTGTTGGGTATCACACACTCGCTTATACAAGAGTCAACACTGAAAGATCTTTTAAATTTTGAATTGAAATGTTTTTCTTATATCAGGAGAAATGACTAATATATACTAAATATATATACTAACTTGTACGTACATAAGTCATTGTCAGAAGGCAGTGAAATCTTTATTACAAACATAAAGGTAAAAATGGGAAGTACAAACCCCAAAAGGCTGCTTTGGTGTCTCCGAACTTCGACATCCGCTGTACTTGATCTTCCATTAAGGAAACTGTTGGACAGCACACAATCATTTTCTCAACACTCCCGAGAGCTTTTTTAACCTGTACATACAATTGGTGAGGCAGAGATTTGCCATAGCCAGTAGGCAGAACAGCCAAACAATCCTTCTTATTCATTATGCAATCAAATACCTCTCGCTGTTTTTCTTTAAATTCAAAATTCCGTAGTTTAAGTAGGTTATCCAGCGCATGCTGATACAACGACGCCATTTTTGCGACTACGACCGAAGTACCAATGTAACGAGTTATGTGATTGGCTGAATTATAAATAGATATAAATAGCGATAGTGGAAATTCCGATTTCTGAAAATAGAAACTCGTATAGGTCGTCATCAGATCTTGCCGTAAGGAAGATCGAATACTTTAGTCAGATTGGCTGTGTAATTTGAACCATAATGTCACATGACTGCCACTGCACTGAGCTTGACAATTGTACATCAGACTGCTCGTGTATTCAGCTTGAAGTTTTAACTAATATTACTGTAGTTTCAATTCATTCTGTGTTGATTCCTTTCTGTAATTACAAGCTTTTATTGAGTCCTTCCCTATTCCCATTACAATTCAGTCCAAATCAGGAATAATGATAAACATTTTGTTTTGTTATAACTGTCAACAATGCATGGCTTCTTGCTTGTTTGTTTTTGCCCCTGAATTGCAAGAAATGGTAGCATTTGTAGCCTCATTGTAATTTATGTTAACATCTTTGCTATTACAATGTATTGTCAGAGCAGGTTGATTGTTAATAATATATTCCACAGCTGTTGAAAACTTGAAAGTATTAGTCAGTATCTGAAGAAATGAAGCAGATTTATTCTGTTATGATGTATTCATTTAAGTATTTTTTAATTGTCATGACTGAATTGTGTTTTTCAAAAAAGAGAGAAAAACTAATTGCTAGAACTGAGTATTAAATTTAATAATGTCTGTGGTATTTCCTATCTGGTTGTTAGTGTGTGTTTTTGTCATTTTTGACAGATAGTGTTTTATTTGGTCAGATATATTATGTACAGCACTTGATTTATGAAATGGTGTACTTTGTTTACTATTGTATGAAGCATGGTTGTACGTTTTATGTTTGATGTATGGGTGTGATATGCTAGATCTATATTAAAATGAAATTAAAAGTCCAGTGTAATATGATGTTAATCATGTTACCAGTGTATGACTTCAAATGCTGCTGAATCAACCTGCAAATGTCACATGTTGAATTGCCAGAGTTGGTATTGGTTGACATATTTTAATGACTAACTATACCAATTAAGTTAGTTATCAGCTGTTTTCATGCATTATTTCATAATCTATGTCACTAAGATCAGTCAATTTATGGAGGCTGAGTTAAGTATGTGGATGAATTAGTATACAGACTGTAACATATAAATGTGCAATTTGTGTCCATTAGAAATGTTAGTGTTATAAAGGTAATAAACTAGGCTAGCAGTCAGTATTGTCATTCTATTAATATTAATATAGCCATGGATAGAATCTTAATTCTTGTTCCATAATGCTTGACAACCCACTTATTGTTTCTTGTTGTTTAAGTCACATTTAAATCAGTGTTCGTCAAATAAGGTACCTGAGTATACTTAACCTCTGAGCACTTTACCAGACTTTGAGAGAACAAATTTTGTCATGTTTAATTTATGAACTAGAATCTAATTCCTTCTCAATCAGAATGTATTCTTTAACTGAGCCACATCATGGTGAACTCTGGGATTGATTGTTTGTTATAGTGTTACTGATACAGCAGTATCCGAATAATGGCTGCATGACTACCATACAGCTTGAGTTCATCCAGTGTTTTATATTTCTTGTAGTTTCTTATCAGCTCCCCGTGTTGTATCTATTCTAGCTTAGAAGAGTAAGCTTCTTTCTGTCTATGGTATCAGTCAATCTTCTGATAAATTCCTAACTGGAATTCGTGACTTCGATTCTCTATGGCTACATATACTCGAAGGATTCTAAATGCCATCATTGTACGAGTCTGCGCCCGGATAATTCACTGACCAGTTTTGTGAAGGATGTATTGTTCTGCTGTTCAGATGCTGAATTACTTCTGTCACTGCCCATCAGTACATATATAGACTGCATTTGTGTAACGTTAGGGTTAATCTCGAATCTAGACTAATAAGCTCTTCCAAGTGCTTTTCCTTGTACCGCTTGCTTAGAGTTGATTAAGTCTAAAAATAGACGAGATGAAACAATAGATCCGAGAGGGGTACTTCCATTGCTTTGAATATTATACTGCAAGGTATAATTGCGTTGGACAATCTGACGTAAATAAAACTTTTTTGTTTTGAATTTAAAAACAGCTAAATTATATTTATAGATGTACAAGGTACTGGTATTCATGAAAAGTATCATAGTATATTATGATCTGTACGTAAAAAATAAGCGCTTCGAAATTCTACGTTAGTCTCGGGTTCTCATCATTCTTACAGAATGGTGCTATAAACTTGAAGACGAAAGTCAGACTGAAACATTAGCCAATCGGGCCCTGATGCTAGGTCATGTGCCCCTCCATAGAGAAATTACAGCATTCTAGTGTTCCTGTGGCCTTGGAGTGGGCCCACAGTTTAAATAAAGCCTGGTCTAGCCATCTTTGTTGTACCATCGTTAATTAACATTCTGTGTACATTGATTAAATCAATATATATTAGTATAAAATATTACCTTGAATGTCAATAAATAAATCAGATATGAAGTTCATTAGAGGTAGGTGTCTCATTAGTATAAGTTATGTTTTAGACCTCGGCGGTTTATGTGTGTTGACGCATACCACTGTACCACTGTTTAATGGCTTCCACTTGTTCAATTTTGGTGTGCAATTATTTTACTTCACATATTTAAGTAAGAATGAAAAACGTAATCAGCTACATGCATGTAAACACTTATAAACTGTATTGGTTAGAAAAAATTAACTTCCATTCTGTCTAAGTTTAAGCCACATTAAAAGATTTTCACAAATAAAAACAGATTTTTGTTATAAATCTCAATTGATTTAATTTCAAATTTTTATGTACAATCATGCAATCTCTAACCACAATTTGAATTATTTCCTGTTAATATTCAATGAAATAATTTATCAGGGTGTGAATATTGTTGAACTTAAAGTCATTTTTGTGTTGTTGTTTTTTCTGCACAGACTATTATAAGTATCGATAGCTCTGTCTGCTGAATGCTAAGTGTAGTAAATAGATATGCTTACAAGATAGTGCATGATTCTATTATATTGTCTTTGTATTCATTTAACCAATGTTGTATTCAATATGTTTGTCTGATCTGTGTTTTGATTGATTTGGACATTTCATGAGCGTGTGGCAGCACTTAAATAGTTGGAATATATTGATCTGTTTGTTGGTGTGTTTTACTGAATGTAAACTCAGTTTTGATGAGAAAAATGGTGTTTGTTCCTTGTCGTGCCTTGTCGTGATTTCATATCAGATCCTCTATCACATTTTCAATGACAGGTTTGTTCATACATCAATTAACTTTGAAGGGTTTTCAAAGGTATTTTATTTGACACGAAGAAATATCGTCTTGAAGTTTAGTCCTTGTTGCCCTTTTAAGTAATTTATTTAAACATTTTGTTTAAGTTTCTATGTATTTTAATGACATTCGTGTGGCAAGTTATTCATTATTTGTGTAAATGTTCAAATATCTTATAAGAATACACAAAGACTATTGGGGTGAAAAATGAGATTGTACTTATCGCTTGTATAAAGCATTTCTGATAAAATTCCGACATAAGTAGAAATGGATCGCGGTGCAGTGAACAATCAAAGCCGTGGAAAGAATTACTTGTTTTCCTATAGATTATCAAATAAGAAAAAAGGCTAAGTAGTACTCACAGTGCTTGCCAAGTTTACCTTTAAGAAACCCTTCAAATACTAGTTTGAGATCAAAAAGCACCTGTTACATTTGATTGATTCAATGTGTAACCACTATAAGCATGTTCATTATTTAGAATATTAGCATTTAGTATATCTTTAAGAAAAATATCTTTATGTTTGTTGGTGGTATGTATTTCAATTTCTTGTTGATTAATCAGCTGATTGCATGTGTCTTATACATGCTGTGGTTTGGTTGCTTGATAAAGCAAGGTGCAGAAAATGAAGAAATCTTAATAAAAATATCTAAAGGTATTTAATAGTCCTTGTAGGCAGTATTATATATCCCTGTCCCAAATTGTGTTGTGTTGAAATAAACTTTAGCAAATATTTTTTGAAAACTTCCTTACCCAAGATGGAACAATTCTCAGGTTATCTTAAATGTAATTTCCATTTTCACTTTCAAGAGACTCAGAAGATGTGTACATAGGTGATTAGTCCTGTAATGTGACAAAGCTCTAGTTTGAAACTGTAAAAGATCTCTATCTTATGAAAAAAACAATGGAGATCTTGTGCTTGTCTGAATATCAAGCAATTATGGCTGTGAAGTCTAAGGAATTGCTGCTACTGATAAATTGGCATTATAATATATCATTCCATGAATATATTTGTAATTGTAAAAAAGGTTTTACTCTCAAGGCAGTGGAGATAATTATGACTCTTGAGAGACCAGTTTCTTCGCAAATCATGCCTTATGCTGGTCGTAACTCACAGTTGTGAAATATATCACTCAGGTATTTTTGGAATGTCAAAGAGAATAAAATAATGAACGGCATATACTGTCAGCTATAGAGGCAGGATTTCTAGTTAGTGATACTTATTATATTTATACCCTTAATAATTCAAGAACTTAATTGACACCTCAGAATGTTTTAATGGTGTAACTGAAAACCATTTTGACATTGTACTCTGGTTTGTTAACTCTCTAATTATGCTCAGGATGGCTGTTATTTGCGACTGCATTATATGGCTAGTACTTTTGTTATAAAAAGTGCCAGGATCAGGTCTGGTGGTAGGCTTTTGCGTTTATTTCTGGCATGTCACAGCATGTTTGTTTTGTAGGCTGGGTACCGATCCATACTTGTCTCTACATTCATACACACGCTGTATAATTATTCTGTGATAACGACCATACAAGAAATGTATTATGTAATGTCATAATGACAGATGTTGTAGCTGTGGAGCTATCATGTCATGTTTTGGCAGCAGTTGGACCTCTCTGTATTATTGTAAATTTCTTCCCATCTCTGTAATTTATTTTTCGAAATATTTGGTTTATTTTGGCCTGGTATAGTATAAATAAGGGGTTTATTTCTATTTTGATTGTTTATTTTTAATGTTTTATCTTGGGGTGACATGATCATTACTGCTGGCTTAAAACCAGATGTCATTTATGGATTAAATTTCACACAAAAAATTATTAGAATTGTTTACTGACTCCAGATGTGTAAACCACAGTACATATCTAAATGATCATTAATTTGATCATGTGTTTAAAATTTATTATTGTTTGGAATCCCTTTGATGTAAAACAATAACCTATCAACATTAAAAATATCCATTGTGTAGGTATGATTAAAGTTGTCATCCCTTTGAACCAAATCATAAATTTATATTCAATGCTTTTTCCGGCTGATTGATTTTCGATTCACATTTCAAAATACAATATTTAAGTATAAAATTTTTGTAGAAACAAAATATTAATAATTATGCTGCCAGTACTTTGATTTTGTGAACATGAACAAAACTAGTTAAACCTGTGTTTAAAATGCCCACCTGAGAATAAAGGCCACCCTGTGAATCAAGGTCATTCTATTAAAAACCATCATTGATCATTTAGAAGATAATGACCTCTTAATAAAGGCCATTTTATAAGTTTATTAACATCAGAATTGGTAGTAAATACCTAATTCTACTACTGTTCTATGAGAAACTAAGAAGAATAAGTTGAATATCGCATAATTGTAGTTACACATATTTTCCCAAATTTGATTAAAATCCCAAATGTATGGGTCATAATTACCAAAATACTGAAGAAAACACCTGGTGTGTCACTGCATATTATTAATTTCCAATTATCATCATTGCTTTGCATCATGGCCATTGTGGTAATATGCCTATTTGTTAAAGCAGAATACAATAATATTGTTCTCAGACTCTGTACTAATTTTCTCTTTGATAAACAAATTGATCTGCATGATATGACATTACATTTGTATTTATAATAATTACTCAATTCACAGTATTATGGTTACATTATCATGTAGATTATGGATGTGTTATTACTAATAATACAAATGTTATGAACATGATAGTGTTGATATTTGCAACAATCCTGATGGTACACTCTGCTGTATCTAACAGTTTATCATACCCTCAGGATGTCTGCCTTTAAAGTTAAGTGTAAAGCTGCATTAACTTCAAATTTCTCTTAAAATCTGGGTTAATGCATGATGTTATTTGCATATGTTATTAAATGCATGTATATGAGTATTGTGTGATCAGTGTATATGATAACAGTGATGCGTTACATGTGTTGTATTTCATTTAAATTATGCTTCAGTATTTTACAATTTGAGTTTGATCTCTTTGATTGATGGTACTCTAAATTGCATAATGTGAGTCAGATAATTCCTTTGATATTGAAGGAGTTTAATCTTTGGTCCACTGTAATTGGCCAATACAGAACTTGATGGCTCGGTTTCCATTCAGGTTTTCTAGTAGTGTCCAAGGGACACTGATCTGTTTTTAATATAACCTCTATTTAATAACTAAATAAACTAAATGAATATTTATTTATTCACTCAACAGGGCCTTTTTTCCTACTATAACAGAGGCCAATGCTCTGTGACTTCCCAATTGCAAGAAAGAAATTCCAAAAAATACACATTATGCTGAAAATCCCAATTTGATGAAATATTATTGTCCCTCAATATATTTCTCACGTTCTGTGAATAAGACTTCCATTATTTAGCATTATTGATTGAAATGATACAATTTACAAAGAGTTATCTTATCTGAACACAGTAGAACATTATTCTAACTCAGTTGTCTTTATTACCTAAGACCCTGATTTGGCCATTGAATTTCCCAAAATGAAAGGCTATTTAATTTTGTATGCCCTTTCCCAAAAATTTATTTTTGGAAAAAAGGCCCTGCATGCACAATATGTAAAATGTTGTTATATACTAACATATCTATTCCAATTATAAGTGGCTCGATCCCTGTTAACATTAGAACATTCAACCATGTGATTGTTGTGGTGATAAATCTTAAGGACTCAAATTAATTAAAAGTTTGCAGTTGATTAAAGCCATATTGCAGAATTCTGTGTAAGAAGACCTTCGATAAACAGCTGTTTCATCTCTGTCTAAATTCTAAAATTAATAAAACAGCTTTTATCATTGAAAGATTTGTTATTGTTAGTTATCATATCCTTACAGGCATGGTCATCATTACAAGATAGAACCACTGTGTCCAGTTTCATTAAGCATTTTTTTGCCTTCTGTCCTTTAAGATAAGTCTTGGCATCCATACATTTATAGACAATTTTTGGGAAGGCTTGCCTTCACATACTTATTACTGTGGATGAAGGTCATTTGAGGTCATTATTACCAAATCTGAGACTTACCACCACTTTTATAGGGTGGAAGTACAGTACATCCGCAATCTAATGAAAACCGAAAAATTATAGTTCCATCATTTTATGAATATATACAGCTCTATTCGTCGGCTTTCATAAATTAAATCCCGAATAATATCCGAATAATGTCCGAATAACCATGCACTGACCAATGCGATCAGCGGATGATCTGACCTGGATAACAAATTTCCGAAAATCAATGCAATGCCATCTTCTAATCGCAACAATTGTTTTTATAAACAGAACAAATTAGTCAGTTAAGACAATTTATTGAAGACATCAAAATAATCATCAATTAATACAAGTCAAAATTTTGTATGAATTAAAAATTTATAAGTCTTTGCCAAATCTCTAATTGTAACATGCTGATGTAAATTAATGTCTCTGTATAGGTATTGCTCAACCCGCTAAATAATTGTTAACTCCGCCTACGGCTAGTCTGGAGTTACTTCCCCTATCACTAACTTTGCTTTAAAATTAGCTAAATCAGATTTTAAATTATTCCTACTAAAATCAGTTGTTTATTCATCTGACCCATAACAAGTTCTCAACAAATCTGTACAAAGCCTTACCATCAGTACCTTCAATGCTTTTATTGATTTAATGGATGACCATACAGTTCTCTAAGAGTTATCAGTTTCCCTACATACACCTGCTAGGCTATAATACTAAGCTGGCCAACAGTGTATTCATAATAGTTATGGCCATCACTCTTCATCTTATTGTTATACTTGTATCTAACATTAGCTGGCTCTTGGTATTCATAAGCTAGAAAGAAAATATATTAATGTCTTGGTAATTTAGCTGCAGAAGAGAGTTTCATTAATTTTCACTACTTTAAATGGTCCCTTAGGCATATTGTTGTAGAATATTTTATATGTGTGTCTCACACACATTTGGAATGCTATTGGTAAGACTGTTGCCATACGCAGCTAGGCTCTCTGTATATCAGTGTACTTCAGTTTATTGCAAATGTGGTTTTTATAAGCTTTTGTACTGCAATATTATTTTCTTAACAGCTGTTGCCTTATATTGTATTTTAAGAGGAACTTATTGTTTTGTGCAATTTATTTTCCCTGTTTTTGTGATCAGAAGAGTGAAAATATTATTTTCTTGAATTTATTGCATCTGTTCGGTTGTTTTGTAATTTTCTTATTAAGAATAATTTCAGAACATGACTGATATGTGTTGATGATCTATTGAAACGTTTATCAATATGTTCTTCATATTAAGAGAGAAACCTGTTTGTTAGAAATTAGAACTGAAGTTTTCTAAGAGGTGGGTATCTTGTCACTATCAGTTTGCCTTGCAGGACAATGATCTGTCTTGTTTATCTTAGCATTGATAAAAGTGCAAGGTGAATTTGAGGCCAAAATATAATGTGAATGAGTAAGTATGGCTGCCTCAGGTCATTGATAGATGTACTTTTTTATTCCCATTTAGTCTGAGATTCTAGGCTGTTAAATTCTCCATGATAGGAGTGGATGTTACATTCAGCTGTACAGCACTCCTATTTGGAGTCAGGGTATGAATTGTTTGTTTCTGACATAGTTACGGAGGTGTGGGTTTAAATTCTTAATGTTTGTCATTTGTTGAGGGGAGAACATTGTCAACTGTTTAACTCCTAGATATGTCAACTGTTCAAATCTCATTTGTAGAAGAGAGGTTTGTCGACTGTTCAACTCTCCTTTGTTCCCATCTGTCTATTTAGACTAAGTTGCAATTACCTCAGATGTGATTATTTGATAATTGGAAATATGTACTGGCTTAATTCTAAGGATTTTGCCATTATAGAAAATATTGTTTGAATACCAAAAAGTCCATGCATATAATATCCATGCCTGAAGTTGAAGAATATTTGGTGTTATGATTAAATAATAAATTGAGATGCGAGACCTAGATATTTCTCTGTTATAGAGCTAATTAGATAAACTATCGACTGTCTGGTTAATAATGGCCACAGTCAGTGGCAATTACCTGCATTATTTATCGGGTCAGTTTGACAGTAAATAGATTGGCAGTCACCTTGCTATTGATGTGCTGCAGTCTGGTGCCTGCTAGTTGTCCATTATATGCCATAGTTATTTATTTGGTGCAAATTTCACAATTGGACATAAAATAAAATAATTAAATGTGAAAGAATGAGGCCCTGGTAGGGGGAGGGAGAGTTCTGCTGTTTTTGTTCCCTGTCTGTAGTATATATAATGCGTTTCCACAGCTGATTTCATGCTTATATACTTTATACAGTCTTTTTTCATGCTACTTACATACACAACACATTCATGTTTTGCTTTCATTGAAGTTATAGAGGTTGTTTTGTATGTTAAGATAAAAAATGAGTTCTCAGTTGAACTTAGACAGAAATAATCAGATATAGCATATCATTTGTTAATTTAGATGTAATTCAGATAGCCTTGTGCTTTTTGTTTGATAAAAGTAATTGATGCAAATCGTAGGAGACCTGTCTAATTGAATTGTGAGTTGATTTCTCTTTGATGGAAGTGCTAGTGAATATAATATACTGTTAAATGTCAGACAGGTGTAACAAATATTTTCCTACAGGAGTTTGTTGTCATGACAACTTACAAACTATTTCATAATGAATATCCGTCCCCTAATTAATGCACCCTGAACCCCTTAAAAAAAGGAAAATGGTTACTTAAGTTTCCATAAGGCCATCCAAAAAGCTTTGTTTGCGGTAACCTACCCAGAACATTTTCAATGGGTAAGTAGGTAGGAAATATTTCTTTTACAATTTATTTTTTATATTGAACCCAAAATACATGTCAGGATGTTATTTTCTTATTGAAAAAAAAATCACCCAAATGATAAAATGGAAGTCGGGTAGGGTCTTTTTTGGTGAGTTAATTATTAGGTAGAGTCACTGCAAACAATATTTTTAAGGATCATCAGGCCTAATATAAAACATGTTTGAAAATGTAACTCCTGGCAGATTTATTAAGGAATATTTAGTATTTTGATGTGTTTGATGTCTAAGAAAATAATTTCAATTGTTGAATGTACTCTTTATTTACATGTACATATGTATATACAAAGTTAAAGTCAACATCCTTCTATTTCTCATCATGTTACCATATAACATTCTACAGAAAAAATATGAATACTTTATATAGAAATTAACTATTTATTTCATGCAATCTCATTGATATTGATAAATGCTTTTTCCTCATTGCTCAGATGTATCATGTATATAAAAATATAACTTATATAAGAGGTATTTGATATTGACATTGTTCTAAGTGTAACTATATTGTTATGTAACACTTCAGAAAGGATACAGTATTTACTCTTGACAGATCTCAAAAAAGAGTTTTCAAGTTTTAGACAAACGCGGGAGAGATAATGGTTTTAAAACATTTTATTACTTAATTAAAACAATCTTGAAAATGTCAGTGGAAGCATACAATTATTTTGTACATTTTTGGTTTAGTGCATGTTAAAAGCAAATAAACCATTCAAATTAATTCTTTATGTCAGTTGTGTATTGCTAATTTCATTTGTTTATTTTTGTATTGTCCATTTGTTTCTACTCACATGATTGATTGATCTATTCCTTTTGATTAATTGACTAATTGACATACATCACAGTGTGTCCTCTATTTAAGGCTCTTGGACTGACTTCCTTATCTCAGAATGATTGACATTCTACTAGATAGAAACTTAAGAGACAGTGTCTATAATGATTACAGTGTCCTTTGATACATTTACTAATGTTTAACTTATTATGGCAATTTTCTATAAAATCTCAAGCCCTTTTTCCTCCGTTAATTGCTATATATATATATAAGTGACTTATTGAAAGTATAAAGTATTCAGCCAATTAAAACAATAGATTGTAACTCTCTTTGATGTGGATGCACACAAGCTAACTAATTGGGTATTAATTAAATGGCAATAAAAGATCAAAGCAGTGTATGATAGGCTTAAAGTCAATGGCTGGGGTCAAAAATATAATTGATTAAATTTCTTCTTTGATAGAGAATTCTTTGAAGTTAAAGTTGATGTAAAATTTCTTGTATTAAATATATTAATCTTAGAATATCTTGCCCATATTTTATGCTAGCTTCAAAGATTAAATTGGACAATTATTGAATTCAGTTAAAGTTGTTTATATCCTAATTATCAAGTTTGCATTCATTAAATATTAAGTAATTAGTTGATGATCTTTTTAAATTTTGTCTTTAGCTATTTAAGACAGTATTTGTATCGTTAAGTGTTACCAATTTAAGTTTAAATACAGGGAGTTGTATTTAAATCGGAAACTCGTCAGTTTTATGTTATTTCAAATACATTCTATGCTAGTAGTTAAAGTTGTTGATAAATTATGAAAGTTGGATCGAGGAAGAGAGTTGTTAGTGGCTTACAATGAGACTGATGTTACTCAGGTTAGCAGCCTGTATTAAAACACTATAATCTATATTATAATATATAGATGAACAGGAAAATACTGGGTCATGTGATCATGCTATAATATTATGTAATAATGAGGATTATTTTTATTATTTTCCGTTTACATGAAAGATTTTGCTTGATAAAAAATCTGTGACTGTGATATTACCCTTATCTTTCTTCTGCATCTCCGATGTTGCTCATCAACTTCAAAGGGATTTCAAGGGGCCAATTTGACTTAAGTCTATAATTGTTAAAACAAATGCTTTCTTTTATCCTTGTAATTTATTATCATTCAGTGAATGCTGTTATAAAGAAAGTAAAGAACATTGAATAAATGCAGGAAGCTGTTGTCAATTTTCTGTGGGCATATTTCATGATTATCTGTTTGTCTTGTTAATGAAGGCTATAATTTACTACAGTGGTGTCATACGCCTTTGAAATACTATAGTGTTTTCCTATTCATGCACAGTTTTATGTGGGCTTATGTTATTTGTCACATATATCCAGCCAGTATCAAATGATAAAATATCAGGTTATAACTACCAAAGTTATCACACACCATGGTTTGAATTTTTTATTTCTTTTTATGTTACAGTTTGGATATTATGTTGGCGTAGATCGAGGTTTTTGTTCTGTTCATTTTAATATTCAGACTATTTTTTTTTTGCTAAACATTATGAATTATTCAGAAAACATTATTTGTATTTTATTCTTTTTGTAATAAGATATGCTGACTTTTTACTGTATCATGTGCTTCTCCCTGTTTTGTTAATAATTTATCTTAATGTGTTAATTATGTATAAAACTTTCTAATTTCGAAATAATATGAATACGCCACATTATTTATTTTTTATTTTTCAATGGCGAAAGAATGAAAGTGTCTATTTATCTTTGGAATTGTTAGGGATATTAGTGGCAATTATTTATAACAATAGTAAAAGAATATTAACTTTTATTTTTTATGACTTCTGATCCGAACGTCTTACTGGTGTCTGACGTCAGAGCATTTCAATTATATGTGTTTGTGGTATTTTCATGGCAATTTGAGAATGATTTCATAGCAATTTTAGAATGATTTCATAGCATTTTATGGTTAAATTTTTGCATGTTTTTTTTTCATTTATGCTTTAACTTAATGCATTTTTTGTGTTGACTCTCTATTTATTATTGTTGGGGTCAGTTTAGGTGATAGGTTATTGTCTCTGACTCGACTAAGTATATAAGTTAGTTTGAATCTCACCTTTGACTTAAAGGACCAAATTTCACCTGTGAGCTGGCTTACACTAATTGGGGTCTTCCTTTGCTGTAAAATCTTGACATGTCTCCAAATGACTCTAGCTGTTGGTACAACAAAAAGATCAACTTATTTTGTAATACCTGTGACGTTGTGCTATTCACATTATATAGCCACAATTTTAGATATATTTGTGCTTTATCACAGTTACTGCATGAACTGCTACTGTTTGCCACATCTGCTGTCCGCATTATCTACCACTGCTCCCCTTAACTGTCAATCTAGATTGTTACACAACTAATTTGCTTCACAATACTGTATGCTATGTGATGGTTTATCTTTTAGTGGATGTAAATATCTTCATCAAGTGACTTCTCAAAACCATCTTCATTCAAACAACATTTGCTTTACATGATAATGAATGACATCCACAGGGGTTCATCTTTCATACAGATAATGTATCAGTGTGTTATGTGTATCAAGTAGATAGGACATCACATCAAAGACTACTGTTGGTAGTGTGTACAAATGGCAAGGTGGGAGTAACTTAATATGTTATATGGAGTGATTGAAATTAGAATTAGGTTAAAATATTCACATTCGATACAGTTTATGTACAGTGTTGTGTATGTATGGGGTTTAATTATGTTAATGTTATCAATAAAGAATCAGCTCTGTCATATTTGTTCACAATGAATATGAAACTATAAAATTCTTCTGACTGTTGCTGACTAGAATTGATATGCTTATTATTTTGTCATTTATTTTAAAATCAGTGTAATTTTATGGACATAATAAGAAGTAAAAACTTAAGTATTTAATTAATTGTCTACTATACAGAGCATAATGTAGCCTATTGTTTTCAATTAATGTGTACTGTCATTTGAAAAAAAAATCTGCTGACTTGGCATAAAAAAGCTTACCCAATCAACTGACCTTTTTATGTCTGCCGACTGGCCACCTAGATTTTTTTGGTCCCAATATGTCTCATTAAAAGTCACAATTAAAACCCAAAGTATGTTGTCTTTAATCATGAAAATTTCATGAAATACAGAGGCATCCCTCCTATCATCTTAATTTTCGCTGAGTTATAGCCCTTTGTTTTAATTTTCATACAGTCTATACAATAGGCAAACTTTGTCCTAACTATTTCTTATTAACTATTGACAGGAATTCAATTAAACTTCACAGAAGTGATAAGTAGTTAGCCTAGTTGTGCATGCATTAAGCTTGTCTTGTTTGGTTAAATTTTCACCGAGTTATGGCCCTTTGTTGTTTTTTATACAGTGTATATACAATATCTCAGCCACTATACTCATAGGAATTCAATGAAACTTCACAGAAGTTACAAAAAGTAAGCCAAGTTGTGCATGCAATAACCAGGTTTTGTTTGCATTAATTTTAACTGAGTTATGGCCCAATAGGTACATTTTGTCCAAACTATTTCTCAGCAACTACATGCAGGAATTCAGTGAAACTTCTTGGAGGTAAGTAGTTTGCCAAGTTGTTCATGTCCACAATAGGTTTTGTCCAAGTCAATTTTAATGAGTTATGGCCCTTTGTTATATAATGTGTATTCAGAAATTGGTCAGGATATTTCTAAGCAACAATTTGCAAGTGTTAAAAATGAAAAAGTGTTATATTTCCCTTTGTAAAATGTAACAATAACTGTGTCAAGGTGGCATCTGGGGGTATTCATCACCTTCAGTGATAGTTCTAGTTAAAAAATACTAAAGTATAAAAATCTCTACAATGAGGTTAAAAAAGATGAATAGTTGAACACTGTCATAAATATTTTGAGATGTTTATACTTAATAGTAATCATATTAAAGTAAAGTGATCATTCCAATAAAATGTCCCAGGGACAGTGTATATTTTTTTAGGGTCCTAGTTAAGAATATAGGGGTCTCTTTATTTAAAAAAGTATCATTTATCTTTTTCTTCAGTTATTGTAAAACATCGTCTCTGAGTTAACATCTTACTGTAGTTGTGTGTACAAGGTAGATGTGAGGCATGCAAATATATGTACAACTTAAGTTAAAAAATATGATAAACACTGTCTTACCCACACTTCAGTGCCTTGACTAGCATTCCCTTCGAATGAATCTATCATCTGAAAGAAGTTTTTATTTACAAGAAACACAACATACATAGTCATACTAATTATGGTCCCATTTACATGTATGTATAGCAGTATGCTCATATCAATAATGCTGTAGTGAGTTTAGGGACTGGAAACGGAATTTATACTAAACCTGAGTCTGGTATCCTGTACTATGAAAAATGTAGGTACTTGGTACCAATTTTCCAAAATGGCATCTGAGACTGAATTTGTTTCTACCCCGCCACAAAAGAAGCAGAGGCTTCGGTTAAAGCCTCTGCTTCTATCGTACTTCAGAAGTACTTCATTAGCGCTGCAAAATTTAAAGACCCGCTTCATCTGAAGTCCCGGGGACTTCTTTCATACTTCTTGATATGCTTCAGATGAAGTCCCCTGCTCCACCGAAGCGCACGGGGACTTCAGAAGTACTTCATAGACTTTAGGATGGATTGATTTAATCTATTTCTTATAAGGAGGGGCTTCATAAGCGCTTCAGTATATTTAAAGGAATGGTGATGTTTGATGACATCACAGGTCACATGGTGTAAATTCAAAAAATGGCTGACTGTTATAATAAGAAAGTGTGCCAATAATGAAAATGGAAAAACTGCTTAAACTATGATGTTAATACACTGGTAAGAGTACTGGTTTTTAAGTTCTTGTATAGATAAATGTTTTACACCTGCAGAAAACCTAACATGACAGTTTCATATATATTTAGAGACAATTATGATAAAACCAAGTGGGTGGGGTGTGATGAAACACTTGAGAGGCTACAATTTGACTGTGTTGTAGTTAGGTACATTATTAACATAATTAATCCCTATCTTATAATGTGATCAAACTGCTATTATTGTTAAGTTAAGTTTTCCAAGTATAATTAAATTATTTAAGAAAAGACTGGCTCTGCATGTCTGAAAAACTTCTGAATATTTCTCTTAATATAGTCTGAGTGAACTCAATGTACAATTATATCTGAATATTATTTTTGAGTTTTGTCTCAGAAATGTCTGAATTATATCTGAATACTTTTTCTGATTACTGTCTGATGATGCAGACATGGCATATCAGGCATTTCATGATTTAGCATCATGCATGCCATGGTCTGAACATAATTTCAAACAGGGACTCCAAATAAGTAGGTGCTTCAATGACGCTTCTTAGAGGTGCTTCAGACGTGCTTCTGTTTGTGCTTCTGACAAGGGACTTCAAATGCGCTTCAACCTAATTTGCATACTGAAGCACATCTGAAGCGCTAATTAACATAATTGGGACGGGACTTCAAATGCGCTTCTCCATTACTTTCATACATGTAATTTTATCTGTATCTGTGAAGTTCTCTTGAAGCAGGAGACTTTAAAAGTACTTCTTTGATACTCCAGGGGGAAGCTTCATTTGTACTTCAGATATGCTTCAGATGTGCTTCTTTTGTGGCGGGGTACTCAATTTAATGAAACTGATGCAGTCTTTAAATCTTGAGTGGACTGAAGAAAGAATTATTATTTATTGACTTTCAAAGGTATTCTGCATCCCGATATGCACAGGTTGTGGTCAGTGATGGTTTTATTAAGGCAACATGACATTGCATGTAAAAGTTGGGATAAATTTCTATAAATTTAATAACTCCTCAGTATTTGCTTGAAAGGTATGACAGTGCATTACTAATCTATCGTTTTAATGTGCTATTTCATTGACTTAGCTACCAGATTGAAATTTGTTTAGTAACGTTTGCATTGACTTAGTAGGATAATGCAATCCATGCTGGGTATTTACCCCACACATGTGATAAGCATGTGGGTGCGCTGGTTGTAAGTTACCACACATCTTGTTGTTTAGAAAAATTCCTTGAACTCTTTACATGACTGGCTTTTACAGGGTACATGCTTCTTATAGATACCATTTTGTTTTCCAGGAATCTGGGAATGTTGCTGTCATGTTGCTTGTGTTTTCATGCCTTGATGGTATATCTTTGTAATGCAAACATCTAGTTAAAAACATTTGTCTTCATTTTTTTCAAATTTCTAAGCTTTACACTGAGTGGCCCTATTAGACTGAGCTTATAAATTATTTTTATTAGTGCTATGAAAACCAGGAACTTGTTTTTTCACGTTAATGCCAGTTCATAGTGGAAATTCTGGCTGATTTTTTCTTGAGATTTGATTCATTTGTGAAAACAAAACATATGGCGAGTTAAATGATTAATGATGTATATTTATAAGGTTGATAAAATTATAGCATGTTTAATAAACATGTTTCATAAAGAAGGTCCTGACAGTTATAAATTCTACTGTAAAGGCATAAGAGACTTAATTTTCTTTCTGTGGATTAAGTCTTAGTTCCCTTTGCCGAATGTTATTTGATGTGGTTCGGATTTATTTTCATGCATTACATTAGTATGTCCAATCCCACTTGTTGATACTGTTGCCATAATTTATTTTCCTCATTTTTGGACTTTAGATAATGTCACTGTTAAGCATGTTTGTTCATTTACCTGTAAGCATTGGTTGCTTGTGACCGGACATGAAGTTAGTGTCATTATTAGGTTATATGCCTTGAATACTGGATACACAAGTATGTTGAGTCCTATATAAACTGAGCACATAATGTGGGAATACTTTGGTGTTAGTTAATGGTTGGCCATGGTAAACTTAGTGATTATATGATTTAATTGTAAGATCCAAACTGGTATTTTAATGTTGGTAATAAACATAATAAATGACATTTGCGCAGCATGATCAGGTTTGATATTGTTCATTATGAATTATGAGTTTTTTCTGATAAAGACGTTACGGTTATCTTGTTTCGTGATTATAGTCACCATTAAAGCTTAAATGGGGGTAAAATGGCTTATTTTAATTGTATTGAGTTGCTCTGTCATTTAGATTTATGTTGTTTTTGACATATCTTGAAGAAAGTAATACCATACTTGAAGGTCCCTTAGGCATGCTTTATCATTTTGATCTATGAAATTTTCCATGATGGTATCAAAATTGATGTACTTAAATTAAAAGATTTTAAGTTTTGCATGATAAGTGCTGCTTAATATGATGAGCTAATAATTTCAAGTTTCACATGCAAATTACAGATCATAATTATCATTTATTTTCCAAACTTGAATTACATGAAATCATTTGATTGTTTTATACAATTTAGTTAAACTAAAGCATTTAAGTGACTCTAGATAGCTATAATGCTATGATTTAATATGAATGATTCTTAAACAGTTCATGAAAATATTATGGTTTGAACCATGGACAGTTCATGAACTCCTAATGCCACTAAATGGTTCATGAACTGTTCATGAATACCCATTTAGAACAGTTCAAGTAAAAAAGTTCATGAATACAAACCAAGAACTGTTTATGACCAGTTCATGAACCATTCTTGAATGGCTTGAAATGTTCATGATATCATGAACTTCATTTCGCAGGGGTATAGCCATTGTCAAACCAGGATTGTTGAGTCAGATTAGACCCTTGTGTACTTAGTGGATCACTCATGGCTGGCAGTGAAACTAGGAAGAGCTATCTAACTTTGGCACACTGGTTTCAGTAAAAGTGCTGGAACATAAAATTTACTGTTTTGTTTGATCATGGATATTGATCAGTGGTAAGCTGGTAGACATTAAGGGGTTAGTTAATAATCTCTTTGTGTAATGCTTTTGGTTTGGTGCAACCTCTTGATGAATGATTATATATATCAATATTATTCTGTGGATAAATGCATTTTAACCAACTTAATTTTGGTTAATTACTTCATTTTTCAATGCTTGTATGAATGGTTGAATAATTTCTTCTTCAGCAGCCTATTATGTTACTTTTCGATTCTGTTGGTATTTATTAATTGTACCATTTTACTGTGCAGACTTGAAAAAAATTAGTACAAAGTCAAGCTGCTGAATAAAAACTGCACCTCTTAGGCATGGCTATAAGCCAAGAGGATGTAACAACTCCTGCAATCTTTTCTTTATAGTATCTTATGTGGCTCTCTTTGATATAGTGTTGTCTGACCTAGAGATGTGAGTATCAAAGCAACTAAACAAGTCTTCATTTCAAAAGAGAGAAATGTTTTCAATGAGAACACAGAAAAAATGTCTATTCAAGATCACAAAACCATAAATTCTGAGGTAGTTGTTTGTTACATCCTGTTTTCTTGTGTATGGTATATTGTATTATTTACACTTCAATGTTCAGATTGCTGATTTTTCTCTATAATAAATGTCACTACTC
This sequence comes from Lutraria lutraria, assembly GCA_964023205.1. Classification (NCBI taxonomy): domain Eukaryota; kingdom Metazoa; phylum Mollusca; class Bivalvia; order Venerida; family Mactridae; genus Lutraria; species Lutraria lutraria. The sequence continues at coordinate 31,714,246 of OZ026839.1, read as the reverse complement.
CAAATTTACATTCTTCAGACCCTTGCTAGGCTAGGTCGTCCGTGGTCCAGTGGTTAGTGAGCTGGGCTTTTAACCTTGCAATCCGGGTTCAATTCCCAGTCGCAGCAGGTCATACCCTACCATGATAATTAGACAACAATGTGGAGAAGCTGCTGGTTCCTTTTGGAGGGGTTAGTTCAAATACTGGTTCGAATACCATACAAGAATCAAAGTGCTGAGAGTACTGTCAGGAACGAAGTTAAATCCATCCTTAAAAATAAAGGCCTGTCCCTGTCGAGAATTTAATGATCAGTTCTCGAAATGTTCAAAGTCTGCAATGTATACTTATACAACAAGACTTAGTGGTACTATTTTCAACGCGGATGAGAGGTGTCACTGTTTTGTAAGTGCAAAATGTGGTGTATGCCTATAGGAACTTCATTCCTAAAAATGTGAATGAAGCTTTCAATTATTTACCTGTTGAAATGCCTTATCCTGTTTGAGAAGTTATGTAAAGGCTTTTGTTCTAGTCAAACTTATTGATACAAGTAGATGATTAAATTGTAGTTGTTTAATGTGTTAGTTGACAATGGTCAATTTTTTCCAAGATGATAAAAGAACATTATTTGTGACTACTTGTCCCCTATAACTTATGTGATCGGCTTAGACATATTTCAAGCTCCAGTTCCAACTTCGCATTCTAGTAGAAAACAGGAGGCAGGAGAACAGGTTAGTACTGTTTCCTTGTCTTGATGTACTGCATTGGATTGGTCACCCTGACTGTGACCGGGAACCAGCGTTGGATTGAATAAAAGCAATCCTGTTTATCTCCCTTGGTAATAGCGTATGCAGATTCTTCATGGATGTGTGTTCGCATCTGAATTGTATGAAAAAATGTGACAAGGCTATGAATCATCTATAATCTTAACTGTTTCTGTGGTCTGTTGTGAGTCATATTTGCTGGCTTTTTATGGGATTATTTCATGTGCTACCAATAAAACATGTTTAATTGAGTTTGTCTATAATTTTCCCAATATCAGTAAACTTGCTGCATTTTTGCACCCAATTGAGAGCCGAGATATCATGGATACAAACCTGTTGCTGATAATTGGCTTCAAAGATAAGGGTGGGAATGAGTTACATATGGTTAATAAGTCTGAGTTCTGCAAACTCATTATACATTAATGGAAACCAATCCAAGTGGACTTGTGAGGTTTTTTACAGGTCTTATATATAGAATACCACTTAATTTATAATTCATTTTGAAGATTAATTCTGATAATTGCTTGACAAAATTTTCTAGCATTGCTCTACATAATGATGAATGACCTGGATATATTCGGTTGAAAATTGTGCCTTTATCATAAATTATTACACCCTAGTAAAAGAGGCTTACATGCTTTGGTAAATTATGCTGTTATTAATATTGAGTCCAGTATTAAAATGTTATAAAGTATTGTTTTTATTTTTTACTGTTTTGCACCTGCATGCATCACAGTACTGAAGTGGGGAATGACTTGTCTGTTGGTCCATAAAAATTTGTCTGTATGAGGTTATCTAGATTTTATTATTTCGATTAAGCTTAAATTAAAATTAAGTTTGTTTGCCCTTTACCGTCTGACCTGAAAAAATCATGCCGACTCAAAACATTTTATTGCAAAATCTGGGAAAATATACATGTACTCAGTGCTTTCTATAAACATTTAAAGTAATGAAGGAAAACAATCATGTGTGTTAAAGTTGAGTACATGTTTATGGCTTATTAAAGCACACATTAAATTGTTGTATGGTAGCAGAATACATAAAATGACTATAGAATGCTTCTAGATAGAAGTGTAATTTCATGCTAGGTAAAGGTCAAATTCGGAAATAAAATAATTTTCCTACCTACCGACCCACTTCTAAAATTCAGGATCGGTAAAGGGCAAACAAAATTATTTTTAATTTTGGCCTTATCTCTTTGATACTTGTACATTAAAATTTTGTTAATTGGGATCATTTCCAATCCACACATATCACCCAACCTCAATTTGACCTTGACAATAACTGGATTAGGATTTTTTAAATGGGTTATTTCTTGAATAACTAGGTCTAGCAGCATCACTACTTACCTGTTTTGATAGGTTCTTATCACACATGATATTTCATGTAACACAGTTATGAGACTTGGTTATTTTTTTAAATTTTGATTTTTCTTTAAATTGGAAATTCTAATCATTGCCGTACTTCAAGATTAATTTTGCCTTAAATTGACTTTCGTAATGATGAAATCTTGAGTTCATGAAGTTATGAAGTTATTTATTGTGTCTATTGAAATAATATGCCCATGGAAATTGCAAGTCATTCCTTAAAGATAATAATTATATCAATCACTATTCAAAATGTCACAAAGATAGTTAATTCTCTCTAATTTAAGGCATGTAATTTGAAACTGTATTTTTCAACTGTATTAAAATACCTTATGGTAATTACTCTCTACTCTTTTTATTATGAAATTGATATTATGCTTTTAAAAAAAATAATTATAATACTAAGCAATCATTTGATTACATATTCTATGGCTAACAGTTGGCTGACTTTACATTTGGAATAAAGAAAGAACTTTGAAACAAGGTGGCCGCCTTGTATCCTGATCTTCTCAAACCTCTGAGTCACGTAGGAATAGTGATTTATGAAATGTGTAGGAATAGGTTTAGATAAGCCCAAGAGTACTTTTTCGTTTTTCTTATACTTTTACTATTATGGCTGTATTATTGTGAAGCGAGCATAAAGTAAAGTTTTATGGTTTGTCTTGCTTTAAAATGTACTAGCGAGGGAATGAGACATTATCTTTTAAAAGGTTTTAATTGACTTTAGAGCATATATAACCACTATTAAAATTGATGCTACGTAATTACTGCATAACAAGATATCAATACTGTGTGGTACACTATGATACTTAAGAAGAGTCGTTATTTATGTTAATAAAATTTTGCGTTATGGAGGTTTTGTGTTATAAAGCTTTCTGCACTGCAGATAATGTCATTTAGACAAGAAACATTAATTAACAATGACTGCTAATGTCACAGTGACATACTTCAGTGCGATCATGCATTTATATGTTAACTACCATGTTCCCTTGATGTAAATAGAATGTATAAGACAGGTATACTGATGTGAAAAAAGTTAAGTGATAAAGGCCTCTGTAAAATTTATTTGTTTAATTGTGAAGACCATGCGTCTTTAAAAGTATATTTGTTTATTGGAATCTTTACTGATCAGGAATAAATATTTCAGTTATTACAGATTGTATACATTAAAGTAACAACCAACAACAATCACCATTGAATGTACATACACACTGTGTCAACACTGTATCTACAATGACATCACAAATCAAGGGCAACAAATCTTACTGATTTATTTCGGAAATTAGCTACTATGTTACAAAACTGCATGTTTCAGGCCGTTAAGTATATTTTTTTACCCTTATCGTGGCACACATGCTTACTTATGCTAATAAACAATTGTATTTGCAATAGTTAACCAGCTTTATATTTTTCTATGAATATGACCTTTAAGTGTTTTTATCATGACTGAGAATAAAACATGATACTACTAACATAATGTTTTCAGAATATAAAATGTATTTATAGCTTGCTATTGGGTATAGCATGAAGATTTAATGGTGCAGACTTTTTGTCTCTTACTATATTTGGGGTTTTGGGATGGGCATTACATAATTATAAAAAAGGATTACCCTTTCTTCAGTACAGCCCTGTTGTAACATAGTAAAATTATATTACATGTGATGTTAATTGTTAGCAAGAATGGTTGTTTAGGACAATGGCTATGAAAATGGTGAATTCTTTCACTCATAATTATTCAAACATATGAAATATAACTTATTACATTATGGTGGTTGAAAATAATATTGGTAATATTTATTAAGTGTCACAATTTATTCACCTCCATCACTTTCAGTTTATGATTCTAAATTTGTACAACTTAGTGCTACTATTGATGCTTAGTAACACTATCAATTTATATTATTCTTAACAATATATTAACTCAGAGGATCTGATACTTACTTTTCTGTGTGAACTAATAATTGAGATAATAAGTTAGACTTTAACTAATTATTATCTCAATTATTAGTTCTGCTAGACATATTTTCCTGGTTTGTTTGTTGATATTTTCAGTTGCAAATGTTGGCAAATTATTGGCCCATCTGGTTTAAATATTCATGACACTTAATACTGTATAATTGTTACTGATGAGGCTTGACATGTTCATTAGTATTATTGTGGCTTACAACCATTAGAGAATTACTATACCTCATTCCTGTCATGCATAATGCCTTATAATGGGAGATGTACTCATTGAAGAGCTTCTGACATGGCATGTGGTGGTAAACATATTGGTGTTAAATGTTGTTGAGCTGTTGGTTTTAATATATGCCCTGTATTTTTTGGGTTTACACCTGTTTTTTACAGGCTGTGTCATTCTTTTTTAATCTTGACCCCCCCCCCCAACCCTCGCCTCTTCTGTTGCCTGTCCTGGCTGGAGTTTAATAAAATTTGTTTTGCCATATTTGTACAAAATAGTTTCCTTGTCATGTAATATTTCTCTGCGTTTTTCGTTTAACCTCTTTATTTCAGGACATCTTTCTTGCTGTATTTGATACAAGATTATTTTATCTTTACCTTTAAGGCCTCAATCGAAAAGAGTGAAAGAATTGAAGAATTGCCTCTTCCTTCATCTGGATGGTTATTGATATGATAATAAAATTAATAGACTAATGGTCTGCTGTGGTTATACACTACAGATTAAATTTGTCTGTTATGAATAATGGCCCTCTTGGTTCCATTTCCTTTTTTTTCATTGTTCATGCAGGGTATTTGTTAGAAAAATAAACATTTATTATATTTCCTTATCTGTTTCTTATTATAATTGTTTACTAAGTTCATGCACTTTTAACATCATGTTTCTATTTATTTCCTCATATTTGGAGTGTTGTTTGAAATAGTTAATGTTCTTATATATAATTATATTTCTGTCCTTGAAAACTCATCAAAAAGTACTCTTAATGGTAAGTCCTTAAATTTTAATGTTCCTGAGTCCAATGAAATCTTGACTTGAAAGATGTTTACTTGATCTGAATAAAATGTCAAATAATATATTCTTTCTATTAAAGTTATAGCATACTTAAATTTCCCTGAATTTATTCTTTTTAGGTAAATCCTTTTTCAACATGCAGCTGGTTGATTGCCTGTATTGTTAAATTTGTCTCAAAAATCTACTGAATGCATGTTCTTTGTAGATCTGATTTGCTGAAGAGAGTGCTTGAAAATTGATAAAATATCCTTGAAAACTCTTTGAATTTTTGCTAGTCTGGCTGTATGAAGCCTTGGATTAGCTCTTCATCTTACACCATTACAAGTGTTGTACAAAGCTAAGAATTGTCCATTTAAGTACGAGTGTAAAGACTATGTTGACATGGTGACAGATGCTGTACTTGACACAGTTCTTAAATGGTGTATTTCTTTATGGGATAATGGAGCATTCTCATTCTAAAGCCTTGTAAAGTCATTGTTATTGTATGCAAGTGGGATATTAGGTAAAATTACTCCCACTCCACCAATTAACACTTCAAATCAGCCTGTTGTAAATAGGGGAACGGGTTTATGTGACAGTTTGTTGTGCATGGCATCATGTCCCTGCAAAAATTTCAAAAATCATTCAAGAAATTTCAGAACTTAATTCTTGCACTTTTTCTCAAGAACTGACTGTGATGTGCTCAAGAGATGTTGGAGTACAATTCTTGAACTTTTAATTTAAGATATCACAAAAATTCAGAAATGATTGAACTTCTCTTAAATTGTTCTTAAAATAATAAGACTACTTTTGAGATATTTTAGGAATATTTGTTTTCATGAACAATTCCTAAAACATTCAAGGAACATTTTAAGGATAATTTTAGAATTGAATGAGTTCTTAGAAAATTTGAGAACTGTCCTTAAACTGTGTTCTTGAATAGTTCAAGTACAAATCTACTTGAACAACCATCAAGAGCAGATTTTGAACTGTTCTGAAATACTGATAAAAAACACAAACAAACATGCAGCTGTTTGCATGGGGTACAATGATTTAGATAAGCTGCTTTATGGCAGATTTTTTTTATCACTGTGGTATTTGATTTGACATTAGGAACAGGAGAACCATGAATTCTCTGGCGATAATCCTGGACTTGACTTCTAAATAGAGCAGCAGATTGTGACCATTCTTCAGTAAAGCATTAGCAAGAGCAGACTATTTCTATTGAATTAATTGGCATTTATGAAATATTAATTCAGTTTTTGTAAATCTTCTAGTTAATATTTTTTCTACTTTTCTCGCTGATAAAGTTTATTCCCCAACATTAAATGCTCCCCCACACTTAAGGAGAAAAATGTAAGATCATGACTCACCATAATTACTGTTACTCTTGTAATTTTTAGATTATATCCATTTTGGCAGATGATTGGGCAAACAATAACTTGACAAATTAAATAAAATCTGAAAAATGTTAACCCCCAGGGTTTTTTTTTTTCCAAAATGCTAAAATGAGGAGCATAATGTGTTTCAAACAAAATTTATGCCATATGATATTTTGAATCTTTGTTGGATGTTTGATGAATGATTAGTGAATTCAGACATGTTTATGACTCAAAATGAATCCATTGAATGGTTTTACAAATCTTGCTTAAGATGTTTCCCCTGGGGGGGGGGGGGAATGGCTGGGGGGGGGAGAATGGCCTGTTACACCGGCATAATAATAAATGTTACCAAGGAAAATCGACACGTGTGCCAAACTTTCTTGAGGGTGTATGACCAGTTGCGACCAGGAATCGAACCTGGATGGCTGGGTAACAAAATCCAGTGCTAGAACCACTGGACCTCGGCCCTAGCCTGAAGTCAAATGTTATCATTATATGTAATATAAGTATGGATATTGTACTGTATGTTAGGATTTTATAAAAGTAAACAAACCTTTTAGCTGTGTCCTGATTCGAACTGTACAAAATAAAGTTCATCATTCCTGGAACAACAGTTTCTGTTTCCTGAGCTGTGAGTACAGAAAGATGTACAATTCTAAATACTGTAAGACATACATACTAACTATATTCTCCCATTGAATATTCCCTAATAATTGCCCCTGGTATGATACAATCAATCAAGAATGTACACCATATATAGCTTATTAAGTTCAATTTTTTTTAATGAATTTTTATGATACATTGGATTTGAATGGAGGACAAATTCCAGTACTATTGGATGATTTTCAGAAAGTGTATGGGGCTAGAAACTGTTACTTCAAGGATGTTTATCATGGGTGGGACATTCATCGGGAACTATTTGGTATGTTTATCATGTGTGGGACTTTCATCTGGAACTATTTGGTATGTTTATCATGGGTGGGACATTCATCGGGAACTATTTGGTATGTTTATCATGGGTGGGACATTCATCGGGAACTATTTGGTATGTTTATCATGGGTGGGACATTCATCGGGAACTATTTGGTATGTTTATCATGGGTGGGACATTCATCGGGAACTATTTGGTATGTTTATCATTGGTGGGACATTCATCGGGAACTATTTGGTATTTCGTAAATTTAAGATAGATTTTATCATGCAGTCCAGTAAAAATTATTTTCTTAATATTTCAAGTTGTAGAAAGTTTTTCTGTTGTGGTAATTAAGGTATTTTTATTGCATAAAAAGTACATAATTGCTATTATATTATGCATAGTACATAGATGATTATTGGCCATTATTAAATAAGTATTGTAATAAAAGGAAGATAATTATCAGCGCTAAGAAACCATTTCACACCATGTCAAGTCATAACTTGACTATAAAACATAGAGTTTAGGTATAAATGATATAAATAATTCAGTAAATCACTCATCTTCTAGAATTGCTGGCACCAAATAGTCGTAATGATTTAATACGTATTTGTGCTATTCAGGCAGTAGTGGATCAAGATTGTCTCCTATGTATTGGAAATTCTTGTAGACTTTAAAGGAGCAATCAAAGTTAATTTGTTATACAAGCTAAGTTAACTTGGACATAATGATTGCAATGCAGTTTGAGTCCATTCTGTCTTAATTTTGAGTTCCAATTTTTTACTCTTTATGTTAAAAAAAAATCACATTGGAAAGTGCATTTTGTTTTATTTTTGTTTACTTTGATATTCAAGATTCTGTCATAAACATGTGATGTTTGTGAGAGGCAGATTATGTGATTAATTATTAACTAGGCAAAGTCTGGCTTGATTTTTATCCGTAATTTTCCTGCTTGAAGACTTGCTGGGCAACCATGATGCACTGACCTGAATGTATCATCACTGTGTTCTTGAACATATGATTAATTTTGACACCTTCGGATGATCATTTGTCCAAATGTGTATATTTTTCAAGTTATATGATAAAACTTGGTTTAATGGGGTAGAATTTCGAGTCTAGTACCTTGACTGACATATTTGCCAAGGTTAATGATCTGAAGTTGTGTTCTGATTTTCATTATTGATTGGCTGTGATTGCCTTTTGAGTGCAATTTTTATCTCCCACTCAGTTATATTTTTTGTACTTCATAGATCTTCTCTGAAGAAGGTAGAAAAAGTTCAGATCTTCTTTAAAGAGGAGGAATTATTCAGATCTTCATTAAAGAGGCTAGAATAATAAAGTAAATATCTTGAGTAAAGAAGGTAGAAAAAGCCAGTACCATGTATATATTTCTCTTCTGAGGGTGCAGTATAATAAAACATAAACTGTTTGATGTGTGTCTTCATTGGTTGAATTTATACCCCATAACACTTCAGTAGATAATAGCAGGATTTGTTAGATAGTGGAAGATGAAAGATTGAATGTTTCTGTTGTAAATGGGGATATGCATATGAGATTACCATTATAAGGATGAGTTTATACTTGAGTTGACTAAGAAATATGATGTTTTGATGTTTTATATCTTGCCTGAATTAAACGTTCAACAGTTCCCACCCTATTTGATACTTTAACATACATTGTGGGTGGTTCTGTTTCGACGTTCTTTCAGTTGAACTAATGTGTTGTATTAATCTGCACATCTAAAAGACAGTTTTGCATAATTTAATATTTTAAAATCATTCTGTTACGTGGATGAAAATGAGGAAATAATGCGCATTTTATTTTGTTTATTGGAGTTGAGATTTTGGATATTTGTGGGCTAAATGTTTTAATGAAATAAAATCATGTACCTACTTTGTTGTCAATTTAATTAGAAACCTTGTAAATTGTTCTATGTGACAAAATGGTAAGTGTTAATACATATACAGTCGAAACTCACTATATCGAAATCGCTTATATCGAAATCCCGCTTATATCGAAGTAAAGATAAAGTCCCGATTTTTATCCTTCTTATTACATATTAAAAAAACGCACGTATATCGAATTCGTGGTTCTCGATATTTTTATATATCGAAGTAGATTTTCGGTCCGAACCAAATATTTTCAACTATAAAGTGACCATCTATGTCGAACCAATTATGTCACCAACTTACAAAAGAAATGTTCGCACCTTTTCCGCAAACAAACACAATTTATAATCGATATTTAATTATTGACAGCAGTTTAAACATGTTAGTGTCCATTCTCACGAATATAAAACTGATACAAACTTTTCGTTGATGAAACAAATTATTATTAATGCTGCTATAAGCTAATTTAAAACTAAAAATATAGCAAAATATATATATCGAAAGTACCCGTATAAGTACCGGTATAAATGCCGTCTTCTTATAACCCGTTACAATCCCGTACACTAAATAACACGATTACGTTATTATTACGACACACTGACTTTAGCTCTAAAATGTAAACACGGGTATCGGAATTCCTATATCGAAGTTCGTTTATATCGAAGTATTTTGGCAAGTCCCACGAACTTCGATATAACGAGTTTCGACTGTATATTCTAACATTAATAGTGATTATGATGAATTAAATATTTTATTATTTCACTGACACAATCAATCAGTCACTTATCTGCAGTTAATCACACATCTCTTTATGTTGTTATAAATTATCAAGGATTAAAATCCATATCTGGAATAAGTACTGTCAAATCTGTCTTCTGGGAAGGTAAAAACATGTCTAATGTGGTCCTTAATCAAAGGTTAAAAAAGTATTAAATTTCAAATATTACTATATTACTAACAGTTGTGAGTCAGGTAGCCTTTAAAAGTGGTCTTTGTATGTAGAGCTTAATTAAATTGTTGAGTAATATATTTGTTGCACTAATTATCATGGCTTAATAAAATAAAGCAGACCCTTTTTATGCCATTTTGGCTCTGGTATTCTCCCCTGTTCCCCAAGTAAAAAAGTATATATCCCCCCCCCCCCCACTGAGAGGAAAAAATCCCGAAAATTAAAAAAAATCCCCAAATTTAGTGTTTCACAATGCAAATTCTCCCCCCCCCCCATCAAAGGGATCCGATACCTGTTCCCCTGGACAGTAAAATGGAATGTTAAATTCATGTAACATAAATCTTGTTCTACTGATAAGCCTAAAAAATGTTCCTTAGTTTTTCCTGCTGTTGACCTGTCTGACCCTATTTATTCTGCTTGTAACCTTAGATTTACATGTATTCAGTCTCATGACATGCAGCCAACTTTTTTCTTACAGATATTTTCACATGAACCCTATCTCAAAACAAGATTTGTTTGCTTGTTTGAGTTGAGTTTTATGCTCTTTTCAACAGTCAGAGTCTTATGAGGCAGACAGTTCACCTCATTATAGTTCATGGGAAGTAGCAGTAATAGACTCCCATCCTCCGTAAGCAACTGCCTTCTTTCTCACATAAAGATACATGGTTGGTAGCTGGGCTTGAACCCATGACCCTCTATCAATGAGAGGTTTGAATTCAGTAGCCTTTACCACCATGGAGGAGGGTCCTCAAAACAAGAAAAAAAGTATATTAAAATTTTGAACAATTGATTTAGAGAAATTTGATATCAATTAGAAACGCTTTTATCATTTCAGGAACTTTCAATCTGTCTAGAAGATAAACAAGACAACACAGATATAAAGGAGAACAATAAAGACAGCAACATACCACTCAAAGGTTGGTGTATTTACTTACATTGATGTTCAACTCAGACTAACAGCTTAAATGATACAGGTTTCATTAAGTTAATTGCTTTAATTATGTTTCATAGGGAGTATTAATATTGTGTCATTATGGTATCTGTTCAGTTTATTGTGCAGGCCTTTTTAATGCCAATTTTGGGTTAGACTATGCTCCCCCTTTCTCCAAGTAAAAAAGTATATATTTTTCCCCACTGAGAGAAAAATTTCCTCATAATTAAAATAATAATAAAGTTTCACAACACAAATTTCCCCCATCAAAGGGACTCGATACCTCTACCCCAAAACAATAAAAAAAGGGCTGTAATATGAATGTAGTGCAATCTATAAATGTGGTGTCAAGTAGGCACCTGTCATTAGTATGGATTTAAATGTTTTATTCATTCAAACTCAAAGGTCTGCTTTCCACTTGATTAAAAGTGATCTTCAAACATGGATTTTGCTGTGGAACGGCAGGTTACTACAGTTTTGATCATCCCTGTAAGACCAACAAACCCTACAGCTCAATAAATTTGATATTCTTTCTTGCTATATTCCATTAATCGTACCCCTGCTAAATGGTGCATGGCTAAAATGCTTTTGGGGACTCAATCTTTCAACTTTAGCCTCTGGGATGTACCAAACTATTGACAGTACACTGCTTCAATTCCTGAATAGGCAAGCTGCGATTCAGGTCATTAGATGACGTGGTAGCCCATATCTGACTATAAAAATTGGACAATATAATATGATAAAATGTATCAATTAGAAAATTTATAAGCCAAATTGTTTCAGAATAATCATGGCTCATGGCCTGCTTGTACTATGAACGTAAGCTAGATTATCTTTACTCAAGATCTTGGTGAGTCTGGTTATAGTAGCACCTGTTTCTCTGGTGCATAATTTGGTTCTAAATGGATCATTAACTATTAGATACAAATTTGAAAGTTTATGATTACCTCATGCCATGAATTCAATGTATGTTAATTACTGTAAATAGTAATTGATAAATGCTATAGAGTCTTTAAGTATTGCAGTTATTAAGCATGTTCTTGGAATTACTTATGTAATGAACTCATTACCAGTATGACTTGCCCGAAGTTATAAAATGCTTCCCAGTAATTTGAGGTCTTTTTATGTTACAAATTCAGCCTCATTATATAGCATTCCTGGTGTTGATGAAAGTTGTTAAATGTCAGAGTTTGCTAGTTCCGTGTAGAAGCTGTCAGTGCTCATTTCTATACCCTTATCAAAATGTCAAGCAAAAAATATCAACAGCCTTGTCACTAATTATCCAATGCACATTAAATGACAACTTCATCCCTGAATCAGCCACAAAGCTGCCTTCAAGTCGATCCTTAAAACGAAGTTCAAACGGATTCCTAGATATTAGTTGTTTACAATATTGTGCGGCCTTTATTCAGCTTTACCTAGACTACAGCATAATTAATTATTTGCAATCTGTTGGAATGTACACATTTCTCTTATAATTGATTTACTCTTTGATCTGTGAATTCATTTAACTTCTAATGAATTATCACTTTAAAATATCCTCCAACCATGAAATGCACCCTATCATATACCCTGTGATGCTTAAACAGCATAACTCTGAAAATAAAATGACTGCAGGCTCAGGGTTCTCAATAACAGCAGGCTGCAGTCCAATTTAGCCGCTTAGAAATGTGTTTGGGCCGGTTAGGAATCTCAAAAGTTCATAAAATATTGCTAGAAAATGTCCAGACCCCCTCTAGCTAGCTTTTGTGCCTGTTGGCCACAAACTTATTGAGAACCCTACAGGCTGATGAATTAAATTTCTTGTGATTTCAACTTTGAAAGTGACTATGATAACTTTAGCTGTTGTTTAACGGCCCATTTGACTACTATGGTCATGCATTTCAGTGTTGCCCCAGTCCGACTGGCATTATAATATTAATATATCCCTATGTTTCAAAAAGATTTTCTTAGTTCTTTATTGTGCCCTGTGTAAAGTGCTGTTACAGGTCTTACCCATATACTTGTAATCTTTTTGAAAAGAAGTACCCAGGGCTCGGTAGTTTGAAATGGAAGGAGCCGAGATTCTAACTCAACAGATCCACCCTGAAAATGATGATAAATTTTGGATAAGTTAGATAACCAGGAACCAACATTTTTTTAAAGCCTCATCTAATTATAAGTACAAACGGTTGATTTCAGTAAGCGGCCAACATTTTGTAGATGTCTATGTCATGATATCTTAAATATTATTTTCACAGTTCATAGCTGATGAATTTACTAGATAGTCTAGAGTTATGTGCTTTTGTCAACTGCTCTGGCTGAACAAATTGGTGTGGAATCCTGGGTCAGTATTGCCCTTCAGGGGACTAGAACAGTTATAGATGTAATATGAAGTAATAGCACACCTTTTGTTTTACAAACATACTAATTTCACTTCAAATCCGTTGAATGGGTTTGAAACTGTTTCATCTGTGTAGTTGTTATGTTTTAAAAAACACGGTCCAGCTTTTATCCTTACCAATCGTTTGTTGTAACATTCTGTTTGTTAGTGTTTTAATCATCCTATATATTGTTCAAGTCACTTTGATGAATAATCATTACTATACTTTCAAGTGTTAAATCACAGGTCGCGTTATGAACAAAGGAATAGATCACAAACATTTCTACCTATCATCTACAAAGTACACTGTGATTTATTGAACTTCTATGAAATGCCCTGGATCAGAATTATCCAAGCCCTGTGACATTCCTATGCTCCTATCTGACAGAAGCGGCAAGCTTTAGCTCTTTGTACAACTTGTACAATGAAATACATCGTAATTTTGGCTGGTAGGTTTTGAGCTTGATCTGAAATGTTAAAAAAAAACATCAGTTCAGTTATGTGTATACTGAAGGCTTTGAACTTATACAAATTACAATTAAAGCTGTTAGACTGTGTGAGTTGTAATGGACTCTGGAGCCATCATTGTGTTGGAAAAACATATTATGGCACAGAATTCATAACAATGTTTTAATTTCTTACAATAATATTGTTTATCAAGAAAAACCTCTAGCGTTGTGTTTTTGTAACTTTGAATTCTGAATCATTGTTAAGCTTGAGTATGGATCCCGAGTCACCATAAAAATTCTACATCAACAAGTATGGAGTCATTTTAGTGCCACCAAAGTCTTCATCAATAAGTATGGGGTCATTTTAGTGCCATCAAAGTCTTCATAAATACGTATGGGGTCATTTTAGTGCCATCAAAGTCTTCATCAATAAGTATGGGGTCATTTTAGTGCCATCAAAGTCTTCATAAATACGTATGGGGTCATTTTAGTGCCATCAAAGTCTTCATCAATAAGTATGGGGTCATTTTAGTGCCATCAAAGTCTTCATCAATAAGTATGGGGTCATTTTAGTGCCATCAAAGTCTTCATCAATAAGTATGGGGTCATTTTCATTTTAGTACCATCAAAGTCTTCATTAATAAGTATGGGGTCATTTTAGTACCATCAGAGCATTGTGCTATTAATAATGATTCTTGAAAACTGATTTCATTGTATGACATTTTCTTCAATAATGAATGATATTGTTATATAAGTATAATACATTGATTTAGATATTGTGTAGCATTTGTTGTAAGATAGCTTAAATAGATTGTAGATGTTTTAAAAATATATTTGTGATAACAGATTATAGTGTTCTGCCTCACCCAACTTTCTTATCCAGTCAGTGACAAGGATTTAAAAAAAAAATTGCTTCCTTATTTCAGTAGAATAAACAAAAAACAATTAAATATGACACATTTTGAAAATTTTGTTACAGTTTTTGCCCTTGTTGAAAAAAGAAAATGAATCTCAGGAGATATTGCTCAATGACCTATATTTGACCTATATGTTACTCGTTCTTACATCTTTTTTAATGAACATTGAATGAGTTTTAATTGAAATGGATCTTCTCTTCCATATCAAAATGACAATTTCTCAATGGATTAATTGTTACTGTTTTGTAAAATCTCAATGTTCATAATTTTCTTTCATGAAAACCTATAGACATTATAAAGATTCCGAAAATCTATTACTCCAGTTTGAGAATAATTTTCATTATTATGGGTATAAAACCTTAAACACGGCATTTAAGAGAACTGTTATAACTAAATTACTAAGGATAAATTGTTGTTAATTGCCACTTAAATCATCCGCAAATCAAACAGTTAGTTTTCATGTAGGTCTTGTGACTGTAGCCAAAATGTGCACATTGCAGTAACTTGTTTTGCTCAAAGGCTTGCAATTTATTCACACTTCCTTCTTAATTAAGACCACATAGTTGATTTATTTACAGTCTAGCATCTATCAAAGCATGCTTTTTATAGCGGTGTATTTCATGTAAACTTCCGTGATGCAAAGAAAATGCATTGATTTATCTTTAAATGAACAATTTGTTTTGATTCTTTAAGCAAGCTTGAAGTTCCGACCCTTCATCATTTAGATGGTATTTTCTACACTGTGATGAATCAGCCTCCATGCATTCAATCTTTTGGTGCAAAAACAGTCTTACATCCATTATAACTGATAGGTCTTCAACATGACATATAACACACATGGTCGGTCACAAATTCATAGAATAACACATTGATGATTTATTTTATGATACAGCTTATTCATTTATAAACTACCAGTGGTTGCCGGCTTGTCTTGTGGCTTTAGTTGTCAGACAATTTGTTTTTCCTGGGGGTCATTGTTTGTGAAAGTTTGATTGTAGGGGAGAAGCTAAGCCAAGTCTCCACTGTGGCTTACTTGACTCAGATGCTTTAAAGGGGCATGCCCTGGAACTGCTGTGTCTTGGTTTTCATATACCAAAAAAAAAACAATTATTATCAAAAAGTCAAAGAAAAATGTGCGTTCAAAAATTTCTCTTAAGGCAATTCTTTTAAGCACCATCATTAATTATTTTAAACATAACAACCTCCAAATAAAGGCCACCTGTAAGTTGAGACCATTCCTAAGGGTGGCCTTTGTTGACAGGTCTGACTGTGTATCTTTATTTCATCAAACTTATTTTATTCATTTCACACTTCAATAAATCGAGGGTTCAACGCAACAGTGTCGTAACTCATATTGAAATAAGAACAAGTTACGACAGTGTTGGGCTGAGCCCTCGAAATGTAATTATCGTCAAAATGATTTTTTTTCAATATCATGATAACATATACTTATGTACAGTAATAATTGTATTTGGTATTGAAATGTCACATTTAACTTACACACCATAATAATTGTACTTTGGTTTTGAAATTCCTATGACTTTTCGATATTGGTCTGTTTTTTGTCACTACTTGGTTTGAAAGAAAAAAAAACAATGATGAAGTGTCTGAATTTAATACCAGCCTAATGGTTATGTGTTAAATAATTTATTTTACTAAGGTATGTATGCCCATGGTGTTAGATCTCAGATGTAAAATACATTATAGAAAAAATATCTTTGAAGTTGAATACATCAAATCCATCTTGAACGGATGTTTTATGTTAAGAATTTGTTCATTGTATTTCGGTTGTTTATTTTGATCTTGTTTTTGTTGGCTGCGTGAAAGGAAATAATTTCAAGGTCAACTACATAAGTTATAATAATGCTTCTGTTTATATTATGTTAATAAAGACATTCTATCGTTGATTATGCTTTTAAAGAACATTCTGTTTGATAAAGGTTTGGTATTGTTTTATTGTCATTAATGTTTGATTGAAGATAACATAAAGGAAAAAATGAGTGCAATCCAAGTGTATCTCTGGAATTAGGTCCCTCATGTACAGACTGAATTGTCTCCCTTGATTATATGCTAAATAAACACCTTTTATGTGCAAAACGAATACCTCATTCTGAATTAATTAAATTACTTTCCTTCCTTAGAGTGTGTATATGCAGACTGAATTAAAATGCACTAGCTAAATTGTTTCTCCTTGCGCATAAGCTGAATTAACTCCCTTTAATGCAGGTCAGATGAACTCCTCCAGAGTGACTTCAGTGAATTAACTCCCCTAGTGTCAGTCTAAAGAAAATCCTTTAGCACAGATTGAATTGTCTCCCTTGAGTATTAGTCATATTTATCCCCTTTTAAATTAGTACAAGTCAACTTAACTCCTATGAATAAACGCCCCAGTAAGAGGACAGATTGTATAAAATCCCACTAGAGCACAGAATGATTGGTCTACCCTTGAATATAGTACTTGTAAGTTAAAATTCCCTTTTATAGTAACTCCTCAAGAATGACCCCTGATTTGTTTCATTCCTTTACAATGTACTTCATTTTGTAACATTAAAGATAGATTTGCATTGGCAAATTGTCTTTCGATGAATAATCTCTGATTATATCTACAGTCTCACATTTTTATATGAAAAAGCTCTCTGCATGCATTGCATCAACTTTTTTTCAGATATTTCTTTTAGATATTTACTGTTATCTTTCATACATTCAGCGTACTGAATCGAAACTGTTAAGTGAGTCAGATTGAGTCAGCTTCCTGGACTGAAAAGCTTCATTTTATGTTTTTGTTTCATCTTTGTTTATTGCTTCTATAAAGTAATCATTTTTATATACTTTGCTAATTGCATACCATCAGTTCAGCGCCAAACTATTGCAAACACTTATAAAATGTGTAAGTCATCGCAGCAGTCTGACATTGCGCTCTTATATTAAAGAATGTAGGTGGTTAAAAATTTGTACCACAACATGTGGGGGTTTTCATCTTGTAATAAATAGTCTGTCTAGATTGATTTATACTACACATGATTTGGACTGACTTACAGTAATTAATTCTACTTTTCAACTTCATTTTTGCTGTTTTTTTTTCTTCACAGCTGAGATTGTTTTGCATGCTTTTGATCTTAAAATGTTACATTTCGTAAAATGTTCAAAATCATACTGTTAGGTACACGTTAAATTGGACAATCTCGATTTTTTGTTAAAGAAAAATTCCTGGTATGAGATTTGAATGAGATTATTCATTATTATAATAATTCTCAGCTGTTAGGTTGATGTTTGGTGACTCCATTAAATTGAACTTTCACTCTTTTGGTACTGTAGTTCTGTGAATTTTGTGATACATATAATTCAGTGGATCTCATTTAGACTATCTTAACCACATTCCACCATGTAGATCATCCATAGTTGTAGGGGTTTAATGAAACAAAACCACATCACAGTCTATGAGGATAAGAACTGTCCCCATCATTTTTACAAAAATCTAAATTTTCCATGCAGTTACCTCCCTTTATCATTTTGATGTGATTCTAATATACCCGGAGTCACAGATCATATTTTATTTCAGTCATTAAAAGCATTGATGATATAGCTTGCAGTAGTTAACTGATAATAAAAATGAGATATTCTTGATTTGAATAATTTTATTACTATTCTCTGAATAAAGAAAATGCAGTCCCTTAATATCACTACCATGTCATTAATCTATAGGGCCTTATCCTTCATCTTTGTCAGCATGAATTATTAACAGACATGAATACCTTCATCAAGTACCGACTCTGAAATATAAGCCATTCCGCTTCATTCCTCCTTTTGTCTTTTTTTTATTGTGTCAATTTTTTCATTCTCTTTGTTGTTATCAGTCTATAATGATATTGTTCATCTGTATTACCTAATCTAGGACCTGTGTGTGTGACAAATAAACATTCTCTTTGATCAGTCTGTTACAATGATATTAATGTGTGGATCATTTTGTTAATGTAGACAAAAAATGCATTGACAGCACTGAAGCCTTGTTACTGTCACTTTAATAATTGTTGTTATCATGCATAACAGACTGGTACACTTCTCTCTGATTTTGTATTGGTTTCAAAAGTGGACTGGTTTGCAATTTTTTCCGTTTACCAATGGGAATAATTAATCCTTAAAACTCCATTTACCATATGAATCCTGGTAACATATCTTTATGAAGTGTTTTACTAGCCAAATTGGTCTGTTGATTCTTTTGTTAATGTCATTAGAAAGAATGCCAAGTGTATGTTTGTGATATAATTTGTGATATTATATTCAGTTGTAGCCTTGAACTGTTCCTTATCATGCTTATGATGTCTATATTGACCTTGATGTCACAGTTATAAAACTTGAGTTGTAGTTCAACTACGTTAGAAAATGTTCATTATTTAATTTCAAGTTTTAGAAGGAATTGATTACTGCAGCAAAACAGTGGCATCGCCATTAGACGCTTTGGGATCACTTAGAACGCTGACCGACGGCGCACACTTTGAGCATGCACAAAACAAACGCTGTAGGTCGGCGGTCTAGTAAGAGCTCAATGGGGTCGCCGTAAGGTCGCTGTAGCAGCGCAGTAATTATATAAGGTCTCCTACATGGAGATTGTACGGCGTCCTATGAGATATCACTGTGTCTTTACCACGCTTATACGAATGTCTTCAACACACCATCAGCACAGTGTGAGCGCCTTGAAATAACATATATACACAATTACGATGGATCCTCTGAAATTACAGCTGTAATTTTGTTTGCAAAGTACAAAGAATAAAATATTCCGCGCGAAATCAATTTTTTTTTTTTGTTCTTATTAATTCTTCACTTATACTTAACTATCTAAACTGAATCAATCACATCTCCCATTTTAAAGGTAGTGACAGTCCCTAGGTAGTATGTTAGTCTCTTTTCTAGAAGATCTGTCTTTACAGAGCTTGAAGCTTATGAATTATACATCAGCTATCTGAATTTTCATTAACTTAAATGGCATTAAATTTGCGGTCAGAATGATCTACTCAGCTAAAAATTGTGTGATCACAAATACGCTTCATTTCCTCTCTGATTATCTTGTGTTAGATAATGTAAGATCATAGTTCTAACTAAGGAATTATGAATGAAGTGTGAGGTCCTTCATTATTTATCTTGATTGAATTAAAGTTAAACCATTAGTCATTGTATCAATATTCTTTAATACAGAATCAAGTGGGTTAATTATTCCTTTGAATCTTCTTATTCATCATACAAGTTCCTGGAAATGTACATGTTTAATTCATGTACAAATGGTTCGACAGTTACACCATTTACCTTTAAGGCCATGCAAATAATTGTACTCTATATAATGTAAATCGAGACACTTTAGACTTGGCAATATAATTATATATCTATCCTCCGGGCAATATATGAAAGATATGAAACGGGTTGCTGTGTATCTCATGAATTAGACTACAGTACCCAAATTCAATAGTCACTGTTTCACCATTGTGAGTTTTGATATGAATTGTAAGCACAAGTTGTTGCTATATGCCTATGAATACTTTGTTAATTGTTTTGTCTACCACATAGAATAACAAACTTCATGCCAATAATCATTTTAGCTTGATAAAGAGTTCAGTTAAAACAATTAGAACATTTTCCATTATACTGCTAGCAATGTGTTAAAAGCTGATACTAAATAGGGACCAATTTATCAATGGAGTGGTGTTATTTTCTTCTTCTTAGGGGATTTTTTCTTTTCAATTAGATATATTAGGTGTTCAGATTCTGTTAGATCTGCTCCATTAGGTTGTTTTTGCTGAGGACTTAGAGGTATATTCCTCCCCTTACGTGTTACAGTGCACAGTCTTAACACAAACCTAAAAGCCCATAATGGGGGAGGGACTGGTAAATTTGTTTTCGGGTGAGCCTTACCTGCTCAAAATTGTGTATTCGGGCTGGCTGTAAATGATTATTTTCAATAGCCCTCTTTTAGTTTGCGGTTGTGTTGTAATAAAATAAATTCAAACACAGAGTGCTAAATGCAGCAGTGTACAAATGTAGTTATGAAATTTTGTTTGGGCTTAATTAAAAATGACTCAATACAATTCTGAACAAAGCCTGAGTTGATCAAAGGCTTGGTATTGTCATGAGATTCTCCTTGAACATACATTGTGTCATAACCTGTTTGCTCGATCTTGTGTCTTGTTTGTCAGTATCATAATTAATATTTATTGTGCTTTTGTACTTTATCTTGTTATCCTATTATTTCACTGTAGCTAACAAATGTTTAGCTTTGTGTCGGTTGTATAAAAACAAATGGCCTTCTTGTTCATCATTTGCTTTGTATAGAGAAGTTCATTTAATTAATGTGGATTTACCGAGTTTAAAATGTCCTCTAATTGCTATTTAATTAGGGAAACATTTGTTTAATTTCAGTCGAGTTGCCACCAATCAAGACTGAGAATGGTAGTGGTAAGGTGTTTACGTTTGACCAGAGTGTTGACGGCACCAAAGTATTTATGGTTGACCACAGTGACGACAAGGAGAAAGGAGAAAATGAACTGGAATCCAGATTGAATATTGAGGTTTGTAAAACTTGCTAGCCCTGAAGCACAGATGTAGAACATTGATCATTATTATGTTTGACTATTTGTCATCCATGGTGACAGCTAGGTTTAAACTTACTGTGCTACATGTTCAGATTTAAGCTCTACCAAATGAGCTCCCCGGAAGAGATGATTGCATTTAGGTCAGAACTCTTGTGCGGGTGTCTGGCTCATGTACTAGTATTAGAGTAAGCTCATTGGGCTTATTGTGAACTGTGGTTGTACCACCACTATAGAATAGTGAGGGCGGCTATGTAGGAATCACTTTGTCTGTCTTTCGGTCTAACTTGTCTGGGCTGTAACTTTGTTATTCATCAGAGGATTTTGAAATAAGTCACCACAAATGTTAACTATCATTAGCCGATGTGTTGCGCGTAATGTCATGGCTGTAGCTTCTAGGTCAAGGTCATACGTAAAGGTTAAAGGTAAAATATTGGGTCTTCTTTGTGTCTGCACAGTAACTTTGTCTTATATGGATGGATTTTAATTTGGCAGAAATTTTCATCATCATGACATTGTGATAGTGTGTCATTCATAAGACCAAGGTAAAACAGCCTCTCAAAAGAAATCATGTTCACATCTTGAACTGATAGCCAATTACATTTCTGAAAAAAACCTTAATACCTCAGATTTTAAACATTCTGTATTAAAAGCGTAGTGGGGCCAGGTTTTCCTGTACTCATCACTGTACTCATGACAAAGTTCTAGTTGTGAATTCTCTGGGTTCCAATTATCCTGTGATAAGCTAGTGGAATTAAAAAGCTTGTATCCCTTTATTCTCATTTAATGGCAGTAATTGACAAAAAAAAGCTGTGTTATTTGTATAAAATTTCATCTGCTGATATTTACCTTATTGAAATGTACCAGACATGCATCACAATGTATGATTAAACCAAAAAAGAAAATGCTTGGTTCCACTGATGTTCATTTTTTTCCCTCATGTACGTTGTCTTTAGTTAGGAGATATCTTTATATTATGAAAAAGACAGTAATAGCAAGAAATAGAAATTGGCTGAGTAGAAAGAGGAAATTAAGACCTTAAATAAAAACCCAACTTTGAAATTCCTGATTTTGTGTCTCACTCAGAAAAGCAGGGCATAGAGACCTTTACTTAAGATGTCCGTAAAATCCTTAATAGTGGGTGTCAAATTTTATTACAGTGGAGCAGAATAAGCTCATTGTATCTGCCAGAAATATTGCGAAGGTATACTAAAATCTTAGGGTATTAATTTTGTGTAAAATATTGGTTATTTGAGAAAACTTAAGTCGATAATTTGTAGGTTTAATATTAAGAAAATTTGTCAATACAGGATTCATTGCTGTTTTCATTGAAAGTGATACAATAAAGTTTGCAAATTTTTAAAAGCCTGGCAATAAACTGTTTTCGTTACTTTTATATAACCACATGTAGCTGTGAAATTAGTTTTAATGTGAATTCTGTTTAATTTTAATTTCTCTTTGACTTCACGGAATATTGCAAAACTTCACTTTTATGGCTCATTATAAATTAACTTTTGGTAATGTAGAGAGTTTAAAATGCTTTTGTAATCATAGTGTAGCAATAAAATACCGTATTTCATGCCTTTGAACTATCCATACTAGTATTTAATATGTGTCTTTAATTTTGAAATCTTTGTCAGTTAAATTTTTGTGTCTCGCACCGATAACATCGATTGTTAAGATGGTGTATCTGGTTTAAATAGTCAAATAGTGAAAGGCTTGTTTGCTTGTTAATTTCGATATATATTGCGACACAATAAACTTACATTTAAAGGTGGTTCTTTCATCGTATTTGTCAATTTTTTAAGTCAGAATTTTATTGATTTTGAATGTTCTCTGAATGAATATTTGTCACATTTATTTTATGCTTTTGTGATTTATTTTCATTCTACGAAGAAAGCATTAGAAACTCACTTTATGTTAGACTTAACATTCATTTCTGGTGTAAATGATATTCTGATGGGGAGAGGGAGCATTTTGAGGGGAAATAGGAGAGAAAAAAAAGCCAGAGCTGCATCCTCCCAATATTATATTACCAATAGGTAATTAAAATTACAGATTTTTTTTTGGGGGGGGGGGGCAGCCCTGTAGGGGGGTTCCTGTGGCCCAGTGATGTTTTCAAAATACCTCAGGTCAAAAATGAATTTCAGTGAATTTTTATGAATAAAGGTAAAAAATGCATACTTTTTTAGACAGAGGAATACAGCAAAATTTGACCCCAGATAAGTGCCCCCCCCCCCCCCCCGCTCTCCCACTTAGAAACACAAGTTGATTATCATTGATACTCTAAATGCCCTATTGTTGTTGTTAATAAACATGGTCTGTGAAACACACAAAAAATTGAAGTAAACACTGGTTAAACCTAACCCATTCTGAAGAATTAAGATGAAAATCTATGATAAAAATACAAACATTTTTCGTAATTTGTTTTTGTACACCAGATATCAACAATCAACCACTAAATGTTACACCGTATCAAGTTTTTAAATTATTACATTTGATAAAAGCCTAAGTGCTTATATTAAACACTCCCCTTGAATTATTGGCTGTTCGTTTGTTTTGCGTCTATTTGGTAGCCACTTAAAATTATGCAGGGAATTTCGTGAAAACATTTCTTGGAAATACTGTAAAAATTATTTTGTAAGAAGATGTGAATAATCAAAATCATTTTTGGTTAGGTTCATAAATAGGTTCATCCAGACCCATCCTTTCTTTATGCAGACCCTTAACCTTTTTAAGTCTTACCGGTATTTAGTAAATGTTTAATTGCATATACAGTACAACCTCTCCAGAGCTGACTTCTCAGAAGTTGAGCTACAACCTCCCTTCAACAACAGCATGTTTTTTTTCCCATTGCATGATTTAACTATTAATTTAACCTCTCTAGAGCAACAGCCTTTCAACAACAACATATTTTTCAACCCCCCAAAAGGACTGTTTCTTTGGTTACTGGTAGGTTGCACTGTTTTTTCATTTTCATTTATCACCGATTGAATAATCATCACCTTAGAATTAAAAGTGCCTCCATGCTTGTCAGATTATAAGACCCTTAACTTTTAATCCTAAAGTGACAAATCATCTGAACTAAATTAAATATTTCGAAAAAAAAACGGGTCTGACAAGTTGACAACCTATCAATTAACCAATGCTTTTTCGGGGGAGGGGGGGGGGGGGGTAGCAGAAACAAGGCATTCATTTTATTGGCCTGATAGCCATAATTTTATATATATGATGAAGCTTACTCATAAGTTATCCAGCTTAATGCTTCATGTACCGAGTATTTCTTTTATCAGGCTTGAACACTTCAAAGAGTGTCTATGTTGATAATTATAAACCACCTGAATTGTTTGTATGTAATCTCAAAGACTTGGTGTTCTTGGAATTTTTCTTTGAAATCCGGTCCCTAGGTCTTTAGTCTTTACTGTAAAGAACGCCATCAAAGTTAGATATTAATAGGCATGTATGGTAATTACAATATAAATATGACTTTGAAGTCTCCTCTTTGTGATCTTCAGCTTAATATAGACATCTATTATATGTGGCTCTGACACTTGAACAATTCTCAGTTGTTTTTTTCATCATAAAATCACTTTGAAAGGCTGACCATTGCAAACCTCTGATCCATTTGTAACGTTGCCTGTCAGACTTAGCTTTAAAACACTGAAATTCGATTGGTCTATTTTAAGACAGTTTTACGAACACAGCAATTTGATTGGTCCATTTTAAGACATTGTAATCCGAACCAACCAGTCAGATGTCTTGAATTTGTGTTTTGTTTCTGCTACTTTCATTGATGTGGTGTAAACACGCCATTGATATCATTAAGACATGATATTTAAGGAGATAAGTATTCACTAGTTTACACTTATTTATTTTACATCGATTGTAGAGCAAGTTCTTACAACTTTTATTAACTACCGGTACTCTCGATGACTGCTTCCTGGAAAAAAAATTCTGACCTTTACTCATGCCAAAAGAAGGAATTGTGAGGGTTAAGGTCAAATTCCACCATTGACAAGATTCAAACCTGCTACCTCCGGGTCATAGGAGTCTAACTCTATACCCCTACACCACTGTCCTTCATTTTTCTTCCATGTATTCATTGACGTTCATGATTGAGTCCTTGATTAATAAATCATGTTTATCATGAATGTGACTCAGATGCAGTTTCAATTAGCATTAATTCATAATAACAGATGTTGGATAAATAAACTCTCTGATCATGAACCGTGTATTAATTTATTAATGCTGAAAAAATGGAGTTTGGAATAAGTTTGTTTCAATCAATTAGTAAGTTCTTATTTAAACTATTGGACTACACTTATTTTCAAGAAATTCATAGTTCTATTTTCATTTTTTGATGGGTGGAGGACTGAAAACCACCTTGCAAATAAATTGTCGAGAATGTGATCTTGTTTTCTAATTAATTCCTCTTGGCTTCACACAAATAGGTAAAAGAAGCATTTTGAAAGCTGTTTTATCCATTAAACTATTGGTGATAAGTCATGTAGAAGAGTTTAACTAGAAATTCAAAGAAAATAACATATCGTAATACATGAATATTTACATCAATTAGCTACGAGAGTTATGGATGAGTTAGTAAGATATTTTATACATTTGGAAAACACATTTTTCTCTCAGGGGGACTTAATGATACATTAATGGTACTATCATCTCGTTAGAAACAAGATGTGGAATCAGTATGAGTCTACTATTTTACTGACCATCATTTAACCACACATTGATAGATTTAATACTGACCACTATTTAACCACACATTGATAGATTTAGTACTGACCATCATCTGACACACATGTTGACAGATTTAATACTGACCATCATTTGACACATTGATAGATTTAATACTGACCATCATCTGATACACACATTGATAGATTTATAAAACTGACCATCATCTGACCACATTGATAGATTTAATACTGACCATCATCAGACAGCACTGATTGATAGATTCATTACTGACCATCATCTGACCACACATTGATAAATTCAGTTTTGACATCATCTAATGTGACTCAATCTTTGGTAGATTTAGTATGCACCCTGATAGCTGAAGTCATTGACCACATGTATTTCACATTCACATATAAACATTTTATTTATGGTATAAATATGAGTCTATTAGATAATAATACTGATAAAACAAGATGGTGCCATGTATCAGGTAAGTAATGGGAATTCAAGTAGTTTATTATGTTCTACATATTTAATTACCTCTTTATTCCCAATTAACCCTAATTGACTGTTAATTGCTATCAACAGGTATACAAGTGTTTAATGGTTACATTTTAAAAATAATTGAGAACAAGGTTACCTGATGAAACTAAATCTTACACACCAGACATCACTGAATAGCGTTGAACTTACTAGCTGTAACAACAATTTGTAAGTGTAAAATTATTAACTCCAAACATTGTTGCAAGTCTTTTAATGAGGCTTTGATTTAATGAATATTGAGGTAAAAGAATGCTTCAAGATTAGCAAGCATGCATTTATGTAGTTGTTCCTGATAATTGGCAATTAAAGAATGCCTAATGGAGGTACCATTTATCATGAACTTGGGTTAAATAAACTTACTAGTCATGTTTTATTATGTTAATGCTGGGTGTTATTCATATGAAACTAATCGTAGTAATTTTTCATCATGGTATATTATTATATTCACTAATTATACTGTGGTATAGAAATAGTTTCTTCTCAACTTGGCATCATTAACAGCCAGCATTCAGTAATTATTGTAGTTTATCACAATAGTGGGTCATTAGCTTCAGAGTAACTCATGGGACATTTAACATTTGGTGCCATTTATGAACTAATAAGGTATTGAATGTTAAATACTGATTAGTGTGAAACCTGGCTCACAAAGGCTCAATTATAATGCTGGCATTATTACATTCCTAGCGTAATTGATAGCTGCTAAAATCCTCGTTATGTGTCGATTTTCAGAACTAATATAATATACTTAGTTCCAATATTCTGAGTTAACGATGTGTCTAGTATTTAAGTGATGACCCTCGCTATATTTATTGCTAAATAAAGTAAATGGTTCATATTATCCTGATATAACACGATGTCTTATAAAGATATTGCTATGGATATTTATATGCCTATTAGTATAGTCAGTAACCCATAAATAAATGCATCCTATGTAACCCGGCAGTCTAGGTTCAATTCCCAGTTACAACAGGTCATACTCTTCCATGAAAATTAGACAAAAATGTTGATTTTCCTCCATTTATGGAGAAATTGTAGATTCCTTGTTGAAGGGTAATCTAATGTACTGGTTTGAAAACTGTCCAGAAAACTTGGTCAAAGTGAATTGTGTTGTATTTAACTATAGATTATTGAAAAACTGCAATTTAACACAATTTAAAATAAGGTAAAAAAGTAAAATGCTTCACTAATATTTCATTTATAATAATTATTAACTCAAGTCTATCATTTAAATAAATTCCATACCATGATTAAAACAAGTAATAAGATTTTGTCCATTATTTGAGTCTTTGGAAAAATGATAAAACAGTATTATTTTGAACTCCTTTTTAACAACAAATGCTAAAATGATTTTATTTTTATTTCATAATGAAGATTTTTTAGTGTGTGCTAGATGTCAATATTGTTTGTCAATTTGTATAGTTGTATAGTAAGCGTGGGGGGGGGGGGGGGGTGCTAATTCTATAGCAGAAATTCAGTCATAATTTTCCAATGGAAGAAAGTATCATTTTCCTAATTCATGGACCAAAAGTTCCAATTTAAACCTAAAAAAAAACACTAAAATCTGTTTATGGTTGAAGGTACGGCCTTCATTGATAATGATTGTTTGTGTTCATTTAAACATTGCAACATTGCAGTGACACATATTTTCCCAATTTTTAACAATTTTAGTACCGCTGAAATTCCAAAAAAAAAATCCAAAATACTAAAGAAAACTGGT
Organism: Lutraria lutraria; assembly: GCA_964023205.1. Taxonomy (NCBI): domain Eukaryota; kingdom Metazoa; phylum Mollusca; class Bivalvia; order Venerida; family Mactridae; genus Lutraria; species Lutraria lutraria. The sequence goes on along the minus strand of OZ026839.1, from coordinate 31,685,866 downwards.
AAAATTTATTTAATGATTGACAATTTCACTTTTATCAGACCACCTCATGTATGGGTCATCATTTTTGACAAGCTAAAATTAGTTCATGTATGCTAGGTATTTCAACTAGTCAGTAACCGTTTACAATCCGATTATCAAGACCTTAAAGAGCATGTATCCGTGCTTCACTCTGGGAACGATAAAGAACAAGGAAAAAGCTTTTGAAAAGAAGATGAATATGCCCTGTATCTTATCTCCCCGGCTCTCTCTGGGGCGGCATTGTAAATATGATCTATGATGACTGAGGAATTGGCTGTTAAACTACATGTAGATAAAAAAAGTAAAAGATATAAATACTAAAGTATTTGGTTCCAAAATTAGTCTCAATAGTAAAGGTTCATCTGAGCCACCTTGCCTCTGAGACAAAATTATAGAACTGATGTTCCTCTTACCATTTTATTGAGACAAATGAAGGAGTGCATTATCAGAAATAAATCGGAGAGACTGCGTGACTGTAATGGATTCCTTCTATGAGAAACAATTCCTTCATGAAGATGGTTGCTCTGAAATTCAATTCACGTACTTGTCTGAATTGATTTGATTATAGGAGTCCATGAGTGATGTGACTGTTTGTTTAAGCTGTCTAATTCTGAAGTGAGATCAATAGATTTCTTCCTAAAATTGTCAGTTGAATGACAATGTTGATACAAGCTGACTTTAAGCACTTCTGAGTCTTGGGAATAATGCGGGAAATTTATGTTGTAGACTGGTATGGATAGCTTTAAGTACTTCCTGAGTCTGGGGAATTGTGGGAATTCTATGGTATATTGACTGGTTCATGTTTCATGACTTTATTCTAAAGCTCACTGTTAGGAATAATCTGAATGGTTTAACTACAAGGCAATCTCTCCAATGCAACACCTTTTGGGAGTAGCAAACATATGTTGTTCTTGAGAGGTTGTTGCTCTAGAGAGGTTAGATAAGTAGTTAAATTGGGCACTCAGGGAAGAAATTATGGTGATGTTGAAGTGAGGTTGTTGCTCAAGAGAGGGCGTCCTGGAGAGGTTGTACTGTATTTGTACTGTATTTGCTTATCTTGGGAGCTATGTATAGAATACAAGATTCGTGTATCTGGAAGGTAATGGGTAAAGTCTGATCGAAGATGTATGGCCTTAAAGTATGCATGTTTGGCCAGAGGTTTATTTGGTTCTTTGAATCATAAAACAAATGCCAAGTGTAGCCATTTTGACCAGGTGACTGTTAATTACTGATAGACGTAATTCACATTGTGTCTGTTAATTACTGATGGACGTAATTCACATTGTGTCTGTTAATTTTACTGCCACTGCAAATTGAACTGTTACTGTGTCATGTACAATTTTATGAAATTTTCATGAAATGTTCATGTTCACTATTCATGAAATATTCTTGAAATGCATTGAACTGAAAATGTGACAAATTCTATGCCTGTGTGTAATATTAGGCACTTATAACTGACCACTTAAACAGTATAACCCTGTTAATTGTATTAAAACCTATATAGAAACACGATATGCAAACCATTATTATGAGTAATGGTTCATTTGTCTATATAATAATTATGTCATTGTTGTAAGTGATTCATGTGCCCTTATTTAGCCTTAATCACACAAATTTTACACCACTAACTGATTTTCCTCGGAATAATCAGAACTTTTTAGTACAGTGACTGGGTGACTTGATGAGTGACTTTTGTTATAAATAATGAAGTCTATTCTCTCGACTTTTTGTCTGTGACTATTCCCATAAGTCATATTACTACTATGTAACTGTAAATGTTTTAATAAATGCCCCATGCTGCTTAATTTACTTTTTTTTCTCAAATTGTTAGATTTTTTGTCTAAGGGTTTTGGAAGCATCAGTTTCAACTTGAAGGTTTGATAAAGCATTTAGTCTGCATGAGTAACAACTTTATTGTGTTTTTTTTCTGAAAAAGGGCAGGACATTTATTAGGGGTAGCTAGGGCATGCTTATTAGGAAATGTTTGGTATATTGATCATTATCCACTGCTAGGGATACTGAGAGCTGTCCTGAATCATGGAGATGTGTACTTATGCCATTATCAGAACAAGAAATAATTCTTAGTAAAATGGTTGATGTTTGATATATCAGGAACATTTTCTCAGCTTTAAAGTTGATTTGGTCTAAAATAGTAAATTGTGGCTTACTGTGTGAAAGATCTCAATCTATTGGTAGTTCATTGTATCTTTAATTCTCCTGTAATTTTGTGATAAGAAATATAGACACATTCTATTGTGTTGTTTATTTTAACCTTATTTTGCTTTTTTGGGGAAATTTATTCCAATTGACATTAATATCTTAAAATGATGCTAATTATATACATCATAATATGTTTCTTGTAATTGTCCACAATAAAAATTAGTATATATCATAATAAAATGTATCATCTGAAGGGTCCTCTGTTATCATAATCTCTGACGTGAGTTAAATCACTATGGACCCATATTGCAGCGTGTTTGAATCCTGCCAGTGGGACCATGCAAATTGCTTATGTGAGGAATTGCAGCTGCCCAAGTTAATGGTTCTATATTAAACTAGTTGTATGTCTTGCATACTTCATGAAGAGTTCTTGAAGTAGGAATAATTTTTTGATAGGGTTGTAAAAAGAATCAAAATTGATTCAAGACGAGTCAGGTTAGCACCAGTCCTAGCCATTATGTATTTTATGTAATAGTTGAATTCGATACATTTGATAACTTTGAAACCAGTACAAGTGTGCCATAAGCTATAACAATTAGGACTTTTAATGAATGCTAAACATACAAGACAAAATAAAGTAAAGCTTATCTGAATGAAATTTTGGGTACCGTTACATCTGGTTGAGAGTTACTGCACCGAATCTGGAGGTCAAGCCACACGTGTGATTCAGGGTAATTCTTAGCTTCCAAGACTAGCTATTATTTTGCCTATTAGCAATGAAAATTATCTTCAAGCCATTTAAACTATTGCATATAATCTAAAATTGATTATAATTCTTGATTAATTTCTGAGTTTTACTCTCAAGTTTGATAGCATATCTTTATGTGCTAAGAAACCAAAATCAAATCAAAATGCATGCGTAATTGATGTTCTGTACGTACATAAATATAGACCGGTGTTTTTTATTACACTTCTGAGGAAATGTTGCATACTATTTGGCATAAGTTTATATGTGTCTGTCAACTTCTGATACATACCAGATCTGAATATACTAATAAAATGTGGGATATAAGAAAACAAGTACACTTGGCAAGGATTTAGATTTAAGGAATTTTCAAAGTTTGTAAGTTCACTCCGGTGAAAAGTTCCTGAGTTTCCACTATCCTGACTGGCCATATTTTTTTCTACCAACCCGAGATTTTTTTTTCAGTCTTAATGGTTAATTATTCTCTTGTTGATTAAGTAATACACTCTCATCAGCAAAACTGAAAAATATAGCTAGTTTCATTTTTGTGGAGGGTGATGAAACCAGTTGTTCAGTTTGGCAAAATTTGCTTGGGTGATCTGTATAAAAATTGCCTTTTGACAAAATAAGTCTGTAAAAAAACAAGCATCAGTGTTTTGGTAGTAAGCTACAATGTCTACTACTTTTAAGCTATCATGCTGTGGGGTCAAAATATAAGAGAATCTTGTAAATTGAGATCCTTGTGTTAGGTATAATGATAGTCTTAGTTATTATCTAGCCTACTGCAGGGGTTTATATATCCGTAAATTCCGTTTTCCACAGGTCCAGACTGTAACTGATTTTATGCCATTTGAAATGACAGAAGGGCAGGAAATGTTATTCCTGTCCGTCCGTCTGTCCTTCCATCCGTTTGTTCAAATTAAGGTTTCCAAGTGGTAACTCGAGAAATATTCTTCGATGAGGTCATTTACTCAATTTTTAGTCCGGTTATATCATATACTTTAACGGTCCTGGTAGTTCTATGGTGAAATATTATGGCGATATTTTTTTTAAATGTGATAAATAATCTAAGGGTTATAGTGTGTCAGTATAATGTGTTTGTTTATCCTAGTTTATTATACTTTACTGTGCCTGGTGCAATTAATTTACTATAAAAGCACAGCAATGACAAATCCATTAATTTTAATTAATTAATTGTTAATATATCTCATAGGGATATATTCCTTGAAGCATGATTGATTTCTTACTGTTAACATGGTTACAGGATTTGATATTTTATCATTTCCATCGTTTGTATGATTAGTTCAATCAATTAATGAAGGAAAAGTCAGGAATAGAAAATTGGAATTTCCAGTTTTAACATTTACTATACACTGTGAACAAAGACCACCCATGGAAAGGACATAATGTGACCTTTATTGGCATGACAGATGGCCTTTATAGGGAGGTCATTTCCCCTATAAAACATTAATCGAGGGTTCAACGCAACAGTGTCGTAACTCATATGGAAATAAGATCAAGTTACGACTGTGTTGCGCTGAGCCCTCGATTTGTTCAAACTTCATGAACTATTCATGAACTATGCAAGCATATTATAGTGCAAGAAGAATTCATGTTTTCATGAAATCCTTTCAAAGGGGTTTGTTCTAAATGATCAATGATTGTTTTGATAAGAATGACCTTTACACGCTGGGTGGCCTTTATTCAGACATGGCTGCTAACAATGAATGTTGATGTTTTTGGTCTAGATATAATCCGTTTTTGTTGTTGTTTGATGCTGAATTAAGAAATGTTGTTACTTATATTGTATATTGGTCGTCCATTACTAATAACCGCTAGTCTAACTAAAATAACTACAGCTAATCGGCCAATCAAATGCGAGAAATGAAATCACGCGGGAAATTTCTGTGACAGTACTTTACTCCAACAATATGTGAATCTGTCATTTGCAGAAATATCAAAACTGTGTTTTAAGAGATAAAGTGCATTAAAATGTGATACAAATATAAAGTAGAATTAATTTGAATTGAATTCAAAAGAATGTATGAACGGTAAATTGACTTGACTGTAGAAATGACATAAATCATCGATAAAATGTTTGAAGTCGCAGTATGCAATGTGAACAAATGCTAGGCGGAAACGGAAGTGTAGGTGACACGCATGTGCCCCGTCATAATGTTACTATATGGGTACTAGTGGTAACTAAGGCATATAGCGGTAATAAGCATACAAGGGATACATTGCTTTCATTGTAGGACAAGGGAAATTAAATTACTAAAAAGTGTTTTGTCTTGTTATGATAACTAGATCAATCATGGTTTAATTTAAACATTGTGTATTTTATAATGTTATCAAAGTTTATGATAAATTAAGTATTGACATTTATTCTACACTTTAAATACTGTTTAATGTGGCACTGTGGTTTATTGTTGGTGACAGACATGTTTGTGTGATCTCTTTATTGTTTTTTGTATGACCAAATGGCTTATTATGTGACTGTCTGAGCTGAATGTCTGAAGCTACACGTGTTCTTGTTCTTGAGATCATGGTTATTTTGGTTCCATTTGTGCTCTTTTGTGTAATTCTCTGACTTTCTTGTTTGAACCTATATCCATTGTTAACCAGGCAATAGAATAGATTATGTTGAGTACTATACTATCATTAAATGAATTGATGTTTTATCAATATGCTAGTTTGACAGCAAATAGGCTCCATATTAGCAATTTTATTTCTGTTTATATTTTGGCTGCATAAACTGATATAATTAAATTCTTAAGTTGTCAAGAAGTTGAATCTTGTGTGAAATTCTTAATATTACTTATACCATTATGTGAATGTCAGACAATATGACTACTTCAAGTTATTGCTTATTACTGTCACTATGAGCCGCTAGTCCACTCAGCATCCGCTGTTGTGCAGGTATATATTTCTGGATTACTGACCCATGTAGCGATAGGAGTTACATTTTGTGAAAATTCAAATTAAATACGGTTGTGCTGAAAGATTATTTACTAATACCTGTAAACATTAATAATTTCAGTCTTATCTCTGTTTGCTGATAAGCCTTTAGGCTTTAGCATCAAAGAAAGTTGTTCTGATACATTCCAATGAAGAAATGTTTGATGTTTTCTATAGTCGGCATTTCATTTTGGCAAAAAATCAAATTATCATCTTTTCTATGGAGATTTCGTAGTTGTTGCTTATCACAATTGTAGGCTTGTGAAGACTTTTATATCAATTTTTAATATCCAAAATTTTTTCTGCTTATTAAAGCTATACTCTGAATCAAATATTAAATCAGTCTCGTGTCCACTTCGTGGAAATAAAAATTAAAATGAAAGTAATACTTATTCACTATTCAGTCACTTCTAAGGTGTGCTTGTGTAAAAAAGTCAGTATTTGTGCCAATTTACGTGTGATTTTTCATTTCATGACCTCTATGTTCGGCTCAAACTCACAACTGCTCAGTACAGTGACGGACACTAAATAGAATGCAGTGCTGCTTCTGTCTCCTTAATGGTTTTCAACTAGTCGGATAGTATTCTACCAACCAAATGTAGTATATATTTACTTCATTGATTCAAGTCCTTACTGCTAGGATATGAAAGTTAAACTCTTCTTGTTTCGTTGAGAACTGTTTGGGTGTTCAAGTTAAGCTTGAACTTTTTCAACTCAAGGTTTGAGGAATACCATCTGCACGTAAGCCTCTTCTCTCATGTTGTATTTAGTAAGGTGTTTTGGTGGCTTTCCATAAATCTGTTCATTTCGCAACAGTTGTTTGTGACTGCTTTCTGTCTGCTGGATGAGTGGGTTTTTGAAAGTTATTTCAGCGAATGACGTGCAACACTTCTAACTTGGAGCAAAATTCATGAAATGTTTGTCTTTTAGTGCAAAAAAATCCAATATATATCGTCTTTATACCTGAAGGTATTGCAAAAACATGTGAAACTGGGAAACATGGATTGGTTTAAAGAAGTGATAGGGAATTAATCTCCTGTGTTACGTATCTGATAGAAAGTAGAATGTTAGAATGTTAATTGAGGCTTACATCAATGTCTTGAGATTTTATGGGAAGAACATTTTTCTATACATCTTCCAGTACCACTTCAGTCAATACTGTTTTGAGTGATTGGAAGATAGTGTTTATCTGAAAGTTTCAAGACTTTAGTCATCTATTTCTCATAAAACAAATGGTATATTTTCTGCAGTGATAATAATAAGCTAACAGATCTCCGACTGTACACCTTGTCTTTCAATGATCTAAATATGGCCTAAGGGAGATAACCCAAAATTTAAACTTGTGACTAATTCACGATTACCTCCCTTTAGTCATAATTAAGTGCAAACAAATTATATGGCGAACTATGTATTCAACATACTATCTCTAATCAATAGTGAAATAATAAATCATTATGTTTATTTACAGGAGTTTGAGTGTGGTGTACATTTTGGTGGAGGTGAGAATTCTAAACAGGAATGGTCATTTACGTTGTACGATTTTGATGGGCATGGGAAGATTACTAAAGAGGTAAACTAACTTCATTTCAATAAAAACTTTAAATTATTATATTTCAGAGAAAAAAAAGATTCGAACTTCTGTTAGTGGCCACCTTCGAAATGAGACTTTTTGTTAACAAAAGTTGCCCTTTAGCTTTCATTCATTGAAAAAAACAATTTACTGACCATTTGTCCAGCAGTCCTACGTTGTGTGTACATTCATACCTGTGATCAAAGGCCACCCATGGGAAAGACAAAATTTGGCCATTATTGATAAATGGCCTTTATTCTGAGGTCAGTTTGTTTTATATAATCAATGCCAGTTTTTAAAAGGATGACCTTTATTGACAGGGTTCTCAATAACAGCAGGCTGCAGGCCAATTTAGCCACTTAGAAATGTGTTTGGGCCTGTTAGGAATCTCAAAAGTTTATAAAATATTGCTAGAAAATGCCCGGACTCCCTCTAGCAGGCCTGTTAGTCTAGCTTTTGGGCCTGTTGGCCACAAACTTATTGAGTACCCTGATTCGAAGGTGGCCACTATCACAGTTTTGACTGTATCTATCATTTGATTTTGTTCACTGGTTTATCTGTGTATAGAATAGGAAAGCCATTTCATTTCAAATTGTAGTCAGAAAAAGATCTTATACGTAGTTTGTGAATCAGGAGTGTGTATTGTCTGTAATACAGTTTTTGTTTAGATAAATTGCAACATTAATGTAAATAGGATGTTAGATCTCATCTGTATGATGTTATAGATTACTCAAAAATACACATACAGTGTTGTGTTTTATATCCTGATCACGCTTTCTTGCTTTGACTTGATGATAAATGATCTTAGATGGAAACGAGTGTGATTTCTTATCTATTGTTTCTCTCCAGAGTTTTGTATGATAGATACTTTAGTCTGGGTAAACAAAAGTGTTTGTTTCTGGTTACATGCTCATTAAAGATAGGTTTGGTAGGGCGGGCTTTTTTGCTCTTGCAAGTGTGTTGAAATATATAATAAGAAAACATGAGGAAGTGGATGTATCATTTCTCAGGTAGTATATTGGGTCGGTTGGTTAACCAGAAATCAACAAAAAAATGTTACGCCTTAGTGTAATATTATCTCTTGTGTAATATTTTTATTCAAATTATATCTTTAGTTTTTGGTCAATGCATCTTTTTAAGACATGTTACACGTATTAAAAGTAAAGTGTAAATGCATTTCTTAGTAGGTTTTCTATTGGCAATTGTTAGTAATTTTTATTCTTTTTGTGTCACAGGATTTGGTGGGCTTATTAAAAGCTCTCTATGATGCGATTGGTTCATCTATAAAGATACCTAACAATGGAACAAAGACTCTGAAACTCCGCCTCAGTGTTGGACAGGAGGCGGCAGTTCAGGACACCGGCCAACATGCTGTTCTTGCATCATCTGGAAAAGTTACAAAACCGGAGAAAGACACAAATGAACGTGATGTGAAAAATACTCCAAAAAAGAAAGATAATTCTAAGCATAAAGACAATTTAAAACAGAAAGATTCTCCAAAATCTAAGGTGAAGGACATTTCAAGGTTGAACAATCTTGTTGGTCGACAGACGCAGAGTATGCCAGCAAAGTGTAATAATAATGATGCGCAACAAGCGCAGGCTCAGTCAACCACGAAGCAAAGATTGAGCTCTCAAAAACATAAGGAATTGGCCAGTCTCGTTCAAGAAAATATGGAGAGGAATCATATTAAGTCTCTCAGGTAAGGATAAAAAATTGACTCACATAAACCATTAGTTTGTACCTGGTCCTTTTACAAGGGGAATAATTCGATCAAATACGGTTATAGTGAATTCCTTGAGACTCAATTTAATTGCTCCGTTATATCCATGTTTCACTAACAATAAAAGAAGGCTGTATTCAGGAAGTTATCACTGTTTCTTATTCCTTTACTAAGTCTGAATCGACTATAAACTTGTTTTAATGCATATTTGTTGCTCTTGACTAAGAAGATGCTTTGTCATGTTTGTAATGTTAAATGATCAATTTCCCAAGCTCCTTTAGATTAGTATATCTGTTGTCTTATTCTCATGGGTAAATAATATTATGTTTATCTTGCAATTTCTGATTCATTTATGATTTTCTGAAGTTAAGTGAAAATGTCATCATCTTGACTAAGATTCCTGGTACAATTGTTCTATTTCAGACGTCATCATAGTGATTGTCGAGGTTGTGTGCAAGAACAGAAGCATCACAAGAGACGTCAACGGGTTTCTAGGACAACTAACTCCGCCAAGGATAACAACATGAAGCAGCAGCGGACTGAAGGTAAAAGTGCGTCTGCTGAAGCTAAATCACCTGAAGCAGACGACACTCCAAAGGAAAGTCAGGATCGAAGAAACTATTACCTTGACCTTGCTGGTGTGGAAAATAACACTTCAAAATTTCAGGACACTCCTAGCACAGCATTAGCATCAAGAAAAAATTCTGAAATGAACAATTCGCACGTAAATACCTCGAAATTTCAGCCAGTTAAACCCTTTTCAGCATTATCTGTGGGACATTTTTGTGCCCCCACTAGACATTTTAGGTCAAGGTCACATGAAGTGTCTGAGAGTAAATGTGATAATTCGCAGTTGGACTCTGAAAATTGCAAGCTTATAGCTGATAAAAGTGCAAATCCTAAAATAGAGCATTTTCGTTCAAGGTCATTTGATCCCCAAGACTCAAGCGTAAGTAATATAAGGGCAATGAAAGGAAATCCTCATCTACCTTCAACTACTCAAAAGCAATCGAGATTCAGACCCATTAGTTTGCCAGCACACATACCTGAAACAGTATCCCCGCACTATCATCGGCGACATCGTCATCGTGAGAGAGACCATGACATGGCAATGCAGCAAGTCGCTGAATGGATTGAACGAGAACACACTGTTGATTTTGATGGGGAGAAGATCGTCGTTCAGCGCCATGAACATCATCATGTTCATGAGCATCACCATCATCATCATTATCATCATTATTATGAAGCGTAAAACTGGTCGCAAATACTGCCGATAATTTAGTCACGTTACAACAACATTTCGTGTGATTTTATTGTCTATTCACTGAAAATCGCTCATTAACAAAGATGGTCTATTAAACAGTGTTAACAATTGATTGCCATTGGTGTTATGTTAATCACAAAGATAATCAAATAGTATACGAATTTTGTCATGTGGTATTAATTACTTCTTAAGGCTATGTATGAATTATAACAAAAAAAACACAGGTATTTTAATTATAAGTGTTGTATAACACACATATTTGAGAATGATAGTACATGTATTCATTTACTTTTTACCTCAGATGTAAATTACAATTTTCTCTTTTAAATTTAAAGTTTACCGTGCATTAAAATATTTCTACGCATGTTTTAAATCCATTAAATGAACAGCATGAGCTATTTTTTTTTTTTAAGAAAGATTGTTATTTTTAGCAAGATTTGTAAGAGCAGATGTTTCTACACAACTTTTTTAATTCACCTAAATTAATGGTTAAACTGGGATGTGTTTGGCAGATTATGTTGAAATGAATTAAGATAAAATTAGATTAACATGTCAGTTTGAAGGATTTTTTGTCATGCTTACAAAATGATAGCTCACATTATTCTTTATTAAAATGACAGAATCTCAAATCACGCTGGCAATCAACAGTTTTGACAGCCAAGTTTGATATTTTTTTGTCAATAGAACAAAAGTCATGAAACGCAAAGCCTGGTGTATGCATACTTTACCTCGAAGTAAAAACAATAATTTATTTGGAAGCATTTTCTATCATTTCTTGTTACCCTGTTGTTGTAACTGCTTCTTGATTATAATACAAGGTGTTTGAAAAGTTGGTGCTAAATGTACAAGTCAGGTAAAAAAATACATGTGTAGATGAAAAAAATGTGTATGTTTTTATCTCCCTTTGATTAGGAGTGGTTTTATATCATGGTCAGAGAAAATTGTACCTTTTTTAATGCATTGAGTAGAAATGTAGATAAGGTTTCCAGTGGTTCTGTTCAAAGAACAATACAACTGGTGGTGTTTTATCAATATCACGAACTGAAAATATTTAACTGCAGCTGTTGTAAACATTTATTTATTGCTTTGGTCCTTGTTAAGAATTATTTGATTGTTTCTGGTAAATGTTGTATGACTGTTTTATCGTGCTGAATTGTTGCTACATTTGTATGGTGACTGATACATGTTTTCTTTAAAGACTATCCTTTGAAGTATTTTTGTTTCTTTGTTAATTGACCTGTTCATTGTTTGTACTTATTTGGATTTAAACATATTTTTGTATGTACCAGTAATATTACACCAGGTGGCACCAGAATTCTTGGATTTACCATAGAAACAGAATCTATTTAAGAACTTTTGTTATTGTCGTGATTTTAGGGGGGGGGGGGGGGGGGGCAGGAGAAACAAATATAATTTTTAGGATAGGCTTTGAATGTTTTTGGTATATTTTGATTAATAATGATTTTAGATGTAGTTTATTATTGAATTTTGCATGTTTTTGTTTTTCTTATACTTGCCATTTGTTAATTGTGATAATTAGTTACTTGTGTGGTGTTCTTTGGTATTTTATTGCAAGTTTTTGTGTTTTATTGATATAAGATTGTTTCAGTGTTTTTGTCTCATTGGTGTCTTGTTGCAGGGTCAGATGTCATTATACGTGAGATCAGTCTTATTGCTGAGAATTTATTCTCATTCTAAAGTGTTGCAAGTTCTGATTAATGTTCTCATGTACCATCAAATTGATTACATGGTAACGTTTTACTGTTAGTTAATTTAATGGTAATTTCCCAATTTTATCTTTTAAAAAATTAATGTTGTGGTACAACTTAAAAAATTTAGATGGATTGATTTTGAGATTTAGAAGTTTTATAGACACTAGACACTGATTTTTGTCTATTAAATTTGGTGAATATTTCTAATGTATTTAATCATGTTATTTTTATTGGTCAGTATTACTGACATTTTATTTTAAAAGATTATATAATTTGTGTCACTTCATCAACTAAATGAGACATTTTGTCTTTGACATTTTATTTTTGCTTATTATTCCTTCTTGTTGTTACTTATTCATACAAATATTTCAAATCTAGATTTATGGTATTTGGTGTTAGCTTAAACTTATTTAAATCGAATATATTTTATTTGATTCTTCTACAAAAAATTCTTATTAAAAATAAATTCTTCAGATTTTCTAAGTTTATTAACTGTGCATATTAGGCTAGAAAAGAAATAATCACATTTATAGTTACTTGAAAAACAAAACAGGTTAGGAAGTTTTAGGAAGGTTGCAAAACTGTTTCTATATTTTTCCTAAACATTCATTTGGTACTCGGCATGTATAATTTGTCACCAAATGTTTTCATTCTTAGATTTTTTCTGACAGAAACCTGAGAGTTGATTATGTGGTGTTATGAGACCTTGATGCACTGTTACAATTGATATTGTCTGATGGTAGTCATGGTAATTTGATTGTTTGTAATTCTGTAATTTTTACCTATGAGATTAAATACAACATGAAAAAAATGTTAATATTATGAGAAACCATGTATATGTATTATATGCAGTAATTTAGTCCATACCATGACAGTGTGTACGTATAGCTATAAGATTATCATCACATGATTTGAATTGTTTTATATATCCTGCATGTATAAGTAGATAAAGACTTGTACACAAAACAGAACAAAATCAAAAGCAAGATAAAAGTTACAATTAGTCATGGTCTAGATAAATGAAAGATTTACTGAAAGAAACAAGGGAGATACTGCAACCCACTTAGTATGTGTTTTTTCTGGTTATAAAATTTCAGATTTAATTATGGATGCACAGGTATTAGTTACCCAGCATTTAATGATTTTTCAATTGTTGTAAAGTCAGGATCACAAGTTAACCAGGCCCTGAGGATATTAAACCTGAGCTAAAATCTCATATCTTGTCTTTAAATGTTTCTGAGTTAATAGTGATAATTTAGTATTGATACATAAGTCTTACAGCATAATTGATCTGAATATGTATTAAAACAATATAATTAGCTCTTTCTTTTCTACAATTATTCCTTCGGGTTTGAGAATGGAATTGAGACTTGAATTCAGAGAATGTTCTCATCTTTTATAACCTGGGGGCCAAGTTTTTAATAGGAACTATTCAAAGTGCACTCATGTAGATGGTGTGTTGTAAATAAGAACTCTTGACTTCTCATACATTATGTATGGTCGTGTTATTGTACATATTGTATATATACTAAATCACTGATTTTGTGTTACTTGATTTATTTTACCATCTCTACCTCATCATTTGTTTACTGGGATTATCTATATATTGTGTGTTTGTTGTGAAGTCAAACCTTAGTAAACAGCCACCTGTGAATAAACACCATCTGTCAATAAAAACTTCTCTTACAGCATTTATTTATCTATGTACTGGTACTAGACCAAGATTATGGGCCCATGAATAACATGCAACTATGTATAATGGTCAAATTTCTTCTTTTTCTTCTCTTTTACATGGTATAAATTCACAGGTTTGACTGTTCTCTAAGATGGACCCTATTGTGAACTGTTCACTTAAATAGACCCTATTGTGAACTGTTCACTTAAATAGACCCTATTGTGAACTGTTCACTAAGATGGACCCTATTGTGAACTGTTCACTTAAATAGACCCTATTGTGAACTGTTCACTTAAATAGACCCTATTGTGAAATGTTCACTTAAATAGACCCTATTGTGAAATGTTCACTTAAATGGGCACTATAATTGTGTTTAACTAAAATTATGATCATTCTCTATGCTTATGATTTATCAAACATCTAGTACAAATCAACTCTTTATTGTTATCTACCATTAGTCTATAATTGCCTTATTCAATGATATATTGCATTGGTTGCCTTTGGTGTTTTCTAACAGCTAGACACAACATTTTTGCATTTAATGTTTTTTTGTCTTCCACATTTTGATATACTTGTCTGTTGATGACAATGGAACAAATAAATACCTTCTGGTAACCCTGGATACCAATAAATTGTTAGCTTAAAGTCTTACTGTGTTGTATATGAATAAGATATAAAATGGCAAGAAATCCCTGTTGGATAAAAATGTTGATATTAACTATTACTTGTGCAAGGCATGAAGCCTTCAACAAATCATGGAATAGATGTAACACTGATATCTTAAAGGATTATAACATATTTTCCACCTTATCTGTTTTATTATGGACAACTCAATGAGTAAATGATTCTATTACTTTCTACAGCTTTTGTTAAAAATAGTCTAGTTATAAGCATAGAGATTGTACTTAATTTTGTTTGTATGGGTCTTGACTTCTTGTGTTTGCCTGAAGTTTTGTTTTGTTGTTCTTTGATTTATGTTCTGATTCAAGGAAAACTATTTGACAGTCACTTGCAATATTGGGAGACAAGGGGCTTGAAATGTAGAATTGCTAACAAAAATTGATGAAAATACTGAGTCCGAAACTCATTCCTTATAAACGAAGTTACATCTTTCCAAAATTTCAGATGAACTGTATTTTTTTCATACATCTTGTATCTGGATTAAACTAAGGCCCTTGTCTCTCCTCTAATGATCCTTTGCATTGTTAAATGCTATGTATGTCAAATTATTTCCCCTGTCTGTGTCATGTGATTTATATATTTAGTTGTATCAAATAAGGGTTATTTGCAATATTACTGTATTTGTGTATAAAATGAAAATGTTATTTACCTTAGTCTTGCTCTTAAACCCTGAAACATTTATGTTCATTATTATTGAGCACATTTTGAATTTGTGATTTTGTTCTCATTTGTAACCATAGTAATACCATTTCTCATATTTCGGAAGTCTGAACCATTTCATTTGCTCGGAACTGAGTTCGACTCCTGGGCCGAAGGTTATTAAACTGTGTTTGAAGACCAGAATGGTCTGTTTTGAAATGATTTCATGACCATCCAATCAAATACTTAGGTTTCAGACTGGTACTCGGCTCAGTTTAATAACCTCCTGATGAGACATTAATTCATGAAGATCTGGGTTACGTACTGATGGTACCAATACATACATCATTTGTATAGTTATTGTAGGGAGAAACAGTTGTATTTAATACCAAAGACGAATTCATTGTAATAAACCATTGTTAAAATAATACAGAGAACTTTGTTTTATTGTGCCCATGCCATTAGAAGAAGGGCCTTACAGTGATACCCCTGTCCATCCCTCCGTCCAAATTTTGGTTTCTGAGCATATATCGAGATATATTCTATGGATTGGTTTCATATTTTACACTAAGTTGTTTCAGATGATAAAATACAGGTCAAGTTTGATTTCCATAAAAATCCAAGCATTTTCGCAGGAGTGATGGCCCATTTTTAGCTCACATGTCACAAAGTGACAAAGTGAGCTATTAGGATCACTCTCCGTCCGGCGTCGTGCGGCGTGCGGCGTCAAACTTTTTGTTGTGACCACACTAGGGGCCACATTTTTGGCTCAAATTTAGCAAAACTGGGTCAGAACGTTAATATCAACAAAATCTCGGACGAGTTCGATATTGGGCCATTTGGGGTCAAAAACTAGGTCACCAGGGCCAAATAAGGGAAAACCTTGTGAACACTTTAGAAATCACTGTTTTGAATTTATCTTCATGAAACTTTGTCAGAATGTTTATTTTAATAATATGTAGGTCAAGTTTGAAAATGGGTAATTTCTGTAGTAAAATTAGGTCACTAGGGCAAATTGCTGGAAAACCTTGTGAACACTCTAGAAGTCACTGTTTTGATTGGATGATCATGAAACCTTGTCAGAATGTTTGTCTTCATAATATCTTGGACGAGTTCGAACATGGGTCATCTTAGGTCAAAAACTAGGTCGCTAGGTCAAATCTTATGAAAAACCATGTTAACACTGTAGATTTCACAGTTATTATTGGATCTTCACCAAACTTTGTCAAATCGTTTGTTTTAATGATATAACGGTCAAGTATAAATATGGGTCATCTGGGGTCAATAACTAGGTCACCAGGGCAAATCTTAGGAAAACTTTGTTAACACTGTAGATGTCAAATTTTGATCGTATCTTGACCAAACCTAGTCAGACTGTTTGTCTTAATGATATGTAAGACAAATTCGAACATAGGTCGTCTGGGGTCAAAAACTAGGTCACTGAGTGAACAGTGATTGTCATGTGAGCGATATAGGGCCATCTTGGCCCTCTTGTTGATTTTGCGCTCAGCAGGGGCATTCATATCTGGACTCATTTCTAGTTTAAACTGGACTGGTTATCAAAGTTAATAATGTGTTGTTGCCAGTATGAGTAAAATCATTAAGAAAATCTAAATCTTAAAGGTTCGGTAAAATAACTTTTAACCAGAGGAATTTATCTGAGAAGCTGAAACTTGAAGATCCCTAGTGTATTTTGTGAATCGATTTCTGTTGATCTTCAACTGCATGGTAATGCATGTAATGATAAAGGATATATATATAACAAGTCATTTATCTACAATGTATATTAATCTTTCCCACTTGTCAATATGCTTCAATTGGACAATAATGGTGATTGTTTATTATAGACTGCGGTTTAAGTAAATTCTCATTTTCTTATAAAAAAGCGCATTACGTATGTGAAGCAAAAAACACTATAATTATGCACTGAAAATCTTTTATCTTGTTTAACAGAAGACAACAATAGTTGCTAATCATTCATTTGTTTCACATTCTGTTCAGTATTTAATAAGCCAGAAAAGTGATATGCATTCAGACTTGTCTTCAAAGAAAACTTTTTTGGACAGTTTAAGAAAAAAGGACTTTTATCATGAAGGTATCTATAAAAAGTATTTTATTGATCACTGTTAGATGTTGGATACTTTGAGTAACACTCAAGATGAAAGCAATGTGTATTAATTCATGTTAGATCATCAATCTTACTAAAACACAACTATCTAACTAAGTATATATTTTTTTTTTGTGTGTGTAAATTAAACGCATTAAAGTAATTTCCAAATGAAGTTGATATTCAGCAACGTAAAATAACACAGTCAAGTGTGAAATGTCTGACTTAACATGATTTAACTAGATCCATTCATTATTGTCAACCCTTCAATGGTACTGTGTCTTCTTTAAGATTATTTGCCTTGTTTTAATGGATAACCACAATACATAGTGACACCATGGTAAGAATATTAAAAATAATGTTTATAATTTCCAAATCAGCATTAGGCTTTGTTTATTTTTACAAGACAATTAATGAGTAAAGATTTTCAGGATGACTCCGTCTAGCAGTGACAGGTCGTAGAAGAAAATGCAACAAACAGTTATTTGCAACTAGTTACTGAAAATGCATTTAGACCATATAAGGAAGTTGTCTGTTAATGTGGAGGAACAGGTTATTGCAAGTTGGCAACTTAGGTTTAACGCCGTTTTCCAACAATTCGTTTATGTACGGTGGCTGATTCACCTAACCAATTTACCTTGTATTCTAACCTTACCACAAGGAGCCAACAGCTTCTCCACATTCGGGGGAAAATTGACTTTTTAGCTCACATGTCACAAAATGACAGGATGAGCTTTTGTGCTCAGTCTTTGTCCGCCATCGTGGGTCCTCAAACTTTACCTTGTGAACACACTAAGGGCCACATTTTTAGCTCAATATTTGCAATACTGGGTCAGAATTTAAATATCGGCAAAATTTCGGACAAATTCAATAATGGGCCATTTGGGGTCGAAAACTAGGTCACTAGGGCAAAATGCTGGAAAACCTTGTGAACACTCCAGAAGTCACTGTTTTGATTGGATCTTCACCAAACTTTGTCAAATTGTTTGTTTTAATGATTAATGGTCAAATACAAATATGGGTTATCTGGGGTCAATAACTATGTCACCAGGTCAAATCTCAGGAAAACATTGTTAACACTGTAGATGGCACAGTTTGTATTGGATCTTCACCAAACCTTGTCAGAATGTTTGCCTCAATAATATGTGGGTCAAGTTTGAACATGGGTAAGCCGGGGTAAAAAACTAACTTGGTCACCAGGTCAAATCTTAGGTAAAAACCTTGTAAAAGCTCTAAATCTCATGGTTTTAATTGGATCTTGGCCAAACCTTGTCAGATTGTTTGTCTTAATGATAATAAGGACAAGTTGAAATATGGGTCACCTTGGGTAAAAAACTAGGTCACGATGTCAAATCTTAGGAAAACCTTATTAACACTGTAGATGTCAAATTTTGATTGTATCTTCACCAAACTTTGTCAGAATGTTATGTTAGACACATTCAAACATGGGTCATCTGGGGTCAAAAACTAGGTCATGGGGTCAAATCTTAGGAAAACCTTGTCTTTGCTGTAGTTTTATGGTTTTGATTGGATTTTCACCAAACCTTGTCAGAATGTTTGTCTTATTTATATGTAGGACAATTTCTAACATAGGTAATCTGGGGTTAAAAACAATGTTTTAATGAATCATCAGTGATTGTCATGTGAGTGATGTAGGGTCACCTTGGCCCTCTTGTTTGTCAAATGGTAAGTCAGGAGAACTAGTAATATAAAAAGCCACCGATCATTTCTGCATTCGCCTCGAACGTAAATACACATTTTCTTTTTTCTTAAAATAAACGGACAATATAGTGTCCCTGCAATAAATCAATCACTAATTCTTTATAATTTAATTGTATAATTTTAAATGAATTAAAATTATACAATTAAATTTAAAATAATTAAATTTCCGAAAGTCCAATCCGCATACAGTAAAAAAGGTTATCAGTTTAGTTAATCACATAATTTGGTAAGCCTAGTAAGTAGCGACTGGCTATAGTAATAATTACACGTATATGATGAAACTAATATCGTAAAAATAATGTAAATAGTGACAGTTTTGTATACATAAAATAAGCTTTTGCCTGCAAGTATTTTTTTCATTTATGTTCAAAAGGGGATCAGAACGCTTTCGCTGATTTGCAGGGAAACTGATTTATAGAGAAACTGGTTTGATGTGTTTCTTCATGTATACACTGTATGATGTACCAGTTCAGTTATCCCTAACGTACCTTGTGAGATGGCACGAGATTTCTTTCAGATTTTAGTAGGAGTCAATTACGATATGCACAAGGTTTGGAGCATTCAAGTAATGATTTTGTGTGATTTAGGTGCTGCATATAACTAACATGTTATGTTTACAGAATCTGCCAGTTCTATTAATGTGTGCCAGTTCACTCGTCATCGTAAGGTTTGCCATGATCATTGATGCACAGGAAATACGCCACTGTAAGTTCACATATGATTGTCTAACCCACCAACTCAAATTTTGAAATGCCACTCAACTTGATATCCACCCAAGTAATCTAAGGTAGAAGTAAATAACTATTGGTGTTAAAATATGGTCTAAATTATATACACACATGTATATCATTAAAAGTCGCGAGAATGTTACACTATCATTTGTGATCGCTCATACCAGCGATGGTAGCTATCTTTTTCAGTAATATTTCATTTCAAAGATATTTACCATTACTTTAAGCGATATGTTATAAGTATTCTCCATCAATTAGTATTATTAATTGTTCACCCATGAATTAAAACTCTGGTCTTATACTCTTGATGGTGGCTGTTGTACGATGTACGACCCGGACCATTGCATTTGTGTTGCCTCCAAAGCACTGAGTTCGAATGTACGTTGAAGGATGTTTACTTACAATCACATTCGACTAAACATCTGCGTACTTTCGCTGTTACGACATTTCATCAGCACACTCTTGACATTTCGAAATCACACCAGCGTTCTGTCGATATTCACCAGTGCGTTTCCGACATTTCGGCATTCACAAGTGCGTTTTTCTTGCTTAGGATATTTCGACATTGCGCACATTTAGAATTCGAACATTTCTCCAACGAACTTTTGATATCGTACATTCGAGTTTCGATGGGCAAATGAAGTTCCGCAATGATACAAATGGAACAGCGTTATTTTCCTCTGTAGATGAAAACACGTATATTTCTTTCTGTTTCAGCCAACTGTAACATGGGGTATGAATGTGAAGCGTGTAAGAAAGGTCAATACAAGAGAATAAAGATAATGACCACTAGTGTAGCCGTCTGCTGTCCAGATTGTAGCAATTATATCCTGGCTGGAAACAAAAAAGTGGGCAATAAAACTGTACCCTATTGTTCTTGTTATTCTCCTAAAGGTATGATTTGTAGTTACCGTTAAAGCTCTTTAAGTACTTTACCGACTTCTAATGTCATTAAATAACGCATACTAAATCAGATCTAATATCACAGGTATTGCTCTGAATATGACACTACAAAAAGTACAAGCTTATCGATGTCGATATTGTACATTGCATAAAGTGGCACCACGCTTGTCAACAGCAGTTATGCATCCTGTCAAAATACATCATCATCTATGTAACTAAGTTCGGTTTAAAAGTAGTTTTAGATAGTGGCTTATCTTTCTTAGATGCTTTCGTGACCTTTGTCCCAACTTCAACAGCGTTAATGTTGTTAACTATTTTCCTAGATCCAGTTCTAGCAAAAGTACTTGTGACTTCTTATTCATATTAGTATATAATTATATATATAAAGATACTTCATGTTTCAGGTTAGGCTAGTATCCATTGCGGTGGAATTATTTCGAACACTTCAAGACGGTCAAAAACTGTCACCACAGTACTTTAAAGTTACAATGTTACCATTGGCTTTGATATTTTGTTTCAGATATAGAAGGAGATTGTTGGAAAGGTGAACAATGTGAAACATGTCTGAGCGGACCAAACCATAGATACGTTGGAGCCATCAACACTATTCCTGTCTGCTGTCAGAATTGCGAGAGATCTGGGTTACTACTTGGCCTAAAAGTTTGTAAATGTTTACATAATGGACCTAAAGTTTAATATGTGCAAACAATAAATAATATAAATATTTTTGATGACTTTCAATATGGGAGACAATACACTGACTTATGAATAAGCTTAAACATCACATCTGAAAGGATGGGTTATAGCTGGCTGTGTTTAATCATTACATTTTCTTTCTTATGTTTTATGTTCTCTCACGGACATTTATTTGATCTTGAAATGATTTTTGTTTTATAATGTTCTGGATAATGAATACATGTTCAAATTAAAAAATAAAGGATATGCTCTGTTCTGTTTTCTTCCTTATTATATTGCTTGTTGTTGGTTGTTCATGTCAACAAATTCTTTAGGATGGATGGCTCACTGAACAATGTAAATAATGAACTGTGCTTAGTCGACACATTACGAAAGACCGATGGTGATATTTCACAATTTCAAAACATGAAATCTTGAAGTTCTGAAGAAAAACCTTGAAATCGTGAAATTTTGAAGAAAAACCGTGAAATCATGAATTTACGATTTCATTATTTTTCTTCAAAATTTCACGATTTCTTATTTCACGATTTTTCTTCGATTTCAACTTGAATATGGATAACTGATATTAGTTTTGAAAATGTCTTCTGAATATCGACCGTGGAAATGTGATAATGGATAATAGTGGAATGTTACCAATAGACTTGATCATTAAAATGTCACGTTAAAATAACAAAATAAATTCTCAGCCTGTTGTATATTGTATAACGGGCGTAATTATATTTTCCCTATTCTTTTTTTCTTTAAATTCATCTATATACTCGTATTCTGTACATTTATCTACAGTCAGTCGGAGTTTATTTCTCTAAGACCAATGTGAATAAACTTGTACACACATAGATACATGTATATATGCAATGATACATACAAATACACAGTGGTAAAAGTTGACAGTGAAGTGGTAAATTTTTACGTAAGAATCTTGAACCAGATAAATACATGTACAACTAAAGATTTAACGCAGAAGGTGGTCAGACAATATCAGTACATGCGTATACATTCATGTATATTTCACATAAAAAGATACAACTAGGAAGATGAAGAAAAAGGAATAAATAGAAAAAAAAGAAGAAAAAGAATAAACATGAATAATATTCACATTGACAGCAGTAAGTGCACAATAATTTCACAAAATTTAAAAAGTACAACTATACGAACAAGATGTAGATAGACATATATGAAGTTTTTACTAATGATACGACTGAGTAACAATTAAAGAGAGTTTATCATGAATTATATACATTTTTGTTCATATACACACTGTGAATGTATCTTTTTGGTTAACAGTAAATTTGATATACAGTACAACCTCTCCAGAGCGGCCCTCTTTAGAGCAACAACCTCTCTATAATAACACCTTCGAAATTTCCATCAGCTTATATTTTTACTGTAAATTTCACCTCTGTAGAGCAACAACCTCTAAACAACGGCCAATATTTACAGTTCCCACAGGGTGTTGCTCTAGAGAGGTTGTATTGTGCATTAAGCAGCAGTGACAAGATTTATTTATTGATTTATTATCATTTTACCGAGTGATATTTCACTTTTTCAAGCCGCATAGCTTCAGTTCGTATATATATGTATACATTAATTATAGGATAATTACATTGTTTAAAGATAAAATGGTTAAAAAAATATAACAAAGGGAAATGGTATACACTAGTAAATTCATTATTCAATATTGACAAAATGTTTAATACAGGAAAACAATTTTGTGAACTGATTACTAATAAGATAAAGAATGCTTTTTGGATTGATGTTTTGAAGGCTTATTCTTTGTTTATATATAAACTTTGTATAGATAATGTTTAACAAGTGCTAAATATGCCATTGTTTTATAACCATAACTTGCTTACAGGAAGTAGATATTTCTTCATGAAAACTTTATATGAGACAGGATTTAGATTTGTTCAGGACATATTTTATCAATATGGATAATTTGTAGACTTAAAATACTTAGAATTAATAACCAAGATGACAATTAACTTTTTACAATATTATAGCTTAAAACAGGCAATAAAAAGGTACATACAGAACCATAACATTTTAATTCCTAACGACCTGCTCAATGTTCAATATCCTTTTATAAGTTGTTATATAAAACCTTGATAAAAACTTGATAAAAACATAAATAAAAATATCTATTTGACTTTTGTTAAAAATAATGATGTGCCAACAATTAAGTCAAGAAAAAATGAAGGGGCCCATGCAAAACCATGCCTAACTACACTTTTGGTCAAAATTGAGTTAGAACCTTTTTTACATAAAACAGACCATTTCCCACCTGATTAACTCCCCTCTAGCCATATATTCTCCTGTTTTAGTGTTAAAAATGGTATTTTGTCAATATAAGATTGAACCTAACTCATCATATTGGACTTAGGTCATTTCTTGCACAAATTTGATACATAAACGGATTTTCTATGACCTTTAGCCTCGATATTTCTAAAAATCAATATTACATATTGTCATTCTATTGAAATAGATAGAAACTGCTTGAAAGCAAGATATCATAATGTGTTTATTAATGAATAAGTACAAACTGCCTACTCAACACAAAAATACATGATGATTAAAAAATGCCTTTAATGGAAACCCCGACATGATTTTATTGACTTAGGACCTTTCTTGCATAACATTTTGTGATGAAAAACTGATTTTTTAATATTAAACACTTTTCCAAAATTTTACAAAAATGCGTTTTTCCAACATTTTTGCTAAATATAGTTATGTATGGTTTTGCATGCACCCCCTCAAATGGAACAAATATTTTATAAATAATGACATGAATTGGCATTTCATTTATAATGCTGTATTCAGATGTTCTAAAGATTCATATATTCAATGGCTTCGGACAAGAATTATTCATAGGACATTGGCTACAAACTCACTTTTGTTTAGAATGAAAATTGTTGATAATAAAATGTGCTTTTTGTAAGTTGTCATGAAGAAACTCTTATACATTTATTTTGGGAGTGTATAAGCAAAATTCAACATTTATTTCAATATATCAAAGACAACATACATAATTTTGATAATATATTATGCTGTAAATAAATTATTTTAGGTTCAGAAAACAGTGATTTTAAATATGATATTTTTGGAAATGAAAAGATATATATATTTGGCAAAAAGAAAAAAATATTTTACCGTCATGTATTGGTTTTAAAGGTAGTCTAAAACTAGTTTGGGACATTAATTTTATAAAAAATACAAATGTGAGTGAATTTGAAAAGGAACGATGGTCAATTGTAAGACACCTTATTGAATAACTACACAATATTGTTACGGATATCCCATTATAAGATAATCCATTTATTTTGCTTTATTTCACTTTATAACTTGTTATAGATAATCATATTTATGTTCATTATAGTAGTTATATTATAATTTATAATAGTAGATATTTATTATGAAATTAAATGTAAGGTATGAAGGTTGGATGGCCCCGACCCCCTCATACCTATAACGGGGTGGCATAAACGCGGTTACCCAGTTGGGGCCTAAACAATCGCATTATAGGTACATGTATATGAAGAACGAAATAGGGCGTACAAAGTTTAGTTTCTGGTTTATCGACCTTCGCTTTTCTCCACGTGACCGTAGACTTTTTAATCTAGCTCGTGGGACCCTGCATCCACTGTCTAACCACGCTTTCAAGAATAATTCCAAGCCCTTTCAAATAAATTCCTTGTTTTACACCAAAGAATACTTTATTATGTTCATGTGTGAAATTTTCTTTGTTTTCAATTTGATACACGTTACTACAAATAAAGTTTGCCAATCCTAAGCGGATTTTCGCCACTTGTGTATCAATTGGCGTCAATTCATAAATACTTTTGTAATTTTTGGTATAGATTTTGTTAAGTCAATTTCGACTGTTTTAATCTCGAATGACGTAAAATTAAGTTGGAAAACTACCGCTTACGGCGCACAGGTGTAAATGCAATTAGAATGTGTTGTAAATTAACTTAGATAGCAACATCAAAAGCGACTTTCGAATATTTCAAGAAAAGTTGCGAAATTTTAATTACATATGAATACCATTATGCGAGACAGAAATGGGCTTAATGTATATGCTTTTGTATTATTATGAGACAGAAATACAAATTATGTTATGACCCTATATGAAGATTTATTTAATGACGCATTAATATAAAGTAAGTACACGTATAATCGTATGCTACACATGTACATTTATTACCATACATCATAGCTTATTGGATGCGATATAGTGCATTCGGGTTTATCTAAATGAGTCCTGTATCAGCTAATTTTCCGTTTAACAAACTGATCGGTATGATTTAGTGACATCAAATAAAAGCCGTTCACTATTACATGCGTATGCATAGGTATGGGTGCTCCCCGTTTCTGGAGCGGTAGCTTTCTTATTAATGAAGAACACCTAAATATGCATTCTAACCGTCATAGTGTTTCGCATGCATAGCGTGTAGTTAAAAGAAAACCAAATTAAAACAATCATTGTCATTAAATGGATAAGAACGAGTGATGATCACTAATTTCTATATATGACTTTGTATTAACTAGAAAATCGTTAGGGTCTTTGGCAGTTTATCACCCCCCCTCGAAAAACTCAAACGCGAGTACATGACTAAAACACTTCATTTCAAACAAGAACGCGATAGGCTTGGTTTGTGCACATAAATGGAATTTCAATTTTTACATGTGGCAAATATAACGTAAACATGATTCAAATTTTGCCACGTAAATACATTGTATTAAACCACTGCCTACGTCTAAAAGTAAGTCCGGCGTCTCAATGACTGACGCGTTTTCTATATATGGTGACATAATGTTCAGTCACCATTTTTAGAAAACGCGCCTGTCATTGCGACGCCGGACTTACTTTTGGACGTAGACACATGTTTGACACAACTTATTTACGTGGCAAAATTTGAATCATGTCCATCAAAATTGTGCAAATTGATATTGCTCACAGCGTTGCATATCTATTTTAATCATACATTTATATCTTAAAACTATTTTTTCACATTAGTGTCACTCACAAGTGTCGGTGGTTTATTTTTTAAAAATCCATTTCCCCCTAAAGATGAAATATAAGTTCGTGGTATGATGATTCCTTGTGTTGTTTACTTGCAAACATGAAGGTTGATACACGCCATATTTTCTTTTGGAATATCACTTTTGATTATACGGACTTATTAATCTGCATCATGTCAGGATTTTGTTATAAAGTTATGGAGGCTGATTTATGCCATGTCGTATTTTCGCATTGTTGCATTTTCGCCACGAAAAAGCAAAGATACGACAGATGTTAGGCGAAAACACGACACATCTTTGGTGTCGTATTGTCGCCCTTCATCTGTCGTATTTCCGCTTTTTCGCCACGACAATGCGAAAATGCAACAATGCAAAGATACGACAAAGTTTACGACATGGCATAAATCAGCCACCATATATAGTAACTAATGTTTTATTCATTTGATAGCGAAGTCGGTACTACATTGGTTGATGGTACAATATTCTATAGAATCGCTAAATGATTTTTTTTTTGTAGTGCTGATAATTTATGCAGGAAGACATCTGTGTAGTTCTGGCGTGTCCTATTTCCAATCCATTTCATACCATATATTAAGCACTACAAAAGAAGTAACTTAAAAAAAAGAAAATTAAGGACTCAAAAAAAATTTAAAGAAACGTGTGTGTTTAATAACATATTTTGTAATTTGATTTGCCTGTCGCTTCTTCTGCTCCAACTTCTTAAATCTGTGGATCCTGTATTTCTCTATGTTTTACGTGAGATGCTTGTGTGTTTGAGTTTACAGTGGCGGTTTGAGATTATGTAGTCATTGTTATAAGGTTAGACCTTTGTGTTTGACGTTTCCTGTGTGTCTGTGGTGTTTTTATTGAGTAAAACGAATTATTCTCATCCAATTGTAGATCCATCTTGCGAGTTTAGCTATTCTACTTACATGCGTCCAATCAACGCATGCATTGCATGGTTCTCCGAAAACTTATGGGAGTAAACATGTTCAGCCGCCATTTTATATTTTGCCGTTTTTTCTGGACACTTCTGACGGTGAGTGCTTCTCAGACTATCCTGAATTTCAGCCACGTCTTTCGCTCAGCTAATTTGAATCAAAAGTTTAATCAAATGTACAACCTTTTTCATAACACGGCGGTCGTAGAAATTAAAGCCTTCTCCATTTTGTGCGGGTTGGGTAAAATCGGACGGACAGATATTTGAAATATTATTAAAAATAGGTTTCCATGATTGAAAATGATTTTACCGCGAGTGTTTTAAAAACCGATGACATTCACCAGTTTTAATAAAAACTCGTAGTAAAAAGATACATTAGCATATTATCAATCCAAATTGATAAAGAAAAGTATTGGTCATTATGCAAAATCAAAATAAATTACTATTTTACTACCTTAAGCATGAAAATAATATTCATGTATGTATTAAAGTTCTTCATCAAGGGACTGGTCCAGTTTTTCAATTAGTTTAATATCACTCCCACTCTATCGGCGGAAAGCAACAATGGTATCACTAGCTGGATGTATCATCCTGTATTATGTAAATTAGCTAGTATCACGTGACAATTGAACTACAATGTACGTAAATAAACGTGGCGGACAAGCAAAATAATCAATCCGATCAAATTAACTTAATAACGAAGCATGTTGAAGAAATTCAACATATCACTCACTGTACTTGTCGAACAGTTTTCGTTCAGCGCTCGTGTTTGTTTTGCGTATACGTCACCAGTCATATGAAGCGATATATTTAACTTTCCGTTTGACATCTCTTTTTCTGGTAGGATTTCATCAAAATCTCTACAATTTCGTTGTTTTTACGGTGGAACATATAATAACATCAATTTCGACTACTTTACCAGATGTAACATTTTATAACATACAGAATATTTAATGTTGAAACATATGGTTATTTCAGATACTTGTATTGGTAACTTTGTATGCAGTGACACCAAAGGTGACTGCATCCCTGCATCAAAGGTGTGTAATGGTATGAGTGATTGTTCTAGCGGCGAAGATGAAAAACAGTGTCGTGAGTTTTCTACTTCTCTAGCTCTACATTCGTATCATTTAATAAAACGTCTTAATTTACAACAAAATATCATACGTCGTGCTATTTCGAATTACATGTACTCTATAGAAGGAATATCACGTACTATTTCGCGTGTTGTGTTTCTCAAAGGTACCTTACCGTTTCTCATGAAAAACGGTTTGGAACAGCTCTAGTCACCAGGTAGAGGAAAAACAAAATTGAGGCTTTTAGAATTGCTGACCACAATTCAAACGTTTCTGATACACATTACTTTACCATCTTTTCAGCTTTTAAGTGTAGTGATATGGACAAAATGTCATGCAATGACGGCAAGACATGTGGGAAGTTTTGTGACGACAAACAGGACTGCCCTG
The DNA here is from genome assembly GCA_964023205.1 of Lutraria lutraria. Lineage (NCBI taxonomy): Eukaryota > Metazoa > Mollusca > Bivalvia > Venerida > Mactridae > Lutraria > Lutraria lutraria. The sequence goes on along the minus strand of OZ026839.1, from coordinate 31,657,137 downwards.
GTGGAGAAGATGAACGTTTCTGTCGTAAGATTTTCAGTATTCTACATAAGTTTATACTTATGACTTAAACAACATATCTGGTCCATTAGCATAACATTATATCGCATTCGAGCGGGATTCCTCCAGTTTGCCCTTTGATATATACTCCGATTATGCGGATGTCGTGGGCCTTTGGTTTTAAAAGTATTCGTACATTTGTATTTTTTTTTCAAATTAATGTCATATCCTTTTTCAGCTGACAGTTGTTTCTGTCCAGAAGGAAGTTTTTTGTGCAAGAACTCAAAGAAATGTTTACCGAAAAGTCGTGTATGTGATGGAAAGGAGGACTGTCCGATGAGTGACGATGAATGGGAATGCCGTAAGTTGTCTGAAGATTCTATTAAACATACGGTTATGGTAAAATACAAGTACCAAGTGATTGTATGTATGTAAATAAGTCCTTGAAAAGTACCAATTAGTACATCAGCAGTATTAAGCATAAAACAAAGCGGGATCGTGGGCTGATTTTACATGTTTTCTAGCGATAATCCTTATGTAGTTTTATATCGAACACTGTGTGTTGTTTTATTATAAGCACAGACGGGGAAAATTCTCAGGTGATGTAAAGTATCATTAACTCGATTTTACGCCAGTCAACATTTGCTCTCAAGTGTGATTCAGCAGAACGGATTATGGTCAGTTCGTAAACTTGCCATTTCGTAACCGATCCGTTTGTCATTTTCTACCAGTGGTAAAAGCTTTGCGCTTACGAAATAACAATTGTTTGAATTGTAGATGATCTTTTTTGATACGCCTATATGAAAAACGGGTCGTATTATGGGAACAACCACGGTGGGCGGGCAGGCTTTCGGGTGGCGTCCACCAACGATGTCTGCTCTCTAATTAAAAAAATTCTTGTTCGGCTCCTCCCCAAACTTTATGAAATGTTTATGAGAACGAGATCTGGGTCAAGTTCGATAACCAGCCCAATCGGCACAGGCACTTCTGAATTATTTTGTGATCTTGCACTCTTGTCAATTGATATAATGTAACTTGTATGTTTGCAGCTGACAACTGTCAATGTGGGCAAGGCAAATATTTGTGTAGAGATAAAAAGACTTGCATATATGGTAAGGAACTCTGTGATGGAACCGAACAATGCCCCCATGGTGATGATGAGACTAGCTGCCGTAAGTATAGTATTAGTCAGACAAAACACAAATATCACCTTTATTTCGACTTTTACTTTCCTGCTTGTGTTATGTTAATTTGAATATTTCGTGGAATTTATGTATCACAATGTTTGATAGTCATTTACGAGGCAGCTAATTTAGCACAAATATATTCTCTTATTTCAGGTTTCCAGTGTCAATGCCCTGCTGGTACGTTTCTTTGTTCGGATATCGATAAATGTGTCCAATACGACAAGTTATGTGAAAACCAAGGTTGTATCGATGAAGACACTGGTGACTGGGACTGTCTTATGGGTGAGGATGAAAGTGAAGACCTTTGTGGACCTTGTAATAATGGTGGTGGTTTAACAACGATTATTCCATAAAGCAACAACCTGGGAGCAGCAATCTTATGTTGTTGTTGAGAGGTTGCTCTAGAGAGGTCAAATTAATAGTTAAATTGTAGAGAAAGGAGGTAGTTACTCAATAGAGGGCCGCTCTGGAAAGGTAGTGCTGTAATAAATGATTGTTATAAATTTATCAAAAGTTTCAATAAAAGCTTCTATCATTATTAAATAGTTTGTTTTCAGTGGACAAAATACTACCTTAAAACTGTCTGGACAACACCGACTACCGATGTGGAGAAGTTGGTGGTTCCTTTTGGGTGTGTAATTTGGATGAATCGGCTACCGTTCATAAATGCCCATTTTATCAATTGCGAACGATCAACACGTTTAAAAGTTGGCAGTTCTGAGAACGATTCTTGGTAAAGAATACTTAGTGTTGAAAAAGTATTGACCGGAAACCGCATAACTAAAATTTGTAACCCTACACTTATATACGAGGATATTTCTCAAGTACGGAAATGCCGTAGTAGTTACGATTGTGCGTTTGTCTCCCTTAAACTGGTTCCCGTTGACTCTGTACAAAGCCGTTGGTGCACTGCAACATTTAACGGGAACCATTTCAATAAGCCCTCCTCAATGTGTACACCAGGTCACGTGCTACATTAGAACAAAGTCATGTGCTACAATGATACATCAACACGGCGGCGTTCGATTTGGTTGAGATTTCTAATCGAGGCCCACTCGAACAGCAAGGGTTTAACGCTACGAGTCGAAATTAAAGGTAAAGAACTAGACCCAGCCTTCGGCTTGAGTGAAATCGACTCGACATTAGGTTGTGACGTTAAAAGATGACGGAAGTGCTGAACGCAAAATCATTAAATGCACGAAGTAAACATGTTACATCCTTACTATGTTACGTGGTCCAGTGGTTAGTGGTTGGATTTGTAACACAGCAATCCGGGTTCGATTCTCGGTCACGTCAGGCCATATCATTCCATTAAATGACACCCATGTCCATTTTCCTCAACATGTAGAGAAGTTGCCGGTTCCGTACGGAGGGGTAAGTTAGTCGCTGACTTCAAATCACTGTAACCTCTCACTGATAGAGGGTCGACCATGACTCTTTATGTGAGAAAGTATGCAGTGGCTTACGGGGGATGGGAGTCCAGTACTGGTTCTTCCCAGGAACGATGACTGGGTGAACTGTTCGTCTCATATGACTCTAACTATTGAAAAGGGGCGTAAAACTCGATATAAACAACAAACAAACAAAACGTTTATGTGCTATGAATATTTTGAATAATTTACCCACACGTTGAAATTATTCCTACAAAAGCAGTGAAAAATCAGTGGCTGATTGTAAATACATTCATGCAGTTACTGCAGCATACTTACTTTATGTTAGCTTAATTAGATCAACTGAAACAGGCTTGAGTCATTGAGACATAGATGCAAGAATAAAATAGGCACTGCTTTTACCTTTAAGTTAGTCTGCAGTATTTTTCACCCTCAAACGAGGTTATAATTGGATCTTTACCAAACTTTGTCAAATTGTTTGTTTTAATGATATAACGGTCATGTACAAATATGGGTCATCTTGGAGCAATAACTAGGTCACCAGGTAAAATCTTAGGAAAACTTTGTTAACACTGTAGATGTCACATTTCGATTGGATCTTCACCAAACCTTGTCAGAATGTTTGTCTTATTCATATGTAGGACACGTTCTAACATGGATCATCTGGGGTCAAAAACTAGGTCACAGGTTCAAAACAATGTTTTAATGAGTGAACAATGATTTTCATGTGAGCGATATAGGGCCATCTTGTTTTTTAATCTATTGAATTTTTAGAGTCTATACCATTTTGTTTAACAGTTTTCAGTTATTTGTTCTGCTTAAGCTTTGTCTACAGACTGTAAATAAGAAGCTTAGGTTATTGGCCCCTGTTTCTTATGAAGTCAGTCAGAAGACAAGCCCAGGATGAATTTTTGATCAATTATTGAATATCACCTTGAAAATACTGTCTTTGTAAATTATGCAAATATACGAGATACTAAGTAATTTCAAATAAAAAAATGCAAGTCTTCCTATTTCAAAACAGCTTTATCTCATCAGTGGTGTTTTTGTATCTAGTCTTATATAGTATAAACTATTGTTAATTTGCTATCTTACTCATTACTTTTCAGAATTGATAAATGAATGATTTATAGAATTCATGTAATATTTTTTTATGTCTTGCCAAAATACGTTATAAAATTCAACGGTGATTCCATCGGAACCGGGGCTTTTTTGGTTCTTCATTTCACTAAGGGCTTCAAAACATTCATTTTCATTTAATATACCTTCACAGTCTACTTTTTCGTTTTCAGTGAGTTTATTTATTTCTGGGGTAAAAAAGTTATAACTGCTGTTTTTACTGTCTTTTGCACTATATAATTGCTTGTAGAAGGTTGCCAGAGCCTTTAATATTTCATTTTGAGAAGTAATTTCATTATCGTTTATTTTTTATTTATATATCGTTTTCTTTTCTGCATTTGTTTTTTCTAAGGCTGCGAAATATTTACTATTTCTTTCGTTTCCTTCTATACTAATACTATACATTTGTCATTCTATTGAAATAGATAGACACTGCTTGAAAGCAAGATATCATAATGTTTTTTTATTAATGAATAAGTACTAACTACCTACTCAACACAAAAATACATGATGATTAGACATGCCTTAAATGGAAACCCAGACATGATTTTATTGACTTAGGACCTTTCTTGCATAACATTTTGTGATGAAAAACTGATTTTTTAATATTAAACACTTTTCCAAAATTTTACAAAAATGTGTTTTTTCCAACATCTTTGCTATTTGTAGTTAGGTATGGTTTTGCATGCACTCCCTCAAATGGAACAAATATTTTATAAACAATGACATGAATTGGCATTTCATTTATAATGCTGTATTCAGATGTTCTAAAGATTCATATATTCAATGGCTTCAGATAAGAATTATTCATAGGACATTGGCTACAAACTCACTTTTGTTTAGAATGAAAATTGTTGATAATAAAATGTACTTTTTGTAACTGTCATGAAGAAACTCTTATACATTTATTTTGGGAGTGTATAAGCAAAATTCAACATTTATTTCAATATATCAAAGACAACATACATAATTTTGATAATATATTATGCTGTAAATCAATTATTTTATGTTCAGAAAGCAGTGATTTTAAATATGATATTTTGTTTTTGGAAATGAAAAGATATATATATTTTGCAAAAAGAAAAAACTATTTTACCTTCATGTATTGGTTTTAAAGGTAGTCTAAAACTAGCTTGGGACATTAATTTTATAAAAAATACAAATATGAGTGAATTTGAAAAGGAACGATGGTCAACTGTAAGACACCTTATTGAATAACTACACAATATTGTTACGGGTATCCCATTATAAGATAATCCATTTATTTTGCTTTATTTCACTTTATAAATTATTATAGATAATCATATTTATGTTCATTATAGTAGTTATATTATAATTTATAATAGTAGATATTTATTATGAAGTTAAATGTAAGGTATGAAGGTGGGATGGCCCCCACCCCCTCATACCTATAACGGGGTGGCATAAACGGGGTTACCTAGTTGGGGCCTAAACAATCGCATTATAGGTACATATATATGATACAAAGTTTTGTTTCTGGTTTCTAGACCAACGCTTTACTCCACGTGACCCTAGACTTTTTTTATCTAGCTTGTGGGACTCTACATCCACTGTCTAACTACGCGTTCAAGAATAATTCCAAGCCCTTTCAAATAAATTCCTTGTTTTTACGCAAAAGAATACTTTATTATGTTCATGCGTGAAATTTTCTTTGTTTTCAATTTGATACACGTTACTATCCTCCACTCAATCAATTAATGCAAATAAAGTTTGCCAATCCTAAGCGGATTTTCGACCCCTGTGTATCAATCGGCGTTAATTCATCAATACCATTGCATTGTAATTTTTGTTATAGATTTTGATAAGTCAATTTTGACTGTATTAATCTCGAATGACGTAAAATTAAGTTATAAAACTACCGCTTACGGCGCACAGGTGTAAATGCAATTAGAATGTGTTGTAAATTAACGTAGATAGCAACATCAAAAGCGACTTTCGAATATTTCAAGAAAAGTTGCGAAATTTTAATTGCATATGAATACCATTATGCGAGACAGAAATGGGCTTAATGTATATGCTTTTGTATTATTATGAGACAGAAATACAAACTCTGTTATGACCCTATATGAAGATTTATTTAATGACGCATTAATATAAAGTAAGTACACGTATAATCGTATGCTACACATGTACATCATAGCTTATTGGATGCGATATAGTGCATTCGGGTTTATTTAAATGAGTCCTGTATCAGCTAATTTTCCGTTTAACAAACTGATCGGTATGATTTAGTGACATCAAATAAAAGCCGTTCACTATTACATGCGTATGCATAGGTATGGGTGCTCCCCGTTTCTGGAGCGGTAGCTTTCTTATTAATGAAGAACACCTAAATATGCATTATAACCGTCATAGTGTTTCGCATGCATAGCGTGTAGTTAAAAGAAAACCAAATTAAAACAATCATTGTCATTAAATGGATAAGAACGAGTGATGATCACTAATTTCTATATATGACTTTGTATTAACTAGAAAATCGTTAGGGTCTTTGGCAGTTTATCACCCCCCCCCCTCGAAAAACTCAAATGCGAGTACATGACTAAAACACTTCATTTCAAACAAGAACGCGATAGGCTTGGTTTGTGCACATAAATGGAATTTCAATTTTTACATGTGGCAAATATAACGTAAACATGATTCAAATTTTGCCACGTAAATACATTGTATTAAACCACTGTCTACGTCTAAAAATAAGTCCGGCGTCTCAATGACTGACGCGTTTTCGAAATATGGTGACATAATGTTCAGTCACCATTTTTAGAAAACGCGCCTGTCATTGCGACGCCGGACTTCCTTTTGGACGTAGACAGAGGTTTAACACAACTTATTTACGTGGCAAAATTTGAATCATGTCCATCAAAATTGTGCAAATTGATATTGCTCACAGCGTTGCATATCTATTTTAATCATACATTTATATCTTAAAACTATTTTTTCACACTAGTGTCACTCACAAGTGTCGGTGGTTTATTTTTTAAAAATCCATTTCCCCCTAAAGATGAAATATAAGTTCGTGGTATGATGATTCCTTGTGTTGTTTACTTGCAAACATGAAGGTTGATACACGCCATATTTTCTTTTGGAATATCACTTTTGATTATACGGACTTATTAATCTGCATCATGTCAGGATTTTGTTATAAAGTAGCTAATGTTTTATTCATTTGATAGCGAAGTCGGTACTACATTTGTTGATGGTACAATATTCTATAGAACCGCTAAATGATTTTTTTGTAGTGCTGAGAATTTATGAGGAAGACATCTGTGTAGTTCTGACGTGTCCTATTTCTAATCCATTTCATACCATATATTAAGCACTACAAAAGAAGTAACTTAAAAGAAAGAAAATTCAGGACTCAAAAAAAAATAATTAAAGAAACGTGTGTGTTTTATAACATATTTTGTAATTTGATTTGCCTGTCGCTTCTTCTGCTCCAACTTAAATCTGTGGATCCTATATTTCTCTATGTTTTACGTGAGATGCTTGTGTGTTTGAGTTTACAGTGGCGGTTTGAGATTATGTAGTCATTGTTATTAGGTTAGACCTTTGTGTTTGACGTTTCCTGTGTGTTTGTGGTGTTTTTATTGAGTAAAACGAATTATTCTCATCCAATTGTAGATCCATCTTGCGAGTTTAGCTATTCTACTTACATGCGTCCAATCAACGCATGCATTGCATGGTTCTCCGAAAACTTATGGGAGTAAACATGTTCAGCCGCCATTTTATATTTTGCCGTTTTTTCTGGACACTTCTGACGGTGAGTGCTTCTCAGACTATCCTGAATTTCAGCCACGTCTTTCGCTCAGCTAATTTGAATCAAAAGTTTAATCAAATGTACAACCTTTTTCATAACACGGCGGTCGTAGAAATTAAAGCCTTCTCCATTTTGTGCGGGTTGGGTAAAATCGGACGGACAGATATTTGAAATATTATTAAAAATAGGTTTCCATGATTGAAAATGATTTTACCGCGAGTGTTTTAAAAACCGATGACATTCACCAGTTTTAATAAAAACTCGTAGTAAAAAGATACATTAGCACAGTATCAATCAAAATTGATAAAGAAAAGTATTGGTCATTATGCAAAATCAAAAGAAATTACTATTTTACTACCTTAAGCATGAAAATAATATTCATGTATGTATTAAAGTTCTTCATCAAGGGACTGGTCCAGTTTTTCAATTAGTTTAATATCACTCCCACTCTATCGGCGGAAAGCAACAACGGTATCACTAGCTGGATGTATCATCCTGTATTATGTAAATTAGCTAGTATCACGTGACAATTGAACTACAATGTACGTAAATAAACGTGGCGGACAAGCAAAATAATCAATCCGATCAAATTAACTTAATAACGAAGCATGTTGAAGAAATTCAACATATCACTCACTGTACTTGTCGAACAGTTTTCATTCAGCGCTCGTGTTTGTTTTGAGTATACGTCACCAGTCATATGAAGCGATATATTTAACTTTCCGTTTGACATATCTTTTTCTGGTAGGATTTCATCAAAATCTCTACATTTTCGTTGTTTTTACGGTGGAACATATAATAACATCAATTTCGACTACTTTACCAGATGTAACATTTTATAACATACAGAATCTTTAATGTTGAAACATATGGTTATTTCAGATACTTGTATTGGTAACTTTGTATGCAGTGACACCATAGGTGACTGCATCCCTGCATCAAAGGTGTGTAATGGTATGAGTGATTGTTCTAGCGGCGAAGATGAAAAACAGTGTCGTGAGTTTTCTACTTCTCTAGCTCTAAATCTCGGAGCATTTAATAAAACGTCTTAATTTACAACAAAATATCATATGTCGTGCTATTTCGAATTACATGTACTCTATAGAAGTAATATCAAGTACTATTTCACGTGTTGTGTTTCTCAAAGCTACCTTACCGTTTCTCATGAAAAACGGTTTGGAACAGTTCTAGCCACTAGGTAGAGGAAAAACAAAATTGAGGCTTTTAGAATTGCTGAACACAATTCAAACGTTTCTGATACACATTACTTTACCATGTTTTCAGCTCCTAAGTGTAGTGATATGAACAAAATGTCATGCAATGACGGCAAGACATGTGGGAAGTTTTGTGACGACAAACAGGACTGTCCTGGTGGAGAAGATGAACGCTTCTGTCGTAAGATTTTCAGTATTCTACATAAGTTTATACTTATGACTTTAAACAGCATATTTGGTCCTTTAGCATAACATTCTATCGCATTCGAGCGGGATTCCTCCAGTTTGCCCTTTGATATGTACTCTGATTACGCGGATGTCGTGGGCCTTTGGTTTTAAAAGTACTCGTACATTATATATTTTTTCAAATTAATGTCATATCCTTTTTCAGCTGACAGTTGTTTCTGTCCAGAAGGAAGTTTTTTGTGCAAGAACTCAAAGAAATGTCTACCGAAAAAGCGTGTATGTGATGGAAAGGAGGACTGTCCGATGAGTGACGATGAATGGGAATGTCGTAAGTTGTCTTAAGCTTCTATTAAACATACGGTTATGGTACAATACAAGTACCATGGACTTGTATGTATGTATATTAGTCCCTGATAAGTACCAATTAGTACATCAGCAGTATTAAGCATAGAACAAAGCGGGATCGTGGGCTGATTTTTACATGTTTTATAGCAATAATCTATACGTAGTTTTATATCGAACACTGTGTGTTGTTTTATTATAAGCACAGACGGGAAAAATTCTCAGGTGATGTAAAGTATCGTTAACTCGATTTTACACCAGTCAACATTTACTCTCATGTGTGATTCAGCAAAACGGATTATGGTCAGTTCGTAACCTTGCCATTTCGTAACCGATCCGTTTGTCATTTTCTACCAGTGGTAAAAGTTTTGCGCTTACAAAATAACAAGGTAACGAATTGACCAGATCATCCCAAGTCGTTGTTTGAATTGTAGATGATTTTTTTTTGATACGCCTATATGAAAAAGGGTCGTATTATGGGAACAACCACGGCGGGCGGGCAGGCTTTCGGGTGGCGTCCACCGACAGTGTCTGCTCTCTAATTCAAAAAGGCTTATTCGGATCCTCACCAAACTTCATGAAATGTTTATGGCCACGAGATCTCGGTCAAGTTCGATAAGCCGAATCGGTCCAGGCACTTCTGAATTATTTTGTGATCTTGCACTCTTGTTAATTGATATATGCAACTTGTATGTTTGCAGCTGATAACTGTCAATGTGGCCAAGGCAAATATATGTGTAGCGATAAAAAGACTTGTATAGATGGGAAGAAAGTCTGTGATGGAACCGAACAGTGTCCACATGGTGATGATGAGGCCAGCTGTCGTAAGTATAGAAGTAGTCAGACACTACACTCATATCAGCTTTATTTCGATTATTTTCATCCTGATTATGTTATGTTATTTTGAATATTGCGTGGAATTTATGTATAACACTGTTAGATGGTTATTTACGAGGCAGATAATTTTGCACAAATATATCCTCTTATTTCAGCTTTCCAGTGTCAGTGTCCTGCTGGTATGTTTCTTTGTACGGATATCGATAAATGTGTCCAATACGACAAGATGTGTGAAAACCAAGGTTGTATCGATGAAGACCCTGGTGACTGGGACTGTCCTTTGGGCGAGGATGAAAGTGTAGACCTTTGTGGACCTTGTGATAAAGGTGATCTTCCATAAAGCAACAACCTTTGGGAGCAGCAAACTTATGTTGTTGTTGCACTAGACAGGTTAAATTAATAGTTAAATTGTACAGAAGGGAGGTATTTACTCAAGAGAGGGTCGCTCTGGAAAGGTTGTGCTGTAATAAATGATTGTTATAAATTTATCAAAAGTTTCAATAAAAGCTTCTATGATTATTAAATAGTTTGTTTTCTGTGGACAAAAATACTGCCTTAAACTGTTTGGACAACACCGACTACCGATTTGGAGAAGTTGGTGGTTCCTTTTGGGTGTGTAATTTGGGTGAATCGGCTACCGTTCATAAATGCCCATTTTATCAATTGCGAACGATCAACACGTTTAAAAGTTGGCAGTTCTGAGAACGATTCTTGGTAAAGAATACTTAGTGTTGAAAAAGTATTGACCGGAAACCGCATAACAAAAATTTGTAACCCTACACTTATATACGAGGATATTTCTCAAGTACGGAAATGCCGTAGTAGTTACGATTGTGCGTTTGTCTCCCTTAAACTGGTTCCCGTTGACTCTGTACAAAGCCTTTGGTGCACTGCAACATTTAACGGGAACCATTTCAATAAGCTCTCCTCAATGTGTACACCAGGTCACGTGCTACATTAGTACAAAGTCATGTGCTACAATGATACATCAACACGGCGGCGTTCGATTTGGTTGAGATTTCTAATCGAGGCCCACTCGAACAGCAAGGGTTTAACGCTACGAGTCGAAATTAAATGTAAAGAACTAGACCCAGCCTTCGGCTTGAGAGAAATCGACTCGACATTAGGTTGTGACGTTAAAAGATGACGGAAGTGCTGAACGCAAAATCATTAAATGCACGAAGTAAACATGTTACATCCTTACTATGTTACGTGGTCCAGTGGTTAGTGGTTGGATTTGTAACACAGCAATCCGGGTTCGACTCTCGGTCACGTCAGGCCATATCATTCCATTAAATGACACCCATGTCCATTTTCCTCAACATGTAGAGAAGTTGCCGGTTCCATACGGAGGGGTAAGTTAGTCGCTGACTTCAAATCACTGTAACCTCTCACTGATAGAGGGTCGACCATGACTCTTTATGTAAAAAAGTATGCAGTGGCTTACGGGGGATGGGAGTCCAGTACTGGTTCTTCCCAGGAACGATGACTGGGTGAACTGTTCGTCTCATATGACTCTAATTATTGAAAAGGGGCGTAAAACTCGATATAAACAACAAACAAACAAAACGTTTATGTGCTATGAATATTTTCAATAATTTACCCACACGTTGAAATTATTCCTACAAAAGCAGTGAAAAATCAGTGGAGATTGTGATATATCTATTCCGTTCATCTGAATCCTCTATATACAATAACTCGTCAAAATTGGAAAGATCGCTTCTTCCGCAGCAATGTCTTTTACTACTCGTTTATGACTTGAGTCGTTTTGTTCGAATTTCCAATACACATGCTTACGCATGCTGACTTGCAGCACTAGTGTAACCCCAGCATTTTGAATCGAACGCAACCTGAGCTAAGTTGCAATAGGAACTCATCGGCGTTTGTCTAAAGAAAAGTGCCTCGGTCATAATAGGCTGGCTGCTATTTTGTTGTTGTTGTTCACGGGCTACTTTCCATCAAGGCAGACCCTGGGAACAATAGAACAACCTGATTCTCTTTCAATGAGAACATGATGCCCATTTTATCAACCGCGAACAATCAACACGTTTGAAAGTCTGTAATTCTGAAAATGATTCTTGAAAACGAGTCTTTAGGGTTGAAAAAGTAGTGACCGGAAACCGCATAACCATAGCCTAATTCCCAGTTAAGAAATGCCCTAGTAGTTACGAATGCCCAAGTCGCAGCTTCTATTTATAGAAAGAAGGTCCCAGTCAGAATAAGACTCGGGGTTATTATTCCCTGGTTTAAGTGCTAACGGTCCTAGTGTTTATAATTTATTTCTCAGCCGATTCTTAAGATTTGCATGTCAAATTAAAAATAGTGAACTGAGCATTCAGAAAATATAAAATAGTTCACTTTATCTTTTCGGAAAATATGTTTTTGAACGATGTGAACTTCATCACAATAACGCTCAATTATATTTAAATATCCTGCGCGTTATTAAAAGTTACATCAACGGAAATGTAGAAATTTCAACAGACACGATGCGAATACCACGTGACTTTTTTGCTAATGTCGGATGTTCCAGAAATGTCGGATTCTGCCATTTGGTATACGCACCGTGTATTTCATAATATTTTTAAATATATAAAAACTCTGGAGATGCAAAACGGAAAGATTTACATGACTGGTTCTGTGATCAACTAGACAGAATTAACAAACATGGACGTTGACGTTGAAAGATTAATTTCGTTCGAGGAATATGACAAGCGATTTGTTTATTTGCTTTGATAGGCTTCGTTATATGTCCAATTCTCAAATTAATTTAATCGGAGTAATTATTTTTCTTGCCCGCCATGTATGTTTGCGTACAGCTTAGTTCAGTTGTCACGTGATACTCCCTAATTACATATAATGGATGTTACATCAGTTAGGGAAACCTGTTTTTCAATGATTTCTTAAAGCAGGAGTTGGTTTAAACAGTAAAAACTGGATCAATCCTTTGAAAAATAACTTAAATTCGAGTTCATTCATGACTATCATTTTATACTGATATAAATTTATTGCAAGTGAAAGTGGATCTTAAAAAACTGACATAGATTATGTGGAATAAAAAGACCACCGAATAAAGGCCGCCAGTCAATAAAAGACACATTTATGCTGATGATACATTATTCTAACCAACCAGAAAACACCAGAAACTACCATGAATACCAAATACATGTATACGTTACTCAATGTATACAGCCCGCGCACATGATGAATTGAAGTTATCGGTTTCCATAGAAACATCTGAACACATATGGCAAATATACATCGGAAACATTCCATGACTCAATTGGCTGCGGATGGAAGACGAATATCATACTTATATCAAAGTAAAGCCTGTGTATAATGTGTACTGGAAATAAGAAGATAATAAATACATAATCAATCTAACATAATCATAATAATTCAATATTGATTGTTTACTTGAATATGGTAACAAGGCGTTGTTTAGGTGGAACAATATATTTAGTTAAGTGCAACATTTCTTCTTCAAGTTTGTCGAAAAAGCCGATGGTGCATTTCAAGCGGCACGAACAAATAAATAGCTTGCCAATAATTCCCTGACATGGAAAACATAGAACATTCATATCTTAATTATGTAAAACGTGTTTTCAGAAACATCCATCCATAATACTTCCCAGCACAGAAACAGTAAACATTATATGCAAACCAAGAATCGGTAAAATAAAGTATTTCTTGTCATCAGGAAGTGAATGTTGTAGCTCAGATAAAATGTGTTGAGTACTGCATTTTGTGCAATACATGTATCAAAAATTACAAAAGAGCGAGCAAATCTTAACTTTGACTGTTGAAAAGGGGCGTAAAACTCAATATAACCAAAGAAACAAACAAACAGAATTGATGTCATTGTACTAAAAACGTCATTTGTTCCTTAGATACTAAATTTAGATAGAGTCCACATTTTGTCTTTCCCAATGTTAACCGTTGGTCATCAGTTTGATTTTAATATAAAATTAAGAACAAAATCAACACAAATCACTGAAATAAGAAATGCAACTTATAGTCCTCATGCAATGCGGGCATGAAAATTACTAAAGCAATGACATCACCACAATTTCTTCAGATTAAACTCATATGTTAAAGCCTACCTCGGGTATATCAGACAAGTTTCCCAACTTGGGTTTTCGCTACCAGGACCATAAAACACTGCTTTTCTTTTACCAATGACTCCCGGTGTCACAATAGCCTACTTGATCAGTTGAATGATTCTCATTCACTGTAAAATGTGATTATAGTTGAAAACACTAGGTATGTCCCTTGTTTATATAAACGATATCTAGTATAAAAACGCTCTTTCGATAATGATATAAATATGATATAGCCAAGTCCATGGTTGCTGCGCAATATTTTGTGTGTGTGTGTTTTTTTAAGTTGTAAATAAAACTTCAGTACGATGTAATAATATTTGCAATAATGACATTTCGAGTATGCAGACTCATGTATGCACTTGATACCATATTTAGTCTTAAATGGTAGATCAGAGCAGAGCAAAGTAGAGCACACGACAGCGCAGCACAACATAGAACACCATACCATAACACAGTACAATACAACACAACACAACACATGTTGTTGACAGTACATCATCAAAACAAAAACAAATACAAACAAACATAAAATTGATAGTAAACAAAAGTAAACATCAAATTGTACAAGAACAATAATTATTTGTACATTGTAATAAATGTTAGACAAAAACTTTTTGTGATATATATGATACCTCTGTAACGATATACACAGTTTAAAATCAAGATGAACAAACGTATATTGTATATTGAACGTTTATTCATTTACATGCACCACCAGTAGCTTCAGTAATCGCTTTTTCGTACATAGGAGGCAGATCTACATGTCCTATAACTATGTTTACAGCGTGTTTTAGATTAAGCCATCGTTTAAAACGATGTACAAATGTATGTTCACAGTTACGCGATAGCCTCGTTTAAAAATAACTCAACCTAGTAAACGTTTCAGCGGTTTTGACCTAGTGGGTATGCTGTTCTTCACTCTTTTCGTTTTCAGTACAAGTCCATCATATCAACAAAAACAAACCTGCCTTTCTAGCAACTGATCTGGTTCTACTTTGGAAGTTATACTAATTATTACAATAATTATCACATCACAACGTATCATGACTATCAATTAAGCTATTTATTCTGGATCCCTTTTTCATTCAATTCATTGTTTTACTTTACAACATTTTCCCGAGCGTGTATTTCATTCTGAGAATATTGATACAATTGGGAAAGGCTAAACTAGAGATTTTAACACCTTGTCATAGATTCTAGTTTGCTTTTATCTTGGACACATCGTGTATTATTTAGATGAAACTTTTCTTTGTTTTATTTGTTGCAGTTCAGAATGTGATATCAAAAAGTCCAAAGATGGTATAAATAGCAGTTTTCCACAAATTCGAACTAGCTATAATATCTTCATATGGGATAATTTTGTAGTTTTCAGATATAATTTGTGCCCCACACCATTTTTTATGTTAAAATGTTGAACGCATCATTGTAAAATAAGGAAACAAATGGTAAGAATTCGGATCAAAGACGCAATACATGTATATCTAGACAATAAAAGTCCATTATTGAGTTTCTACCCTTCTGCTCAATTTTTTATTCGTGAAACTGGGGCCAGGAAAACGCTTTATCTGACTTTTAACCATATTGAAAGTATTAACAGGGGAATGATTCCATATGCAATATTGTCGACGTCGGAATCCAATGTGAAGGTTCCTAAATTGATACGAATATTATAATAAGTCAAACTTGAATTAATGACCGCCTGTGAACAATGGTTATCTATAGTTACACATTGATTTCTATCATACAAGAACAGAAATAAATGCATGTAACCCATGTTCATCAATACAATTCTCTAATCTCGAATAGTTTTACTAGTACATTTCCGTGCCCGGTGTCAAGCAACGATACACGCATCACCGTTTTTCCTGTGATTTTCTATACGTAGAACTTGACTCGGTACTAGAGTTTAGGGCACTGTATAGCATCCCTGAGACATACGGAAGGCGGGCTGATATTGGAACCCACAACTTTTCGTTTTATACTCCAATCCAGCGCGTTATCACTAGATCATCGATCATTACAGATTTAAAAGTAATGATTTCGTTATACAGTACAGTACCAAGCATTTTATCCCATATATTGTAAACACTCGTTGTTCCTGTCCTCGCGTGATGTACTCCAGTGGCCCCAAACTCTTGAAATACTGTAACAAAAATGTGCATAACTAGTATATAAAATATATTATTTACATGGGGGGGGGTCATGACTAGTTTTTCATTACATGCACAAAATTACGAGCCATTTGAATAGTTTGACCGAAAATACAATTTAAAAACCGTAAATCGAAAATCACAGTTAGATATCTCGGAACTACTTCACTCCATAACCTAACAACTCCGTCGCACCTCTTTTTTGTACAAAATCTGTATTAAGTCATCTAAGTGGTGTCAATCAGTAGCAGATACATTATTAAAATGCAGAATTACCCCTATTCAAGTTCGTGTGTTCAATGTGCACTATTTTTCGCGGAGAAATCCCAGTCCCGTGACCACACTAATCAGCTAAATTAAGACGGCCATTGTTGCAAATACTACTGCGTAGAGCGTTCTCTATTGCGAAGACCGAAATGAATAAGAATGTAAGTATTGTTCAGGTTGTAACTGCGTGTTGTGATTAATCTTGTCGTCGTATATCTTGTTGAATGTTCTATTTGCTCTCATTGTAACGAAAATAACGTGTCTCCTTTTGATCACAAGGATGACCTACATAACTAGAGAGGGCTAGGTTGCCTGTTGTCGAGTTGTATATATTTTATTTAGTGTTGCGATGTTTTTCTAAATGTGCAATAAGTTTTGAGAAAGGACACAGACGACGATTTCTCGAATAATAAACAATAGGTGAAAAAAAGTTTATATTGGTTGGATAGATAATGATTAGGCTACAAGATGCGTACATGCTTTTTATATTATTTCCTTCAGTAAAAGAATTACGGGGCAAACACTCTTGCGTGGTAGTGTCGTCCGTACATTGTTTCCCTTGCATTGTATATGTAGTATATAGTGAACAAAATAAATGAGCCGTATCCCTGTGATTTAGTTATGGTACCCAGAACTGTTTAATTGCAATCATCGTCGTCTAAAACCCTTCGACTAGCTGTTCCTCACCCACTGGTGGTATTTATCAGTGTTTATTAAGGTTGATTAGTTTATTTGGAATATTTTATTTTCACCAACTGTCGAAATGCTCACAGACGGACTGAGCGAAAGGCCAGGAACTGCAGACTTTCTGATAGAACTGTGTGTTGGTCTGACGAAGAATCTTCTTATCAGACTGGCTGTCTGGCAACTTATTTTCCTTGGTGTGCGCAGGATTTATACTCAATCTGACAGATTTTGTAAGCTTAAATCTCTGACAGGTTTTTCTTTTGCTTTTCGCAATGTCTACATGGATCAGACTTGCAATTGCTCGCATGGATCCGATGAGACATGTAACAATTTTCATACGTCAAAGTTATTGTATACATTAATCATATAGTAGTTTACCAAAATAAAAATACATGAACTGTAGTGCGGGCTGCATTAATCTTTAGCAATTTTTCAGATGCATGTTAACACACACTACAGGGTTGTTACTTATTTCATTGTAGGAATATGAACATAGAAAGGTGTCACATCAGAGATGAGGATCTGTGACAGTGTCTACAAAGACAGTCACTCTTAATCTAAACTAAGTTGAAGATAGCACTGGTAGAACCAAAGTTACACTATGGTTTGATTTGTCACTGTCACCACTAAGGCCAGATGACCGTGAAATTATTATAGACGTCGTCATTACTCATGCCATAGTAACAGGACATTTTCCACACCAATAATATTAAATCGATATTAAAGTTATGTATATCTAGTTGAAATTTAAATTCACTGTACGTGTAACTTTATTTGAGCTGCTGCATGATTGAGAGATAACGGTATGGAACTAGATTAATTTGCAAATGGAGGCTAAGGCCGGACAGCTCTTATACTGGTCGAAAAGACATTTCAGTCTTCACGAACAATTTTTTCAATGACTGGACTGGACTTGTGAAGCACAAACTTTACCAGACCAAATGAACTTACCAGACTGATTCTTTACCTGTTTTTGCATGATCAAAGTTTTTTCTAGAATATTTATAAAGTATTTCTTACACATTATAGGTTTTATATGATAGATTTATTATGAATAACAGAAATTCTTTATCATTTAACTAATGAAACATTAGTTTTGGGGATTCAGTTATGCATTTTAGAGAATACATTTGAAAATTATACTGGACTATCGGTCGGGTGATTTGTCCAATTTTGCAGGACTGGCAGCAATTTCAGCAAACTCGGTCTTTTGACATGTTGCTAAAATTCAAAGACTGCATTATGCAGGATTTCTCATACCATTGCTCATTTATCTTACTTCATTTATGATAATTAGAATTTATTTAAATTTAAAGCCATAACATACAAGTTAATTTTGACCTACCTTGTTAAACAAACTTCAGTCTTGTTTGTTGTGATTATGAAATCATTTCTCTTTAACATGTTTGGATAAACTTTGAGTTTCAAGTCACAAGACGGTACAAGATTTGGCATCAGAAGGCATAAGCTATGCCCTACATTAAGTATAACTGGAAAAAAGTAGCTCATTTTATTCTCATTCAGTATAGTACACAGCTTGTTTTACTGTTTTATATCTGTATAAGCTATAATATTAAAATTTGGTCTATATATTTGCAGATGTGTGTTGCATGTGCAAGTTGACGCTGTTGTAGTAGTGCTTAATGAGCTCTTCCTAGATAACGAGGAAAGTTTGAAGTCAGATGCCACAAGATGGCAAACGTACTGGGAAATGAGATTGTCACATCTATTTATATGAATTCAGAAATAACTGTATTTGCTGGCCCAATGACATTACAGACAACAAGAAGTGGTAGTGATGTTTCAGTCATCAAGGTTTTATAGAAATGATTTGTATACTAGCAAAGACATTTGCAATGACAAAATGAATTCCTCAAACATTTTTGCCATAGGCATAATGTCGCATTGATGCAGTATTGAGGCATTTCTAATGCTGTATGCGCATTTCAACATTTGATAATATTTTTAATAGGCTTTTCAAACTTTTAAGGTAATTAATCGTTAGCTCTTTGGTCAGCTATCTAGTAATTCTTACTGTTAACTTTCATTTTTTTTTAAATTTTATTTTTACATGATTATTGATAGTATAAAAGAAGGCATAAAAGCATTACTAGTATGTATTTTACTTGGTGTTCAACATATGAAGTACTTTATTGATGTGCGTATTTTGTCCTCTACAGTGTTACATAAAATGTGGCATTGACCTTCAATGTCCTCATTTTCAAGGTCAAAAAGTAGCAAATTGCTTTTTTTCACAATCTAATGCTTGTAGTTTTGTTGTTGTAATCTTTTTTGATATTCTAGATTGCTGCTAAAACTTCACTCAAATGAGCAATACAGTGCTAGTCAGCCATTTTGTATAATACTGAATATTTTATTAGAGTATTTTTTTTAAAAAATAGCTGATAGACTGATACATTTTTATGACACACTACTACATGTATAATGGTTTTACAGATTTTGCTGGTAATGATGTGATTTGGCCAAAAATAAATCCACTAAATTGTTCTTCTTAGGTTAAATTAGGTACATATCACACATAGCGTTATTAGTTGTAAGGCGTTTTAGTCGTGTTGTACTATTTATACTTTATTTGAGTTTATATTTGAATATTTTAATAAGATGCACATAAAAAAACTATAGATTTTGCTTGTTAAAATGTTCAGTGCATGTCAAATATTGGAGTATTTGATAAAACAAAATAGTCAGTTCCGTGTTAGCGGCCAACTCCGAAATAAATGTGGAATAAAGGCATCTTTAAAACTGTCATTGATTATTTAGAAACAAAATTACCTCTTAATTAAAGGTCACCTGTCATTTAAGGGCACATTGTGTTGTTCCCAAGGCTGGCCTTTGTACATAGACTTGACTGTACTCGTATGTACCTTTGCAGTCATTGAATAGGTCAATGTCTAAGACTGGTTCAAATGGACCTTGTCCATGGTTTTCTATTTAGAGTCATTGGCTTGACTCAAACATCAAGGCCACACTTAACAGCTCCAGATCAGATTCGTATTACTGAGACACTACCTTTACGCTTTTCAATATTTTTACTTACATTCGCCATTGCAGAACATTCAAAGATTGTAGCCAATTTTTCTATGTAAAAAACAGTCTCTGCTAGTGGCCTGTATGCATGTCTACTATTATAAATATGCCTGTATATTGACAATTCAAAAAAGTAACTTTATAATGGGTCTTTGTTCAGCGGCGTCAACTTTTACTTTGTGAACACACTAGGGTTACATTTTCTCAAATTCTCACAAAACTGTGTCAGATTGAAATTATCCCAAGGAGGGAAACACACCGGCTATCTCTGTTATAGAACAAACAGAAACTATTAGGACCGATAAATTTATAATTACGCTTATGGGACTTTAATATTGACAAAATCTCTGACAAGTCAAATGTTGGTCATTTTGGGTAGAAAACTAGGTCACAGGGTCAAATTGAAGGAAAACCTTGTGCACGCTCTAAAAGTCATTGTTTTGATTGGATATACATGAAAGTTTTTTATGAAATTTTGAGCAATTTTGGAAAATGGGTACTGGGATCAAAACCTAGGTCGTCCGGGTAAATTACTGTAAAACTAGATTTCACAGTTTTAATTGGATATTCACCAACTTTCCTAAAATGCTTGTTTAGTGATATGTAGATTAAAAGCAAACATGGGTCATCTGGGGTCAATATCTAGGTCAATTCTGAGGAAATCCCTGCTAACTCTGCAGCTGTCACAGTTTTGGTTGGATATTCGCCAAAACTTGTCAGAATGTATGTCTTAATGATTTGTAGGTCAAGTTCGAATGAGGATCAACTGGGGTCCAAAACTAGGCTTCCAGGTCAACTCTTAAAAAATCTATACAACACTGCAGATGTCTAATTTTGATTGAGTCTTCACGAACCATTGTCAGTATGTTTATGTAGGTGATACGTAAGATAAGTTCGAACATGTTTCATCTGGGGTCAAAAACTAAGTCGCCAGGTCAAAGCTTTAAATAGGAAAACTTTGTTGATGGATATGATCAGATCTTCACAAAATCTTATCAGTATGTTTGTCTTAATGATATGTAGGACAAGTTCGAATATGAGTCATCTGGGGTATTAAACTTCGTCACTAGGTCAAATGTTAGGACAATTTTTAACGTTACACTGTAGTTGTCACAGTTTAATTAGATCTTCACCAGACCTTGTAAGAATGATATGTATGACCTGTTCGAACATGGATCATCTGGAGTCAAACACTAGGTGACCGGGTTAAATGTTAGATAAATTTGTTAACGCTCTTGATGTCAGGATTTCGATTGGATCTTAATCATACCTTATCAGAACGTTTGTCCTATTGATATTTTGGTCTTGGGTAAGACACTAGGTCACCAGGTCATCAGTGAACAATGCATGTCTTGTGAGCGATAAAGGGCCATTTTGGAACTCATGTTTTATGTGTGTGCATAACATGCAATATATTGATATGTTACACAACTTGAATGATCTTCTTATTGGAAAAGTCTTCAGACAGCATTCTATAATATATGGAGTTTTGTTTAGAAATGAATTCGTACATGGTAGGAGAAGTGTTTTGGTTACCATTATTAATTTGTTCAGGAATATTATTTAACAAATGAAGTAAATCATTGTGATTTTTTACTTTTTATTTCTCTTCAATATGTTGTTAAACTGTTGTGATATTTTGCAAAATCCATATTTGTTGTCTAAATATTTGATACCAATGATATATAATAGACTGGTTCCAGAAAAAAGGTCAGACATAGAGTAACTAAGGTACATAAAATATCAGTTAACATATTAAGTACGTGTTGTATAAAGCTATTTGGTTAAAATTCCATTTATTTACCAATTATCATTGTTTAAATATTGGTACATTTTATAAGGAAATAATAAATACTGGTACATCTTTATCTAAACTGCATAATAATTATTATCAGATTTTACGTATGTATGCCTAAGTGGTGTAGCATGTCTATGTAGTACGTACTTCTCGAATAATTCCTGTTGACCAGTCATTTTGTTTGTTTAGTCACATGAGGACAACACTATTTTAATTTTACACTGATGGCCTCATTTCTTTTCGTCACTGAGTGTTGAAACTTTACTGGCTAAATGCTCTTTTTATATGGATTTTGTATTGATTCAAGATGTCAGTGACGTAAACCTCAAAAGTTGATGCCTTTGATTATAAATGCATATTTTAATCACTTATTAATAAATGTTTGCCTTTCCTGAGTATATATTTTTAGTTGCTGATTTTCGTAATCTTGAAAATTGATGCAACTGATAAAATTCGGATCGTTTATTATATCACTTAACGCTGACTTCTGCTGATTTTGGACTCAATGATAAATGATCAACATGATAACTGAAATAATTTAATTACTACATAGTCATTCTTTCTTGAAAAGCCACCCTTTTAAGCTTAGATCAATGCTTTTGTTTTGTTTTCCATATGTTCTTTCATTATTAACTACATCTTCCTGTATTATAATAATAGATACATGTCTTTGTTAAATATCTGCCTTAATTCTTACCTTTGGTTGTCGTGATAAAAAATATTTGTTGAAAGTTGAACAATTGCTAATCAAGTTTATGTTTATTTATTTGCAAAGAGTGCAGATTTCTAAAAATACACATTGAAATAAACTTTTGATGAAAATAAAAAAAATGCATTAATTTTATTCCAGATATTTAAAAGAATTATCTGCATTTCTTTTGCAAGTAGGTATTTAGAAAAAAAATGCTTCTTTCTTAAGTTATTAACTACCTTCTGTTCAGCTGCCTGAGCTTGTGACTTGGACAAACTGTGATGATAAACATGCAATAATACTGGTGATTACTACATCTCTTAGCATTATAGTGACAAGTGTTCAACTTAATCACAAGTCGTATACAACATGATCATCCTGCACTAAATGGAGGTTTGTCCTAATTTTCCCTGTTTGTTGTTCAAGGCGGTAAGCAGCTGATTATATTCCTATGAAGATCAATGATACTGTTTAAATGAAAGGCTGTTTATTATTACCTGTTCAGTGAACAGTGAATACCTAATAAGTATAAAGTATGAATGGTTATGTCTAAATTGAAATGTAAAGAACTGTTAGCTGGTTGGTCTGAAAACAGTCATTACAAAAGTCATGTATGAAATATGGATGGTACTGCCAAAATTGAAAAGCACAGCACTGTTTACTTTTCAGTCAGTCATTGAAGTAACAGTGATAACACCTGTCTTGAACGGTGCTTCACTGTTTCAAAGTGACTTAAACATTTACTGTAACTTTCAGTGACAATCGCAACTTCAGCTCTTTCAGTGCTATGATTAGAAAACGCGTCTGTCATTGCGACGCCGGACTTACTGTTAGAGGTAGACAGAGGTTTAACACAACTTATATACGTGGCAAAATTTGAATCATGTCCATCAAAATTGTGCAAATTGATATTGCTAACAGCGTTGTATATCTATTTTATACATAAATTTATACCTTAAAACTATTTGTTCACATAAGTGTCACTCATAAGTGTCGGTGGTTTATTTTTTAAAATTCATTTCCCCCTAACGATGAAATATAAGTTCGTGGTATGATGATTCCTTGTTTCGTTTACTTGCAAACATGAAGGTGAATATACGCCATATTTTCTTTTGGATTATCTATTTTGATTATAAGGACTTATCAATCGGCAACATGTCAGGATTTTGTAATAAAGTAGCTAATGCTTTATTCATTTGATAGCGAAGCCGTTTGATGGTACAATATGCTACAGAACCGCTAAATGATGTTTTTGTAGTGCTGAACATTTTTGCAGGAAGACATCTGTGTAGTTCTGGCGTGTCCTATTTCTAATCCATTTCATACCATATATTAAGCACTACAAAAGAAGTAACTTAAAAAAAGAAAATTCAGGACTCAAAAAAATAAAAAATTAAAGAAATGAGTGTGTTTTATAACATATTTTGTAATTTGATTTGCCTGTCGCTTCTTCTGCTCCAACTTCTTAAATCTGTGGATCCTGTGTTTCTCTATATTTTACGTGAGGTGCTTGTGTGTTTGAGTTTACAGTGGCGGTTTGAGATTATGTAGTCATTGTTGTTAGGTTAGACCTTTGTGTTTGACGTTTCCTGTGTGTTTGTGGTGTTTTTATTGAGTAAAACGAATTATTCTCATCCAATTGTAGATCCATCTTGCGAGTTTAGCTATTCTACTTACATGCGTCCAATCAACGCATTCATGGTATGGTTCTCCGAAAACTTATGGGAGTAAACATGTTCAGCCGCCATTTTATATCTTGCCGTTTTTTCTGGACACTTCCGACGGTGAGTGCTTCTCAGAATTTCATGAATTTCAGCCACGTCTTTCGCTCAGCTAATTTGAGCTAATTCAATTTTTGTTTTCTTGAATCAAAAGTTTAATCAAATATACAACCTTTTTCATAACAGGGCGGTCGTAGAAATTAAAGCATGTGCAGGTTGGGTAAAATCGGGCGGACAGATATTTGAAATATTATTAAAAATAGGTTTCCATGATTGAAAATGATTTTACTGCGAGTGCTTTAAAAACCGACGCCATTCACCAGTTTTAATAAAAACTCATAGTAAAAAGATACATTAGCATATTATCAATCCAAATTGATAAAGAAAAGTATTGGTCATTATGCAAAATCAAAATAAATTACTATTTTACTACCTTAAGCATGAAAATAATATTCATGTATGTATTAAAGTTCTTCATCAAGGGACTGGTCCAGTTTTTCAATTAGTTTAATATCACTCCCACTCTATCGGCGGAAAGCAACAACGGTATCACTAGCTGGATGTATCATCCTGTATTATGTAAATTAGCTAGTACCACGTGACAATTGAACTACACTGTACGTAAACAAACGTGGCCGACAAGAAAAATAATCAATCCGATCAAATTAACTCAATAAAAAACATGTTGAAGAAATTCAACATATCACTCACTGTACTTGACGAACAGTTTTCATTCAACGCTCATGTTTGTTTTGCCTATAGGTGACCAGTCATACGAAGCGATATATTTAACTTTCAGTTTGACATCTCCATCTCCTTTTTTGGTAGGATTTCATCAATCTACATTTTAGTTGTCGTTTGTACGGTGGAACATATAATAACATCAATTTCGAATACTTTACCAGATGTCACATTCTATAACATACAGAATCTTTAATGTTGAAACATATGGTTATTTCAGATACTTGTATTGGTAGCTTTGTATGCAGTAACACCAAAGGTGACTGCATCCCTGCATCAAAGGTGTGTAATGGTATGAGTGATTGTTCTAGCGGCGAAGATGAAAAACAGTGTCGTGAGTTTTCTACTTTTCTAGTTCTAAATCTCGTTTCATATAATAAAACGTCTTAATTTACAACAAAATATCATAAGTCGTGCTATTTCGAATTACATGTACTCTATAGAAGGAATATCACGAACTATTTCACGTGTTGTGTTTGTTAAAGCTACATTACTTCTTCACTCAACGTTTCTCATGAAAACTGGTTTGGAACAGCTCTAGCCACTAGGTAGAGGAAAAACAAAATTGAGGCTTTTAGAATTGCTGACACAATTCAAACGTTTTGATACACATTACTTTACCATGTTTTCAGCTCCTAAGTGTAGTGATATGTACAAAATGGCATGCAATGACGGGAAGACATGTGGGAAGTTTTGTGACGGAAAACAGGACTGTCCTGGTGGAGAAGATGAACGTTTCTGTCGTAAGATTTTCAGTGTTGTACATAAGTTTACCTATGACTTTAAACAACATATTTGGTCCATTAGCATAACATTCTATCGCATTCGAGCGGGATTCCTCCAGTTTGCCCTTTGATATGTACTCTGATGACGCGGATGTCGTAGGCCTTTGGTTTTAAAAGTACATTTGTATTATTTTTCAAATTAATGTCATATCCTTTTTCAGCTGACAGTTGTTTCTGTCCAGAAGGAAGTTTTTTGTGCAAGAACTCAAAGAAATGTCTACCGAAAAGTCGTGTATGTGATGGAAAGGAGGACTGTCCGATGAGTGACGATGAATGGGAATGTCGTAAGTTGTCTTAAGCTTCTATTAAACATACGGTTGTGGTAAAATACAAGCACCATGGACTTGTATGTATGTATATTAGTCCCTGATAAGTACCAATTAGAACATCAGCACTATTAAGCATAGAACAAAGCGGTGATCGTGGGCTGATTTTTATATGTTTTATAGCAATAGTCTATTCGTAGTTTTATATCGAACACTGTGTGTTGTTTTATTATAAGCACAGACGGGAATTATTCTCAGGTGATGTAAAGTATCGTTAACTCGATTTTACACCAGTCAACAATTGCTCTCATGTATGATTCAGCAAAACGGATTATGGTCACTTCGTCATTTTCTACCATTGGTAAAAGCTTTGCGCTTACAAAATAACAAGGTAACGAATTGACCAGATCATCCCAAGTCGTTGTTTGAATTGTAGATGATCTTTTTTGATACGCCTATATGAAAAAGGATCGTATTATGGGAACAACCACGGCGGGCGGGCAGGCTTTCGGGTGGCGTCCACCAACAATGTCTGCTCTCTAATTCAAAAAGGCTTATTCGGATCCTCACCAAACTTCATGAAATGTTTATGGCCACGAGATCTCGGTCAAGTTCGATAAGCCCAATCGGTCCAGGTACTTCTGAATTATTTTGTGATCTTGCACTCTTGTTAATTGATATATGCAACTTGTATGTTTGCAGCTGATAACTGTCAATGTGGCCAAGGCAAATATATGTGTAGCGATAAAAAGACTTGTATAGATGGGAAGAAAGTCTGTGATGGAACCGAACAGTGTCCCCATGGTGATGATGAGACAAGCTGTCGTAAGTATGGTCTTAGTCAGATACTACAATAATATCCCCTTTATTTCGACTTTTACATTCCTGATTATGTTATATTATCTTGCATATTGGGTGGAATTTATGCATAACACTGCTAGATGGTCATTTACGAGGCAGCTAATTTTGCACAAATGTGTACTCCTATTTCAGCTTTCCAGTGTCAATGTTCTGCTGGTACGTTTCTTTGTACGGATATCGATAAATGTGTCCAATATGACAGGTTGTGTGAAAACCAAGGTTGTATCGATGAAGACACTGGTGACTGGGACTGTCCTATGGGCGAGGATGAAAGTGAAAACCTTTGTGGACCATGTGATACTGTACCTCCTCGTCTATAAAGCAACAACCTTTTGTTAGCAGCAATCTTATGTTGTTGTTGAGAGGTGGCTCTAGAGAGGTTAAATTAATGGTTAAGTTGTACAGAAAGGAGGTAGTCACTCAAGAGATGGCCGCTCTGGAAAGGTTATGCTGTAATAAATGATTGTTATAAATTTATCAAAAGTTTCAATAAAAGTTTCTATGATTATTAAATAGTTTGTTTTCAGTTGACAAAAATACTGCCTTAAACTGTCTGGACAACACCGACTACCGATGTGGAGAAGTTGGTGGTTCCGTTTGGGTGTGTAATTTGGATGAATCGGCCACCGTTCATAAATGCCCATTTTATCAATTGCGAACGATCAACACGTTTAAAAGTTGGCAGTTCTGAGAATATTTCTCAAGTACGGAAATGCCGTAGTAGTTACGATTGTGTGATTGTCTTCCTTAAACTGCTTCCCGTTGACTCTGTACAAAGCCTGTGGTGCACTGCAACATTTAACGGGAACCATTTCAATAAGCTCTCCTCAATGTGTACACCAGGTCACGTGCTACATCAGTACAAGGTCATGTGCTACAATGGTACAGCAACACGGCGGCGTTCGATTTGGTTAAGATTTCTGATCGAGGTCCACTCGAACAGCAATGATTAAATGCTACGAGTCGAAGTTAAAGGTCAAGAACTAGACCCAGCTTTCGGCTGGAGTGAAGTCGACTCGACATTAGGTTATGACAGAAGTAAGTGCTGCCAAAAGATAAACGCAAAATCATTTAATGCACAAAGTAAACATGTTACACCCTAACAAAACTCGAAAGACCGTGGTCCAGTGGTTAGTGGTTGGATTTGTAACACAGCAATCCGGGTTCGATTCTCGGTCACGTCAGGCCATAGCATTCCATTAAATGACACACATGTCCATTTTCCTCAACATGTAGAGAAGTTGCCGGTTCCGTACGGAGGGGTATGTTAGTCGCTGACTTCAAATCACTGTAACCTCTCACTGATAGAGGGTCGTGGATTCGAGCCCTGCGATCAACCATGTCTCTTTATGTGAGAAAGTAGGCAGTTGCTTACGGGGGATGGGAGTCTAGTGCTGGTTCTTCTCAGGAATGATGGTTAGGTGAACTGTCCGTCTCATATGACTCTGACTGTTGAAAAGGGGCGTAAAACCCGATATAAACAACAAACAAACAAAACGTTTATGTGCTAAGAATATTTTCAATAATTTATCAATACGTTTAAATTATTCCTACAAAAGCAGTGAAAAATCAGTGGAGATTGTGATATATCTATTCCGTTCATCTGAACTGAATCCTCTATATACAATAACACGTCAAAATTGGAAAGATCGCTTCTTCCGCAGCGATGTCTTTTACTACTCGTTTATGACTCGAGTCGTTTTGTTCGAATTTCCAATACACATGCTTATGCACGCTCACTTGCAGCACTAGTGTAACCCCAGCGTTTTGAATCGAACGCAACCTGAGCTAAGTTGCTATAGAAACTCCTCCTCGGCGTTTGTCTAAAGAGAAGTGTGTCGGACGTAATAGGCTGGCTGCTATTTTGTTGTTGTTTTTTCACGGGCTACTTTCCATCACGGCAGACCCTGGGAACAAAGGAACAACCTGTTTCTCTTTCAATGAGAACATGATGCCCATTTTATCAACCGCGAACAATCAACACGTTTGAAAGTCTGTAGTTCTGAAAATGATTCTTGAAAACGAGTCTTTAGGGTTGAAAAAGTAGTGACCGGAAACCGCATAACCATAGCCTAATTCTCAGTTACGAAAATGCCCGAGTAGTTACGAATGCCCAAGTCGCAGCTTCTATTTATAGAAAGAAGCTCTCAGTGAGAATAAGACTCGGGGTTATTATTCCCTGGTTTTAGTGCTAACGGTCGTAGTGTTTATAGTTTATTTCTCAGCCGATTCTTAAGATTTGCAAGTCAAATTAAAAATAGTGAACTGAGCATTCAGAAAATATAAAATATTTCACTTTATTTTTTTTCGGAAAATAACTTCATCACAATAACGCTCAATCATATTTAAATATCCTGCGTGTTATTAAAAGTTACATCAACGGAAATGTAAAAATATCAATAGACACGATGCGAATACCACGTGACTTTTTTGCTAATGTTGGATGTTCCAGAAATGTCGGATTCTGCCACTTGGTATACGCACCGTGAATTTCATAATATCTTAGATATATAAAAACTCTGGAGATGCAAAACGGAAAGTTTTACATGACTGGTCCCGTGATCAACTAGACAAAATTAACAAACATGGACGTTGACGTTGAAAGATTAATTTAGTTCGAGGAATATGACAAGCGATTTGTTTATTTGCTTTGATAGGCTTCGTTATATGTCCAATTCTCAAATTAATTTGATCGGATTAGTTATTTTTCTTGCCCGCCATGTATGTTTGCGTACAGCTTAGTTCAGTTGTCACGTGATACTCCCTAATTTACATATAATGGATGTTACATCAGTTAGGGAAACCTGTTTTTCAATGATTTCTTAAAGCAGGAGTTGGTTTAAACAGTTTGAAAAACTGGATCAATCCTTTGAAAAATAACTTAAATACGAGTACATACATGACTATCATTTTATAATGATATAAATTTATTGCAAGTGAAAGTGGATCTTAAAAAACTGACATAGATTATGTGGAAGAAAAGGAACACCGAATAAAGACGTCAGTAAATAAAAGACACATTTATGCTGATGATATACATTATTCTAACCAACCAGAAGACACCAGAAACTACCATGAATACCAAATACATGTATACGTTACTCAATATATATAGCCCGCGCACATGATGAACTGAAGTTATCGGTTTCCATAGAAACATCTGAACACATATGGCAAATATACATCGGAAACATTCTATGACAAAGCTCAATTGGCTGCGATGAAAGACGAATATCATAATCATATCAAAGTAAAGCCTGTGTATAATGTGTACTAGAAATAAGAAGATAATACATACATAAGCAACATAATCTAAATAATTCAATATTCATTATTTTCTTGAATAATGTAACAAGGTGTTGTTTAGGTGTAACAATCTATTTAGTTAAGTGCAACAATTCTTCTTCAAGTTTGTCGAAAAAGCCGATGGCGCATTTCAAGATGCACGAACAAATAAATGGCTTGCCAATAATTCCTTGACATAGAAAACATAGAACATTCTTATCTTAATTATGTAAAACGTGTTTTCAGAAACATCCATCCATAATATTTCCCAGCACAGAAACAGTAAACATTATATGCAAACCAAGAATCGGTAAAATAAAGTATTTCTTGTCATCAGGAAGTGAATGTTGTAGCTAAAATAAAATGTGTTGAATACTGCATTTTGTGCAATACATGTATCAAAAATTACAAATGAGCGAGCAAATCTGTACTTTGAGATCAGTTTGCATTTATTTTGAAGAATTTGATAAAAAGACAGTACTCACATACGTACACAATTTAGATTTGATAATAACCAATAAGCTTTTCTTAAATAGAAAACGGGTTCAGACGCCGTTTGTACAATTTCCATTTTCATGTTTTTTTGCCGTTTCAATATTTTCCCCCAAGTCATGTTTTCTTCAGTAAAAAGATTCCAAACAAACCATAACTGAAAGACTTGGTGCTCAGTCAAATATCATCCAGAGGTAAGTGTAACTCTACCTACAGAATATTTGGAATTCAGTAGCTGTTCAAAACATAGAAAAGCTACAACGTGAAGGAACACGTAGACCTTCAGCCACATTGGCATTTTAACATCATAAACACGTCTTTGGTGTTCAACATTAACATTACATTACATTAACATATCTATCTTGGAACCGTTTTTTGCCTGCAACAGGTGTCAATGAGTTTGGTATGAAATAATTATGTATTAGTGACCATCCGCCTCCGTGGTCGAGTAATTAAGGTCAGTGGCGTCTAATCACTATAACCTCTCACTGACAGAGAGTCATGGCTTCGAGCCCAGCTACCGACCATATATTTTTTGTGAGAAAGTAGGCAGTTGCTTACGGAGGATGGGAGTCTAGTACTGGTTCTTCCCAGGAACGATATTTAGGTGAACTGTCCACCTCATGTGACTCTGACTGTTGAAAAGGGGTGTAAAACTCAATATAAACAAAGGAACAAACAAACAGAATTGATGTCATTGTACTAAAAACGTCATTTGTTTCTTAGATACTACATTTAGATAGAGTCCACATTTTGTCTTTCCCAATGTTAACCGTTGGTCACCAGTTTGATTTTAATATAAAATTAAGAACAAAATCAAAACAAATCACTGAAATAAGAAATGCAATTTATAGTCCTCATGCAATGCGGGCATGAAAATTACGAACGCAATGACATCACCACAATTTCTTCAGTTTAAACTCATATGTTAAAGCCTACCTCGGGTATATCAGACAAGTTTCCCAACCTGGGTTTTCGCTACCAGGACCATAAAACACTGCTTTTCTTTTACCAATGACTCCCGGGGTCACAATAGCCTTCTTGATCAGTTGAATGATTCTCATTCACTGTAAAATGTGATTATAGTTGAAAACACTAGGTATGTCCCTTGTTTATATAAACGATATCTAGTATAAAAACGCTCTTTCGATAATGATATTAATATGTCCATGGTTGCTGCGCAATATTTTGTGTGTTTTTTAAGTTGTAAATAAACCTTCAGTACGATGTAAGTATATTTGCAATAATGACATTTCGAGTGTGCAGACTCATGTATGCACTTGATACCATATTTAGTCTTAAATGGTAGATCAGAGCAGAGCAAAGTAGAGCACACGACAGCGCAGCACAGCATAGAACACCATACCATAACACAGTACAATACAGCACAACACAACACATGTTGTTGACAGTACATCATCAAAACAAAAACAAATACAAACAAACATAAAATTGATAGTAAACAATAAGAACAATAATTATTTGTACATTGTAATAAATGTTAGACAAACTATATATGATACCTCTGTAACGATATACACAGTTTAAAATCAAGATGAACAAACGTATATTGTATATTGAACGTTTATTCATTTACATGCACCACCAGTAGCTTCAGTAATCGCTTTTTCGTACATAGGAGGCAGATCTACATGTCCTATTACTATGTTTACAGCGTGTTTTAGATTAAGCCATCGTTTAAAACGATGTACAAATGTATAATCACAGTTACGCGATAGCCTCATTTAGAAATAACTCAACCTAGTAAGCGTTTCAGCGGTTTTGACTTCATGCGTATGCTGTGCTTCACTCTTTTCGTTTTCAGTACAAGTCCATCATATCAACAAAAACAAACCTGCCTTTCTAGCAACTGATTTGGTTCTACTTTGGAAGTTATACTAATTATAATTACAATAATTATCACATCACAACGTATCATGACTATCAATTAAGCTATTTATTCTGGATCCCTTTTTCATTCAATTCATTGTTTTACTTTACAACATTTTCCCGAGCGTGTATTAACACCTTGTCATAGATTCTAGTTTGCTTTTATCTTGGACACATCGTGCATTATTTAGATAAAACTTTTCTTTGTTTTATTTGTTGCAGTTCAGAATGTGATATCAAAAAGGTCCAAAGATGGTAAAAATAGCAATTTTCCTCAAATTCGAACTAGCTATAATATCTTCATATTGGATACTTTTGTAATTTTGAGACATAATTTGTGCCCCACACCATTTTTTATGTTGAAATGTTGAACGCATCATTGAAAAAAAAGGAAACAAATGGTAAGAATTCGGATCAAAGACGCAATACATGTATATCTAGACAATAAAAGTCCAATATTTAGTTTCTACCCTTCTGCTCAATTTCGTTCGTGAAACTGGGGCCAGGAAAACGCTTTATCTGACTTTTAACCATATTGAAAGTATTATCAGGGGGAATGATTCCATATGCAATATTGTCGACGTCGGAATCCAATGTGAAGGTTCCTAAAGTGATACGAATATTATAATAAGTCAAACTTGAATTAGTGACCGCCTGCGAACAATGGTTATCTATAGTTACACATTGATTTCTATCATACAAGAACAGAAATAAATGCATGTAACCCATGTTCATCAATACAATATTCTAATCTCGAATAGTTTTACTGGTACATTGCCGTGCCCGGTGTCAAGCAACGATACACGCATCGCCGCTTTTCCTGTGATTTTCTATACACAAAACATGACTCGGTACTGGGGTTTGGGGAACTGTATAGCATCCCTGAGACATACGGAAGGCGGGCTGATATTGGAACCCACAACTTTTCGTTAAATACTACAATCCAGCACGTTATCACTCGATCATCGATCATTACAGATTTAAAAGTAATGATTTCGTTATACAGTACAGTATCCAAACTCCTCACACCGGTTACGTCACGCTTTGCTATTATAACCACTGCCACCACTGTAATCACGTGATGATAGTTGTATCATGTGACCAACAATTGATAAACAAGACATTTCCGATAACCAACAAGTAAATTCACAATGTACGTCTTTACCACATAAAATATGTTGAAAACACTCTATTTCAACAATTGAAAGATCGAATTCTCTCGCGCAATCGAAAAGTAACTGTCTAACTATAGCCATTGTTTACATCGTGACGTCACTATGTTTGAAAATATAGCCATTGTTTACATCGTGACGTCACTACGTTTGTATATTTTTAAGAAATTTTCTTTTCAACGTTTATTTTTTACTTTTTTGTAAAATAAGCATAATATTTCAATAAAAGATAAGTACAGCGATACTTTTTTTAAGAATTTCAAATCAAAAGTGAAAAAAAATATTCGGCTCTGTGACGGCCGAATTTCACTAGTGGTGGCAGTGGTTAATATACTGATCAAGGGAGGTAACCGCTGCGGGGAGTTTGTACAGTATCAAGCATTTTATCCCATAAACACTCGTAGTTCCTGTCAATACAAGTTGGGTTCCTCGCGTGATGTACACGATGATGACTCGGTGCATTCACGATGTACTCCAGTGGCCCCAAACTCTTGAAATACTGTAACAAAATGTGCATAACTAGTATATAAAATATATGTATGAGAAACAAAGATATGGTATATTATTTACACGGGGTCATGACTAGTTTTTCATTACATGCACGAATTAAGAGCCATTTGAATAGTTTGACCGAAAATACAATTTAAAAACCGTAAATCGAAAATCTCGGAACTATTTCACTTCATAACCTAACAACTCCGTCACACCTCTTTTTGTACAAAATCTGTATTAAGGGTGATCACTCGTGAAATCGAAATTTTTTATTGTTACAAGGATGTTTCGATTCTTATTTAATTTTGAAGAATAACATGTTGTCATTCAGTTTTTAGTATGGAAAGTATATGTCCATGATTTAACTTTTTCGTAAAATTACTTTTTAGTGATATACCCCAAATCGGTAATTTTCCTAATAATGGTTTTGAAAAAGGGGTGTGGGTAGATAAATAACCAAATATTTCAGTAAATATTAACCAAATCACTTAGAAAATGTACTGGTTGTATCACAGCCTGAATGAGGAAGAAACTTAAAGCATTAAATGTCCACTTTATGCATTTTTCTTGACTGTGTACTGTTTCAAACACTGAGTTATTTACCAAATTAAGATCTATAAAATGGCTAAAAAATAAGGGGTTATGAATAATGTTTATACCTTTTTTACGTATTGAAGGAGTAACAAGGATTTTAAATGACATTGATAATGCTGAAGTAGGTTAAACTAATTAAAAATATGACATGAAAAGCACATGTCCATGTTCATATAAGAAAGTTATCATGTGAAATGTTAGGTCTCTAAGCTTTTCTTTTCAGCAAAAACTGGAAATTTCCTTAGTTAATGACCTCTTTCAAGACAAAACCACTGCATGTTGTATAAATAACCACATATGCATAATCAGAAACAATATTTGATGGACTTGTATGAACTTTGGATGAATATTTTTAAACGGATATGTGTTCATAATGCTAAACTTGATGAAAACTTACCCCACCCACCCTTTTACAACAGCAAATATTTCAATATGAACGTTAAAAAGAAATAAACAATGTTTTTTACAATTTTTAAGAACAATACATTTGCAAACCAGGTTATATAAATGTATTAATACAATATTTAACAACCTTTAACTGATAAATACTGAACGGCATGTGGTTGTTGTATATATACAGAGAAACTAAATTGACTGCCGTAATCTGGTCGGATGTCGTAAAAGCAGTAAAAATCCGCGATATAGAAAATGCCACTTTGAAATTATTTATGCATTTGAATAACATTGTTGACTACATTAGATGATAAAAAATACAATAATTTCAACGTGAAATTTTACGACATTTAGCTAGACTGCTTTGTATCACAAAAGCTCATGAGTGATCACCCTTAAGTCATCTAAGTGGTGTCAATCAGTAGCAGAGAATTACCCCTATTCAAGTTCGTGAGTTCAACGTGCACTGTTTTTCGCGGAGAAATCCCAGTCCCGTGACCACACTAATCAGCTAATTTAAGACGGCCATTGTTGCAAATACTACTGCGAAGAGCGTTTTCTACTGCGAAGACCGAAATGAATAAGAATGTAAGTATTGTTCAGGTTGTAACTGCATGTTGTGATTAATCTTGTCGTCGTATATCTTGTTGAATGTTCTATTTGCTGTCATTGTAACGAAAATAACGTGTCTCCTTTTGATCACAAGGGTGACCTACATAACTACAGAGGGCTGGGTTGCCTGTTGTCGAGTTGTATATATTTTATTTAGTGTTGCGATGTTTTTCTAAATGTGCAATAAGTTTTGAGAAAGGACAAAGACGACGATTTCTCGAATAATAAACAATAGGTGAAAAAAAGTTTATATTGGTTGGATAGATAATGATTAGGCTACAAGATGCGTACATGCTTTTTATATTATTTCCTTCAGTAAAAGAATTACGGGGCAAACACTCTTGCGTGGTAGTGTCGTCCGTACATAAGACTTGTTTCCCTTGCATTGTATATGTAGTATATAGTGAACAAAATCAATGAGCCGTATCCCTGTGATTTAGTTATGGTACCCATAACTGTTTAAGTGCAAGCATCGTCGTCTAAGACCCTTCGACTAGCTGTTCCCCACCCACTGGTGGTATTTATCAGTGTTTATTAAGGTTGATTAGTTTATTTGGAATATTTTATTTTCACCAACTGTCGAAATGCTCACAGACGGACTGAGCGAAAGGCCCGGAATGGCAGACTTTCCAATAGAACTGTGTGTTGGTCTGACGAAGAATCTTCTTATCAGACTGGCTGTCTGGCAACTTATTTTCCTTGGTGTGCGCAGGATTTCTTTCTGTCTGACAGATTTTGTAAGCTTGAATGTCTGACAGTTTTTTTTTCGCTAGGTCTACAGGGATCAGACTTGCAATTGCTCGCATGGATCCGATGAGACATGTAACAATTTTCATACGTCAAAGTTATTGTATACATTAATCATATAGTAGTTTACCAAAATAAAAATACATGAACTGTAGTGTGGGCTGCATAAATCTTTAGCAATTTTTCAGATGCATATTAACACCCACTCCAGTGAACACACTAGGGTTACATTTACTCAAATTCTCACAAAACTGTGTCAGATTGAAATTCTTCCAAGGAGGGAAACTCATCGGCTATCTCTGTTATAGAACAAACAGAAACTATTAGGACCGATAAATTTATAATTAAGCTTATGGGACTGTAATATTGACAAAATCTCTGACAAGTCAAATTTTGGTCATTTTGGGTAGAGAACTAGGTCACAGGGGGGGGGGGGGGGCAAATTGAAGGAAAACATTGTGCTCACTCTAAAAGTCATTGTTTGATTGGATATACATGAAGCTCGGTCAGAATGTTTCTAATGAAATCTTGAACAATTTTGGATAATGGGTTATCTGGGATCAAAACCTAGGTCGTCCGGGCAAATTACTGTAAAACTAGATTTCACAGTTTTAATTGGATATTCACCAACTTTCCTAAAAATGTTTGTTTAATGATATGTAGATTAAAAGCAAACATGGATCATCTGGGGTAAATATCTAGGTCACCAGGTCAACTCTGAGGAAATCCCTGTTAACTCTGCAGCTGTCACAGTTTTGGTTGGATATTCGCCAAAACTTGTCAGAATGTATGTCTTAATGATTTATAGGTCAAGTTCGAATGAGGATCTACTGGGGTCCAAAACCAGGCTACCAGGTCAACTCTTAGGAAAATATATACAACACTGCAGATGTCTAATTTTGATTGAGTCTTCACGAACCATTGTCAGTATGTTTATGTAGGTGATACGTAAGATAAGTTCGAACATGTTTCATCTGGGGTCAAAAACTAAGTCGCCAGGTCAAAGCTTTAAATATGAAAACTTTGTTGATGGATATGATCAGATCTTCACAAAATCTTATCAGTATGTTTGTCTTAATGTTATGTAGGACAAGTTCGAATATGAGTCATCTGGGGTATTAAACTTCGTCACTAGGTCAAATGTTAGGACAATTTTTAACGTTAACACTGTAGTTGTCACAGTTTAATTAGATCTTCACCAGACCTTGTAAGAATGATATGTATGACCTGTTCGAACATGGATCATCTGGAGTCAAACACTAGGTGACCGGGTTAAATGTTAGATAAATTTGTTAACGCTCTTGATGTCAGGATTTCGATTGGATCTTAATCATACCGTATCAGAACGTTTGTCCTATTGATATTTTGGTCTTGGGTAAGACACTAGGTCATCAGGTCATCAGTGAACAATGAGTGTCATGTGAGCGATAAAGGGCCATTTTGAAACTCGTGTTTTATGTGTGTGCATAACATGCAATATATTGATATGTTATACAACTTGAATGATCTTCTTATTGGAACAGTCTTCAGACAGCATTTTATAATATAATGAAGTTTTGTTTAGAAATGAATTCGTACATGGTAGAAGAAGTGTTTTGGTTTCCATTATTAATTTGTTCAGGAATATTATTTAACAAATGAAGTAAATTATGTGTGATTTTTTACTTTTTATTTCTCTTCAATATGTTGTTAAACTGTTGTGACATTTTGCAAAGTCCATATTTGTTGTCTAATGATTTATAATAGACAGGTCCCCGAAAAAAGGTCAAACATAGAGTAGCTAAGGTGCATGAAATATCAGTAAACATATTAAGTACGTGTTGTTTAAAGCTATTTGGTTAAGATTCCATTTATTTACCAATTATCATTGTTTAAATATTGGTACATTTTATAAGGAAATAATAAATACTGGTACATCTTTATCTAAACTGCATAAAATTTTTATCAGATTTTACGTATGTATGCCTAAGTGGTGTAGCATGTCTATGTAGTACGTACTTCTCGAATAATTCCTGTTGACCAGTCATTTTGTTTGTTTAGTCACATGAAGACAACACTATTTTAATTTTACACTGATGGCCTCATTTCTTTTCGTCACTGAGTGCTGAAACTTTACTGGCTAAATGCTCTTTTTATATGGATTTTGTATTGATTCAAGATATCAGTGACGTAAACTTCAAAAGTTGATGCCTTTGATTATAAATGCAGATTTTTATCACTTATAATTAAATGTTTGCCTTTCCTGATTATATATTTTTAACTGCTGATTTTCGTAATCTTGAAACTTGATGCAACTGATAAAATTCGGATCGTTTATTATATGACGCTGATTTCTGCTGATTTTGGACTCAATGATAAATGATCAACATGATAACTGAAATAATTTAATTACTACATAGACATTGCAATAATACTGGTGATTACTACATCTCTTAGCATTATAGTGACAAGTGTTCAACTTAATCACAAGTCGTATACAACATGATCATCCTGCACGAAATGGAGGTTTGTCCTAATTTTCCCTGTTTGTTGTTCAAGGTGGTAAGCAGCTGATTATATTCCTATGAAGATCAATGATAATGTTTAAATGAAAGGTTGTTTATTATAACCTGTTCAGTGAACAGCGAATACCTAATAATTATAAAGTAGGAATGGTTATGTCTAAATTGAAATGTAAAGAACTGTTAGCAGGTTGGTCTGAAAACAGTGATTACAAAAAGTCATGTATGAAATATGGATGGTACTGTCAAAATTGAAAAGCACAGCACTGTTTACTTTTCAGTTAGTAATTTAAGTAACAGTGATAACTCCTGTCTTAAACGGTGCTTCACTGTTTCAAAGTGACTTAAACATTTACAGTAGCTTTCAGTGAAAATCGCAATTTCAGCACTTTCAGTGCTATGATTAGAAAACGCGCCTGTCATTGCGACGCCGGACTTACTTTTAGACGTAGACAGAGGTTTAATTCAATTTATTTACGTGGTAAAATTTTAATAATGTCCATCAAAATTGTGCAAATTGATATTGCTCACAGCGTTGCATATCTATTTTAAACATAATTTATATCTTAAAACTATTTTTTCACATAAGTGTCACTCATAAGTGTCGGTGGTTTATTTTTTTAAATTCATTTCCTCCTAATGATGAAGTATAAGTTCGTTGTATGATGATTCCTTGTTTCGTTTACTTGCAAACATGAAGGTGGATATACGGCATATTTTCTTTTGGATTATCACTTTTGATTATAAGGACTTATCAATCGGCATCATGTCAGGATTTTGTTACAAAGTAGCTAATGCTTTATTCATTTGATAGCGAAGTCGTTTGATGGTACAGTTTGCTATAGAACCGCTAAAAATACTTTTTTGTAGTGCTGAAAATGTTTGTTGGAAGTCATCTTTGTAGTTCTGGCGAGTCCTATTTATATTCCATTTCATACCACCTATTAAGCACTACATAAGAACTAACATAAAAAAAGAAAGTTCAGGACTCAAAGAATTTAAAATTTAAAGAAATGTGTGTGTTTTATAACATATTTTGTAATTTGATTTGCCTGTCGCTTCTTCTGCTCCCACTTCTTAAATCTGTGGATCCTGTGTTTCTCTGTATGGTAAATTCTGCACGTGTATATCGACTTTTTGTTTGAGTTTACAGTGGCGGTTTGTTAGGTTAGACCTTTTTGTTTGACGTTTCCTGTGAGTCTGTGGAATTTGATTGAGTTATACGAATTATTCTCATCCAATTGTAGATCCGCCTTGCGAGTTTAATTATTCTATTTATATGCGTCCAATCAACGCATGCATGGCGTGGTTTTCCGAAAACGTACGGGGCAAAGTACGTTCAGTCGCCACTTTATATCTTGCCATTTTTTCTGGACATTTCTGACGGTAAGTGTTTCTCAGAAATTCATGAATTCCAGCCACGTCTTTCGCTCAGCTAATTTTAGGTCATTCAATGTTTTGTTTGTTGAATCAAAGGTTTAATCAAGTGTATAACCTTTTTCATAGCACGGCGGTCGTAGAAATTAAAAACTTCTCCATTTTGTGCGGGTTGGGTTGATGGGCTCGGAGGAAGTTTTATAATTACATACACTTTTTGACTTTAAAGATACACTTTCACGTGCAATAATTTTCTTTAAGGTATTCGGATCGTAAAACCTATTTTCATTCTCAAAATTGGGCGGACAGATTTGAATTGAAAGATCATGAAAAATAGGTTTCCACGATTGAAAATGATTTTACCGAGAGCTTTTTCAAAACCGATGACATTCCTTTGAGTTATCTTCCCTTTAATCTTGCACTAAAGTCTTAGGTCGTAATCTTTTTTTCAAAGATATACAGAAAAAGAAAATCAGTTTTAATAAAAACTCATAGTAAGAAGTATCAATCAAAATTGATAAAGAAAAGTATTGGTCATCATGCAAAATCAAAAGAAATTAATATTTTATTTCAGGATGAAAATAATAATTTATACGTATATGTAAACAAACGTGGCGGACAAGAAAAATAATCAATCCGATCAAATTAAGTTTAGAATTGGACTCAATAACGAAGCATGTTGAAGAAAATCAACATATCACGTACAGTACTGGTCGAACAGCTTTCATTCAACGCTCATGTTTTTTCCTATACGTGACCAGTCATATGAAACGATATATTTTTACTTTGCGTTTTACATCTCTTGTTTGTAGGATTTCATCACAATTTCTCCATTTCCGTTGTTATTACGGTGGAACACATAATAACATCAATCTCTAATAGTTTACCAGATGTAACATTTTATAACAAACCGAATCTTTAATGTTGAAACATATGGTTATTTCAGATACTTGTATTGGTAGCTTTGTATGCAGTGATACCATAGGTGACTGTATCCCTACATCCAAGGTGTGTAATGGCATGAGTGATTGTTCTAGCGGCGAAGATGAAAAACAGTGTCGTGAGTTTGCTACGTCTCTAGTTCTAAATGTCGTAGCATTTAATAAGACGTCTTAATTAACAACAAAATATCGTACGTCCTATTTCGAATTAGTCTATTGAAGGAATATCAAGTAACATTTCACGTGTTGTGTTTGTTAAAGCTACCATTTGTCACGAAAGCTCTAGCCAATACTCAGTGAAGGAAAAACAAACTCATACTTTTAAAATTGCTGAACAATTCAAAAGTTTTTACACAATTCGTAAGCTGTTACTTTTCCATGTTTTCAGCTCCTAAGTGTAGTGATATGTACAAAATGTCATGCAATGACGGTAAGACATGTGGGAAGTTTTGTGACGACAAACAGGACTGTCCTGGTGGAGAAGATGAACGATTCTGTCGTAAGATTTTCAGTGTTCTATACAAGTTTACTTTTTTTATACAACGCGTATGTCCAATTAGCATATAATTAGCCCTTTAATACCATTGTGTACAACTAGGTTACTCGATACTCACTTGGGAATAACAAGTACTCGTACATTTGTATTTTTTCAAATTAATGTCATGTCCTTATTCAGCTGACAGTTGTTTCTGTCCAGAAGGAAGATTTCTGTGCAAGAACTCAAAGAAATGTTTACCGAAAAGTCGTGTATGTGATGGAAAGGAGGATTGCCCGATGAGTGACGATGAATGGGAATGTCGTAAGTTGTCTAAAGCTTCTATTAAACATACGGTTGTGATAAAAATATAAGTGTCAATTAGGAAGAAGCAGATCGGTGGGCTGATAATTATATGTATGTTTTCTAGCGAAAATTTACGTAGTTTTATATCGAACATTGCGTGCTGCGTGTTAATCTTTCTTTATGATTAGCACC
The DNA here is from genome assembly GCA_964023205.1 of Lutraria lutraria. NCBI lineage: Eukaryota > Metazoa > Mollusca > Bivalvia > Venerida > Mactridae > Lutraria > Lutraria lutraria. The sequence continues at coordinate 31,614,505 of OZ026839.1, read as the reverse complement.
GACAGTAAAAATCCCCATGTGATACAAATTCAGTAATACGAAATTTTACTTAATGCTTACGCTAATCAACATCTGCACTCATGTGTGATCGAGCAAAACGGATAATAGTCAATTCGCAACCTTGTCATTTTGTAAACGACAACAAGTGGTAAAGGCTTTGCGATTACGAAATGACAAGGTATCGAATTGACCAGACCCCAGCTAAACTCATACGTTTAGTTAAGACGAAAAATAAACTCAAGGCTACACAAGTATACATAATATGTTTGTTCAATCTGTAGATGATCATTTTAATTGACGAATGCAACTTGTATGTTTGCAGCTGACAACTGTCAATGTGGCCAAGGCAAATATATGTGCAACGATAACAAGACTTGTATAGATGGGAAGAAACTCTGTGATGGAACCAAAGAGTGTCCACATGGTGATGATGAGGCCAGCTGTCGTAAGTATAGAAATAGTCAGACACTACACTTATATCAGCTTTATTTCGATTATTTACATCCTTATTATGTTATGTTATTTTAAATAATTCCTGGAATTTATGTACTTAGTGTAACATTAAAACTTTATGTATAATATGTGCGATAACTAATTTTGCACAAATATGCCCTCTTATTTCAGCTTTCCAGTGTCAATGTCCTGCTGGTACGTTTCTTTGTACGGATATCGATAAATGTGTCCCTTACGACGATTTGTGTGAACACCAAGGTTGTATCGATGTCTTCCCTGATGATTGGGACTGTCCTTTGGGCGAGGATGAAGGTGAAGACCTTTGTGGACCTTGTGATGGTTATAGTAATATGTGATTGTTAAAAATTCATCAAAAGTGTCAATAAAAGTTTCGATGATTATTACATGGTTTGTTTTCAGTAAACAAAAATACTGCCTTTAGACTGTCTGTACAACACGGACTTCAACTACACTGCCGTGTTCCAGTGTTGAGTGAGTCGTATTTTTAACCCGGTGATCCGGGTTCGATTCCCGACCATGACAGGTCATTCAATTCCTACTATGAGAATACGACAACTACGTCGATTTTCACCCACATGTGGAGAAGTTGCCGATTCCTTGTGAGAGTATAATTTAAGTTAGTCGTGGTTTGAATACAGTCGATGAAAACTCTTTAGGTAAATCAGCCGCCGTACATAAATCAAAGTACTGAAAGTACTGTCGGTATGTGATTTTTCCCATACGAAGCAAAAAAGAGAAATGTCTACCAATATCGTTCGTGCCTATGCAAATATTTTTAACAGTTACACTAACGGGCCGACATTGCATTCGTATACAATGCAGGTCATATACTTGCATGTGAATGACATATGCTTTACTGGTCTCTTAGCGTTTAAAATGAAAAAGATCATTGGAAGTTCAATGTTCAGCACATTAATTAAAGGCAATTGATGAAACTGCATTAAAACTCTTTGTTGTACACAAACTAGTGAACAACACATAAGTAACAGTAAATATCAACATCGATACTTTTCATTTTTAACACAACAGTACATTAATGAATTGAAAAAATGAGGATCAGTCAAAAATTATCCAGACACAATAGAAAAGGGCCTGTAGGGCCTATAGTTAACCCGATGTTGCACGACATTCAGACGTGATCATGTAATCTAAATAACCTTGCATAAAATAAAACTCTTGACGAATTATACTTACAAGTATTAGTTTATTATAGTTGTTTGCGAGTATATAGTGTAGTGTCTATTACTATTTTCGCTAATCCTGGCAATTTGATTGGCCAATAGTGAGTTCGGTCATTTTTTTATTGGTCAATCGTTGGACTGGCTATTCGTCGCGTTATCTGTCATGTTTGACTGAATCTGTTCGTCTGTTCTGTTGTTGAAACGTAAGTAAGTAATGTAGGCATCGTTCTATGATGTTAACGTGGCATAATATCGGAAACATCATTAGATGTAAGTTTAATGTGGTTATATCATATCAGACTGGTAGTAATTAGGGTGTACTTTATTCCATTGATGCATGGTATGGTAATACAATGTATATGTGAACTACATACATGAATGTATTCATTTGTCAAATACTCATGATTGTCAAAATATGTGTATTATCTATAACTTGTAAATATGTTATACTCTCCACAATGGAGGAATGGATAAAGTAGACGGTCAATATCCTTTATGAAAAAAGCAACTTCATACAAAAAACTTAAACCAATGCTTCTTGTAATTCTTCTACCTATAACGTTTAGTTATAGTTTTTGGAATTTGATAATTCCTTTGCTATCATTGACTTACAAAAATGCCGTGAGCTCCATAACTGTCATGGTTTCCGTTTCCACTCTCACTCTATTGTGTGCTGTAAGATTGGGGACGGAAACCAACTAGTTAAGAATAAAATAGTTCTACTTTCGGCTTTCGTTCAGTAGGTCAGTAATTTCTCTACAGAAGTATGCATGTAATTACATTAATCTACTATTGATGTATGTCTTATATGTGACTTTTTGACATGATATGTAAATCAGTGTTAAGGTTTATATCCACAACGCGTATCGATCGATACTATCGGCTAGAGCTATATATAGTTGGATAAATTCTAAAAATAGAATGTGGGGTTTTCCCGTCGAAGTGCAGAGAACAGAACGGCAGTACACATACATTTGCGAAGAAATAACAGTTATTGTGAAGTTTGCAATTATTATGTTGGTTCACAGTGTGTGAAGGGTATTTTGATGTTAAGACAGAAGGATCGTAATGGAACTGATGAAATCGTGTGATGTCGGTATATTCCGTAGCGAGATCGGCATCGTTTCCGAATAGCTATATTTTTTTACAATAAGCTTTTACTTCCACTTCAAAACCTGTCATATAGTCCAACATCATGATTTTAAGTTTGAATATAATTCACATACCAATTGCATATATTTTCTGAAAAAAATCTTAAACAACGATTAATCAATCGATAGTGGTTTATGTCAGTTTTGTTCCAAGTTTGAACTGTAAAAACATGTAAAATCGAAAAACTCATCAAAACCAAATTATCACTGAAAGAATTATATACAAAAATGTAGGTCGATTTTAATTCGTTTGATATGTGGTCATAATCAAGATATATTATTAAAATGGAGCGATTTGAAGAGCTTTTCGGTATGTATTAAATCAGTAAATACGACAACAACAATGCTTATTTTGGTACCGATGGATTCGAAAAATATAGGCTGGATAATGGGCTACATAAAAAACTCGAAACATCTGATAACTTAGATAACCATCATGCTAGGTTGATGGAATTTAGCACATGAATATCAGAATATTGAGATGGTGTATGTTAATTCCTAACCATGTATATCCATCAACTGTACAGTTCCTAATTTAGGATTTCTCCTAACAGTCATTGTTGTATTGCCAGCAACACCAGTGACTTGTCGCATATGAAAAAAATCCGACAGTACTTTCAGTACTTTGATTCTTGTTAGGTATGGTTCTCGATAGCGTAGTGAAAAGGATAGAGTGCACAGTGTACAAGTAAATTGTAAACAAATACCATAGAGTATCGCTCATGTCATCAGATTTAACATTTCATCACGAGTTAGGCTATTGTCATGTGATCCGTCATGGAAGTAAACTTTGAGAAGCCGGCTAATTGAACAAAAAAAACGCAAATTATTCGCTAAATGAGCTTTCCCGGAGATGCGAAATCATTGACCGTAAGTAAATTATAGTGTTTTATAATGAATTAAGACTCGTTCTAAGAAGTTGTGTCAGTAATTTAACAGGTCCACTCTGTACATGTATACCGGTATAAACGCTGTTTGTGTACGACTGTGTGTCTTTTTGTAAAATTTGGCCATTTTTCGAGTGAAAAATCTTAGATAGCGAGCTTAAAATATCTTTTAAGGTAGAAGACGTGTGCATTTTCTGTTAGCGTGTTGTGTTGCCAACACCTTGCACTATATAAGAGTTAGATATTTTGTACTGCGTTGCAATAACATGGAAGTTTATAACATGCGTTGGAAAAATCGAATTGTCGAAGTTCTTTCCCTTCTATATATATACGGGTTACATGGAAAAAGGTTTTTAGGATTTTGTTTTTTTTGTGACAAATCCCTTTGATTCTAAATACATGGAAAGAGTCATGTATGTAATTAAGTGCTTGTCGTTCAATACATTGACATATCCAAATGCGTAGAATTAAAAGCGAGTATCCGCTGCTAGCTAATAAAATATCGCGTCTAAGTGGCTGTATTTCATATCCTGTTTCCGTAAAAGTAGTTCTACCTTCGGTTTTCGTTCGATGGTTCAGTAACATCCCCACAGACGTATGCACGCATTTTCAACGATCCGCCTTCGTGTAACGTGTTTTAGGTGCCATTTAAACATCATCTTGATATTACAGGGCGAATTCTCATCTGATCGTTTTGATTTATACTTGACATAAAATGGCGACGTTAACGGTACACCCAGATCACGTGATACATCAACTAGTGTTAGCTTGATGACGCAGTCGCTATTTATAGAATTCATAAACATCGAAACCTGCGGAGGTCGAATATTTAAATTGCGACTTACGAATAATAATTCGAGTCGCTAAATACGAACGTAAAATACTGGTTGTTTATTTCAAACAAGAAAAACTATAACAAAACATTATAGGTAGACGAATTAGTCCTATTGGTTTATGTTTTTGTATAATGTTGCTTATATCATAAAGGATAAATTTTATAGACTGTATATTTTATTCAATCCTACATTAAGGAGAGCATAAAATAATTACATGATATGAATAATACACATTATAATGACAATCATGAGTAGTTGACAAATTAATAAATCATGCATATAGTTCACAAGCACATGGTAATATCAGTTGATGAGTTACGATTAGATGAAAATTTAGTGTTCTCATCAACTGGTGTTAGATTGATCATCTGCACATAATACACGAAAGTGGAGTGTTGCAGTATATTTAGATAGATGATGCAATCGCTATTCATAGAATGAGTTCATATCTGGCAAACTGTGGAGGTCGAAAGTTTTTACTGCGGCTTACGAATAATAATTCGAGTCGCCAAATACGAACGTAAATTACTGGTTATGGGCTTTTTTAAATTGATAAAGAATTCTTTTTATGCAAGATTATTTCGTATAGCATTATCACGTCTGAATCTCATCTATTTGAGTGACCCTGGTTGTGTTTAATGCGACGATGTTTTGTTGTGTTAAAATCAGAGGAATCGATGTTGGTATTTACTGTTACTGGTATGTTATTCACTAGCTTGTGGTTTTCAATTAATGTGCTAAACATTAAACTTTTCAACATTATTTTTCATTTTAAGATTTTAGCAAAGAGACTAGTAAAGCGCTTGTGTATGCCCTTCACATGCATGCGCATGACCTGCATTATGAATGAAAAAATCGGTCCGTAGGAGTAAATGTTAAAAATGTTTGCATGGACATGAACGATCTGGGTCCACATTACTCTTTTCGCTTCGTAAGGAAAACAACAAGTCTGACAGTACTTTCAGTACATTGATTTATATAGGCATAAACTGGCTGTTAATAGTATACTATAATGTTTAAAAACTTTTATTTAACGCATTTCATTTCATTCCATTCCATTCATTATGCAACATGTTTTACGTACAATCGTAATACCAAAGTCGTTTTATATGGACAGTGTGAACCAGATATGACCGAATACCGTCTTATCCTTAGAACTATTTTTTGGCGTTTAGTGAACAACCTCTTCTTTGGTTCTGATAGGGGAAGCCATTATTTGCTAGTTTTAGAATTTCATTCAGTGAGCTTCGAAAACTGGTATAGTGCGATTTTATTAAACTGTCAAAGCTGCATAATTATACGGTCAATGATTGTATTTTTGTTTAGCTTCGGCGAGGTTCGATTACCTTCGTAAGTTATACGACAATTTTCGTTTTACCGTTATATCAACACATTGATTGGAACATTCTATAACGGTAAAATAAACGAAAACTATCGACTGTGGTACGAAGCTAAAAATAATCGCATCCAACAACCGTGTAATTATTCAGCTTTGACAGGTTAATAAAATCGCACTATAGCAACCAAGAAAAAGGTTGCAAGCAACCCTGTTCAAAAGGGTGACTGTGATTGTTAATCAGAACTCCTCGGCGCTTGTCTAAAGGAAAGTGTTTCGGACAAAATAGGCCACCATTTGTTGTTGTATGCGGGCTAGTTTCCATCATGGCTGACCCTGGAGTTCCAGCGATGGAAGCAACCTGTTTCATTTTTAGTAAGAACTTGATGTCCATGTTATCATTCGCGAACGAACAACACGTTTGAAAGTCTGCAGGTCTGAGAATGATTCTTGAAAACGTTAATCTAGTGTTGAAAAAGAAGTGACCAGAAACCGCATAACCAAAATTTGTAAACCTACACTTATGTACGAGGCCTAATTCTCAGTTACGGAAATGCCCGAGTAGTACCGATTGTGACTTTCATAATCTGGTTCCCGTTGACTCTACAAAGCATTTGGTGCACTGCAACATTGAACGGGAACCAGTTTAATAAGTTCTCCTCAATAGTTACGTGATCAAATGCTTAGACAAAAACAAACACGGACGTTGACGTTGAAAGCAGTTCCATACAGTAAGTGATTTGTTGATTTTCTTTGATAGGCTTCGTTATTAAGTCCATTTGTCAAGTTCATTTGATCGGTTTGGCTATTTTTTCTTGCCGTCATAGTTTAGTTCAGTTGTCAAGTGATACTACCTAATTTACATATAATGGATGTTACGTCAGTTGATGCCTTTGGTGTTTTTCAACGATTTCTTAAAGCAGGAGTGGGTTTTAACAGTTTGAAAACCTGGAGAGTCTTTTGACAAATAACTTAGATACATACGTAAATATCATTTTATGTTTAATATATAAATTCATTGCAAGTGAAAGTGAATCTTTAAAAACTGATATATTGTAGATTATTTTGAAGAAAATGAACTCCGAGTTAAGGCCGTCAGTCAATAAAAGACACATTATATTTTCCCCAAGTGTTGTCATTGTTCAAAGGTTTGACGGTATGTTAGTTACATGCTTATAATAACAACATGGACAGGAGTAGATTATTTTCCGTGCTCTAGTCAAAGAACAGCTGGATGTATTAATAATACGGTCTTTTATGCTTTCTGCATTGTTTGCTGTTGTCATTGGTACATTCATAGTGGGTGTTCCCAGACTGATAATACATTATTTTAACCAACCAGAAGACAACAGAAGCTATCATTAATACCAAGTACATACATATGTTATTCAATGTCAAAAGCTTGCGCATATGATGAACTGAAGATATCGGTTTCCATAGAAACATCTGAACATAAATGGCGACTATACTACGGAAACATTCCATGACAAAGCTCAATTTGCTGAGGATGAAGATGAATATCATTATTATATCAAAGTAAAGCCAGTGTATAATGTGTACTGGAAATAAAGAAGTTAATAAAAAGATAATCAATCAAACATAATCATAATCATTCAATATTCATTGTTTACTTCAATATGGTAACAGGGGTTTGTTTAGGTGGAACAATATGTTTAGTTAAGTGCAACATTTTCTCTTCAGGTTTGTCGAAAAAGCCGATGGAGCATTTTACGCGGTACGGACAAATAAATAGCTTGCCAGTAATTCCTTGACATGGAAAACATAGAACCTTCATGTCTTAGTTATGTAAAACATATTTATTTAGAAACAAAATCTACTAACCTCCCGTCCATAATACTTCCTAGCACAGAAACAGTAAACATTACATGCAAACCAAAAATCGGTAAAATAAAGTATTTCTTGTCATCAGGAAGTGAACGTTGTAGCTAAAATAAAATTTGTCGAGTGCTGATTTTTTGTGCTATACAGGTATCAAAAAAATATAAATGAACAAGCCAATCTGTACTTTGAGATCAATTTGCATTTCATTTTAAAGTATTTGATAAAAATGCTATTAAAGATTTATATTAGATTTTAATAATAACCAATAAGCTTTTCTTAAATGGAAAAGGGTTCAAACGCCGTTTGTAACTGTTCCATTTTCATGTTTTTTGCCGTTTCAATATTTTCATAAGTCATGTTTTCTTGGATAAAACGTTTCGAAACAAACTATATTTGGCATCATGGTCATACAAAAACTGGAATACTTGGTGCTCAGTACAAAAACCATCCAGAGGTAAGTGTAACTATTTACAGCGTCTTTGGAATTCAGTAGCTGTTCAAAACACAGAAAAGCTACAAAGTGAAGGAATACGTAGACCGTCAGCCACATTGGCATTTTAACATCATAAACTCGTCTTGGGTGACCCACCTGAAGACAGGGAGATCAGGACATAAAGAATGCATGTTTATTAACATATCTATATTGGAACCGTTTTTGCATGCAACATATGTCAATGTGCTTGGTATGAAATAATTATGTATAGTGACAACCTCCGAATACAGATCACCATGTGAATAAAGGCCGACCCGACTCCGTGGTTGAGTAGTTAAGGTCGGTGACGTCTAATCACTGTAACCTCTCACTGACAGAGGATCATGGCTTCGAGACGAGCTACCGACCATATATTTTTATGTGAGAAAGTAGGCAGTTGCTTACGGAGGATGGGGGTCTAGTACTGGTTCTTCCCAGGAGCGATGGTTAGGTTTACTGTCCGCCTCATATGACTCCGACTGTTGAAAAGGGGTGTAAAACTCATTGAGGTCATTGTACTAAAAAACGTCATTTGTTCCTTAGATACTAAATTTAGACACAGTCCACATCTTGTCTTTCCCAATGTTAACCTTTGGTCACAGGTTTGATTTTAATATAAAATAAAGAACAAAGTCAAAACACATCACTGAAATAAAAAATGCAAATTATTGTGCCCATGCAATGCGGACATGCAAATTACTAACGCAATGACATCACCACAATTTCTTCAAATTAAGCTCATATGTTCAAGCCTACCTCGGGTATCTCAGACAAGTATCCCAACCTTGGTTTTCCAGCGTTCCAACCAGGACCATTAAACACTGCTTTTATTTTACCAATGACTCCCGGTGATACAATAGCCTTCTTGATCAGTTGAATGATGCTCACACGCTGTAAAATGTGATGATAGTTGACGAAACTACGTACGTCCCTTGTTTATATACGCGAACTATAGAAACGCATATTTCGATAATGAAATTACATGATATAACAATTGGCCATGTCCATGGTTGCTGTACAATATCTTCTGTTTTTTTTGGCAATAAACCTTCAGTACGATGTAAATATTACAATTATGATAGTTCGAGTGTACAGATCTCATGTGTGCACTTGATATCATATTTAGTCTTAAATGAGGGTCTTTATATGACAAAAGGATAGATCAGGGCAGAGCAAAGTAGAGCTCAAAGACAGCGCAGCACAGCAAAGAACACTTTACCATAGCACCGTACAATACAACACAACACATGTTGTTGACAGTACATCATCAATACAAAAACAAATATAAACAAACATGAAATTCATAGTAAACAAAAGTAAACATCAAAATGTACAAGAATAACAATAACTTGTATATTGTAATAAATGTTAGACAAAACTAACCTTTTGTGATATTTATGATACCTCTGTAATGACATCCAACGTTTAAAGTCAAGAGGAACAAAAGTATATTGTCTATTGAACGTCAATTCTTTTACATGCATCAACGATAGTTTTAGTAGTCGCTTTCTCGTAAATAGGAGGCATATCTGCATGTCCTATAACTATATTAACTACGTGTTTTAGCTTAAGCCATTATTTAAAATAATGTATGTTCACATTTACGCGAAAGCTATGATTTAAAAATAGCTCAACCCAATACACGTTTCAATGTTTTTTTTACATACAAACACTGTTAGTTCATCACTCTTTTCGCTTTAGGCACAATTCTAAAATATTATTAAAAACATGCCAGCTTTCCGACCAACTGTTAAACGTTTGATTCTATTTTGAAGTTATATCAATTATCACACTAATTATTACATCACAACGTATCATGAATTAAATACTTGAATAACAACATTTTCCCAAACGTGTTTTTCATTCTGAGAATATTGACATGATTCGGAAAGGCTGAACCAGAGGTTTTGACACCTTGTCCTAGATTCTAGTTTGCTTTTATCTTGTACATATCATTGGAATTTATAGTCCACCCTACAGACCCCAATTTCATAAAAAATAAGTCTTAAATAAATCATTTCTTTGTTTTATTTGTTGCAATTCATGTCCAAAATGATCTTATAAGTTTTCCATAATTTCAAACCAGCGATAGTTTCTTCATATGGGATAATTTAATGGAAATGAGAGTTTTGAGACATAATTTGTGCCCCAGACCAATTTGTTTATGCTGTATCAGCATGTTCTCATTGAATAAGGAAACAAATTGCAACATTTCTGATCAAAGGCACACTATTTCTAGACAGTAAAACACTTGAGTCCATCACTAAGTTTCTACCATTCTGCTCAATTCCGTTCGTAAAACTGGGGCCAGGATTCTGTTTTTCAAAAACGATTTACTTGACTTTTAAATATGTTGAAAGTATTAACAGGTGGAATGATTCCATATGCAATATTGCCGACGTCGGACTCTGGTGTGAACGTTCCTGAAGTGATACGAATATTATAATAAGTCAAACTTGAATTAGGGGCCACCTATGAACAATGGTTATCAATAGTCACGCATTGATTTCTATCATAGAAGAACAGAAATAAATAAATGTATGTCATTTATATCAATACAACACTCTAATCTCGAATAGTTTTTATTGGTGCCAAGCAACGATACACGCACCGCCGTTTTTCCTGTGAAAAGTATCAGCGCATCAGTGTTTGAATGACATCAAACAACATAAGACCGAAGAAAGAACCCGCGGTGTTTACATCAACTCTTGAGGTATATTTGAAACATTGTTTATGTCTTTTATGTACATGTAATAAGTATGTATATAATTATCATATATCATTGTAAGTATATTGCCTCCTCTCTGTCTGTTTTGACATTATGACGTATCTATTTTGGGATAATTGCCATTCGTCCAAAAATGCTTCCGCTTATACCTGTTTTCGTATACTTCTTTGATCAAAATGTATGACTTACATGCGAAACATACATTTATTGTTGACCTGCAGCAAACCGCATATCAATATAACAATATATTTTACATGTGTCCATTTTAATACGAGTCATTAACTTATAAATAAATGAATTAAAATAAGTTTTATTTAACGGCCCATTCGACAGCTATAGTCATTTCAGACTTACTCAATTTAAAAAAGCATCCCTGAGAAATTCGAAATTAAACCTACAAATTTTCATTCAGTAGTCCATCGCGTTACCTCTAGTCCACCGAGCATCGAATAACATAAATTATAATTTAAAGGTGTAGGGGTGTTGATAATACATTATCAGAAAATAAGCAATAATCACAAATTAATCAATAGAAGTTGTTGAAGCATACTATACAATGAAATTATTTTTCAAAGAAGTGAAATGAATGGACTTACATGGTATATAAGAGGGGTATGCCTGGAGTTTCTCACAGTACTGAGATCTACGTGTGTCGCCGATGAAGTTATGTTCATACTTGTAATGAAAATCTGAAAACATAAAAATCACCAAAATAATGTCAACGCCATTAACATTTTAATATGAGATTGTATACTAATTCACTTCCAAACTTTTGTTGTCTGTTGTTAGTTATAATGCTTTATCTATGTTTAAAGAAGTCAATTAAGGCTATGGATATCCATTGTCCAAATATTAATAATTTAACTAGATTACGCAAACCTCCACAAACACAAGCTTGGTATGATTGTGTGAAGTGTTTGATGTTTGTGTTAAATGTATCGTAATTATATGGTACTCGGGGCAATGTTGTAATGAGAGGCATTTAGATCGGTGAGTTACAAATTTATGCGTTTAGATTGATAATATTAATAAATGTACATACTTTTTTAATAGGGTCTTCATTACTTTTCTATCTTCTTAAGATTGGCAAAGCTTTATCCGCATGACCTCCTAATGAATCTCAACACCGAGTTCCTAGTGGCTTATTCTCGTTGCTCAGCGGCTTAATTATATTGTGTTATCAATTATTATGGATAGATATAGATAGATATACCTAACTAGATCTATCGATTAAGCCCTCATAAATAAAGACGTTTCACTCTTAAACAAGGCATTATATTATGCATACCTAAGGGAGACAAAGATAAACTAGGACTAGCTAACTGGAGGCCAATCTCTTTACGAAACGTTTCATATAAAATTGCGTCTTCAGCTTTTGCGTCCAGATAGAAAAATATTTTAACAAAAAATTTAAATGAAGACCAGAGTAGATCTATACCGAACCGTTACATAGCCGATAATATTAGATTTGCATATGATGTCATGTTTTGCATAGAAAAATTAAAAAAGGCAGGCGCGCTATTGTTGTTGGATTTTGCTACAGTTTTTTACTCTTTGTCTTAGAAATTTATGTACAAAACTTGAGCTTTTTTAACTGATAAGCTTGGTTAAAGACAGGGAGATCGTTTATCCCATTTTCATTTATTATATGTGCTGAAGTTCTATATACATGTATTTTAAATTAGGCAAAATAAAAATATTAATGGAATAAACATTAATCAAACTGAATTCTTGATCTCACAATAAGCAGATGACACAACCCTTATGTTAGATGGTACAGACCTAAGTCTAAGAACTACAATGTCTGTTTTAAAATTCTATACAAATATTTCTGGACAATATAATTATGGACATTAACAAGACAAAAGCAATATGGGTTGGCCCTTTTAAAAACATAAATACTATAATATATTCAGAGCTTGGTTTTAATTGGGATATGAACCATTCTAAACTGTAATAGGTATAACTTTTTAAAAAAAACTCAAACGAAATGGTTTCACTTGATTATGAGATAAAGATTCAAGAAATTATAAAACTACTTGCAATCTGGAAAAAAAGAAAACTTAACCCTATTGAAAGAAATACAGTTATTGAAACCATAGCAATGTCTAAAATAAACTAATTTATATAATGTTTACCAAATTCAAATGAGAATATGATTAACAAGATACAAAATCTAATATTCAGTTTCTTATGGAATGATAAAAAGACAGTATTAAGAGAAAATGTATTGTACAAGACTATGGTCAGGGGGGGGGGGGGTTAAAGGTAATAGATATTGTTGACTTCACGAAAGCCTTAAAATAACTAGGCTTAGGAAATATTTAATGATTAATTCAAAATACTTTAACTTGGTGGAACATTTGTGACCAAAAATTAACCAGTTTAGTAGTTATGGTAATGATTTCATTAAATCAATATTTCATAATGCTGAAAACATTTTCTGGAAAGATGACTAGTTACAATTATTTGTTGGACAGGTATAAGAAAACTTCGTGGAAAAGGGGATTTATTTTGTTTGTGACTTTATGAACTCTGATGGGAATTTCTGTTCATACGAAACAGTTTCACAAAAAAATAATGTAAAAACATTTTTTTACAATATAATTGCATAATTCAGTCAATAAGATCCATTTATGATGGTACACGATTACAACATTCTCAGATAGGTCAACTTAAAATCTCTGAAGAAAAAACCTAATGATAGTAAATGGTGATCAGTTGAAACCCAATTGATAAATCAAAGAGTACCATGCTAAAATTACAACAACATATAATATTTCGCAATAAAAGTAAATATGTTCACCCACGATATCATTTTCTAAACAATTAGTAAAACTACATACTACATAAACCACTTTTATCAGCTTTAGTCAAGTTGCGCAAGTTATGAATGAATCCGGGACACCCGATTATTTTCCCTTTATACTGGGTGATCATTAATGTATGATAACATAAATAACTTCTATGACTTATTCAGTTTTTAAGATAATATATATTTTTCTACACATATTTAGACGTTGACAGACGTTTTATACAATTAATTTATTTGATTCATACATCGTAGCAAACTTTGAAACGTGTCTGTCAAAACTGCGCAAATTGATATTGCTCACAGCGTTGAATATCTATTTTGAACATAAATTTATATCTTAAAGCTATGTTCACAAGTTTCGGTCATTTATTTTTTAAAATCCATTTCCCCTAACGGTGAAGTATAAATTCGTGGTATGATGATTCCTTGTTTTGTTTACTTGCAAACATGAAGGTGGATACACGCCATATTTTCCTTTAGAAAATCGCTTTTGATTATACGGACTTATTAATTTACATAATGTCAGGATTTTATTATCAAGTAGCTCATGTTTTATCCATTTGATAGCGAAATCGATACTTCCGTAATTGGTTGACGGTACAATCTGCTATGGGACTACTAAAAAGATTCAAGACTTTTTTTGTAGTGATGAGATTTATTTTTGTTGGAAGACATCTGTGTAAATCTGGCTATTCATATTATACCGCATACTAAGCACTACGAAACAATTAACTTTAAAAAAGAAAATTCAGGATTCACTGAATTTAAAAAAAAACGTATATGCTTTATAAACAAGAGATTTTGTAATTTGATTTGCCCCTACTTTTGCTTCAAATTTGTAAATCTTTGGATTCTGTGCTTAACTGTAAGGTAAATTCCGTACATGTATATCAATATTTTACGTGAGTTGCTTTTGTGTTTGAGCTTACCGTGACCTTGAAATCAACGTTGTTAGATTAGACCTTTGTGTGTGACGTTTCCTGTGAGATTGTGGTATTTTTATTGAGTAAAACGATTTATTCTTGTCCAATTGTAGGTCCAATTTGCGAGTTTAGTTATTCTACTTATATGCGTCCAATCAACGCATGCATGGCGTGGTTTTCCGAAAAAGTATGGGGGAAAGTACGTTCAGTCGCCACTTTATATCTTGCCGTTTTTTTCTGGACACTTCTGACGGTGAGTGCTTCTCAGAATTTCACGAATTTCAGCCATGTCTTTCGCGAAGCTAATTATGCTTATTCAATTTTTGTTTTGTTATAGCTATATTCTAAGCTATTACTTTATAAGTCGTATCCCAGTCATTTTATTTTCTTGCCGATTGGTTAAAAATATAGTATTACATTTCGTTACTGTTTATCTAAAAAATATACAGATTTTTGTTCCGTCAAATAAATGTTTTAAACACATTCAGATTCATCTTTATTTTCAGCGTTTTTATATACACGTAACTCTAATCTATATATAAATAAGACTATTTGAACGCATAGTTGTTAAACATCATAGTCTAGAATGTCTTGTTTTACAGCTAATCTGAAACCATAATTATAAAGATCATGTATACTGGATGGTCAAGTTACTAGTATACAAGAACTCACCTAAACAAAGATTTGTTGCTGTTTTGTCTTCGTCTAAACTTAGCTGTTTGACATTTTAAAAGATGATGTTATTGAAATAAATGAGGCCGTTAATGAATCTTTTAGAATCAATAATTTTTGTCGGTTAAAATTTCTAATGCAGCCCTGGAAAACAACCCTTACAATTTCTAATCAACTGCTATTACTACATGTCTGTTTTGACTATACATGATCTGTCATGAATGTGAAGCGATGACGTGTTTCGCGTCAGATTTAACTTTCCTTTCTACATCACTAGATTGTATTTGATAGGATCTAAGAACCTTGAAATTTTATCCTTGTACCTTGTATCGGTCTATGAACGAAGCTTGGACTTTTTGTGGCCTATTCGTGTTATATAGATAACATTCTGGGACCTGTGTTCTATAAATCGAGGCTTGGACTTTTGGATGGGGGGGGGAGGTTGGTGTTATATGGATAATATTTCAAGGTCCTTTGGTAGGATATCATACAAAATTATTTATTTTCGTTTTCGTTGCCACAAAGGGTCTTATACTACATATATTGTCAATCTCAAATAACAAGTACCCAAATGTAACTTTTTATAACACACAGGGCCTTTAATGTTGAAAAATATGGTTATTTCAGATATTTGTATCCATAGCTTTGTATGCAGTGATATAATAGGTGACTGCATCCCTGCATCAAAGGTGTGTAATGGTATGAGTGATTGTTCTAGCGGCGAAGATGAAAAACAGTGTCGTGAGTTTTCTACTTCTCTAGCTCTAAATCTCGGAGCATTTGATACAACGTCTTACGTAACAACAAAATATCGTACGTGCTATTTCGAATTACTTTATATATTGAAGGAATACCACGTAATATTTCATATGTTGTGTTTGTTAAAGCTACCTCCTTCACTAACCGTTTCTCGAGACGAATGGTTTGAAACTGCACCAGACACCAGCTGAATGAAAATTTGTTTTGAGACTTAAAATATTAGGTTTATGTATTAAAATTGCTAAACACAATTCAAAAGCTTTTGATACACATTCTTTGAGCTGGTTTTTTTTCAATGTTTTCAGCTCCTAAGTGTAGTGATATGTACAAAATGTCATGCAATGACCGTAAGACATGTGGGAAGTTTTGTGACGACAAACAGGACTGTCCAGGTGGAGAGGATGAACGATTCTGTCGTAAGTACTTTCAGTGTCCTACGTTAGTTCTACTTATGGTATAACATAATACGTATGGTCCATTAATATAACATTCTATCACATTCGAGCGGGATTCGTCCAGTTTGCCCTTTGATATACTCTGATAATGCGGATGATTAGACTCAAATATAGGCCTTAGGTTTAAAAAGCAGATTTATATTTTTCAAATGAATCTCATTTAATTTTTCAGCTGACAGTTGTTTCTGTCCAGAAGGAAGTTTCTTGTGCAAGAACTCAAAGAAATGTCTACCGAAAAGTCGTGTATGTGATGGAAAGGAGGACTGTCCGATGAGTGACGATGAATGGAAATGCCGTAAGTTGTCTTAAGCTTCTATTAAACATACGGTTGTGATAAAAATATAAGTGCCAATTAGGAAGATACAGGAAGGTGGGCTGATATTTACATATTTTCTAGCGACAATCTACGTAGTTTTACTTTGAACATTGCGTTGCATGTTGATCTTTGTTTTATGATTAACACAAAAATAAAAATTCCCATGTGATACAAATTCAATAATATTTACTTGATATTTACGCTTATCAACATCTGCACTTATGTGTGATCCAGCAAAACGGATTATATAGTCATTTTGTAACCTGGTCATTTTTAACCGATCCGTTTGTCACTTCATACCAGTGGTAAAAGCTTTGCGATTACGAAATGACAAGGTAACGAATTGACCAGACCCCAGTTAAACTCATACATTTAGTTAAGATTAAAAATAAACTCAAGGCTACACAAGTATACATATTTATGCTTGTTTGAATTGTAGATGATCTTTTTTAATTGATGTATGCAACTTGTATGTTTGCAGCTGACAACTGTCAATGTGGCCAAGGCAAATATATGTGTAGTGATAAAAAGACTTGCATAGATGGGAAGAAACTCTGTGATGGAAACGAACAGTGTCCCCATGGTGATGACGAGACAAGCTGCCGTAGGTATAGTCGTAGTCAGACATTACACTTAGATCAGCTTCATTTCGACTTTTACATTCCTGATTATGTTATGTAATTTTGAATATTTCGTGGAATTTATGTGTAACACTGTTTAAAGACGTTTGCTACAGTTCGCTACACTTTTCACGTAATTATATAGGCAAAATGAAAACTGATCAATAGTATTGTTTAAACTTTGCATGATCGTAGCAGATAACCCACACATAAATTTCAAATATCATGATTTTACTTTTGGTAAATATTTTCCATTTTATTCTTGGTCAAACAACAAAAATTCATGCAATTCTATTAAACATTTATATTGCCTTTTCTCAGTTGAAGTTAAGAGACTGAAAATTCTTCAAAATTATGACATTTGTTTAAAGGAAATAGCCATTGGTTTAGGCAAAGAAAAAAAACACCCTTTCATGATTCATGAAATATTTCACGATGGTATGAAAAGAAGTCGGCTACATAAAATGAAAACGGGTCGTGAGTCCACACTCCTTTATGGTGAATTATCTACCCCTTAAATGACCAAAAATAAGAATTCAAATTTAAGGGCCAATCAGGATCAGTAACCCCCAATTCTTGTTTTCGTTATCACATGCTACGATCATGCAAAGCTTAAACAATTCTATTGATCAGTTTTCATTTTGCCTATATGCATATATGTGACAAATGTAGCGAACTGTAGCAAACGTCTTTAATTGTCATTTACGAGGCAGATAAGTTTGCACAAAATAATTATGTCCTCTTATTTTAGCTTTTCAGTGTCAATGTCCTGCTGGTACGTTTCTTTGTAGGGATATTGATAAATGTGTCCCTTACGACGAGTTGTGTGAAAACCAAGGTTGTATCGATGAAGACACTAATGATTGGGACTGTCCTATGGGCGAGGATGAAGGTGAAGACCTTTGTGGACCTTGCGATGACCGTGGTGGTACTGAATGATTGTTATAAAGCTTTCAAAAATGTCAATAAAAGTTTCGATGCTTATTAAATGATTTGTTTTTAGTGAGCAAAAATACTGCCTTAAAACAGTCTGTACAACACCGACTACAACTTCACGGCCATGGTCCAGTGTTTAGTGTTAAGGCCTCGCATTTTTAACTCGGCAATCCGGGTTCGATTCTCGAAAATGGTAGGTCATTCAATTCTTACCATGAGAATTCGACAACTACGTGTAGAAGTTGCCGGTTCCTTGTGGGAGTATGATATAAGTTAGTACTGGTTAGAATACAGTCGAGGGAAATTAGTTAGGTGAAACTGTCGCCGTACATAAATCAAAGTACTGAGAGTACTGTCAGGAACGAAGTTTAAATGTGTTAGATAAAACCATACATTGTATTAAAAAAAATAAAGGCATGTCCCTGTCGAGAATTTGATGAACAGTTCACGAAAAGTTCTTGAACTTATTTACGAATAGTTTATGAATTTATTCATGTCGTACAAGTTGGACGCTTGGTTCAAGAACTTTGTCGATGAACAAATGTTCATGAACTAATTCAGGTACCCAATCATCAATTAGTTCAGGAAGTAAAATGTGGAATTTTATCTTAATATCATAATTCTGTCAAAATTCCAGTAGAAACACCCCTATATACCAGTGGAATTATGTCAAAATCCAAGTAATCAAGATTACATTGGAACTTCATAAATTCCCTATTCCAGAATTAAGTCAAACAAAAGCAAGTATATACGTATAAAGTTTCATTGTAAAAAAATGTAATAATATTAACAAACGAGTAAATGTTACAATTGTACAACAAATGTTTAGGTTCATTATAAGTTTGCTTTAGAAATAAATTCATATTTTGTTTTATTGATGAATATTGAATCGGTAGTCTTTATCGAAGAAGGGTTTTTCAATACCTCCCTTTATGTACAGGATTTGTTAAGTTTGAACTTCAGCTGATGAACGGTTCATGAACTCAATGTTCACGAACTCTAGTTGATGAACAGTTCTTGAAACTTCGGTTCATGAACTATTGATGAATTATTTTGATGAACCTTGATTAACAATTAATGAGACTTCATGAACTGTTCGTGAACATCATCTGTTCATGAACGAGTTGTCAACAGTCTTGACATACAGTGAGACATTGATAGCTACTGCACATTATGATCAGTGCGTTCAGTGGTTATTTTTCAACAGATTATTGATCAATTTTCAACGTCAAAAAACACCCCATACAGTAGATAATTATGAAATGCAAGTAATTCTCAGGATTTCTATTCATACAACTTTACAGATAATTTGTATTTTATATTTAGACGATTTATTCGGATTTTTCTTAAAGAGGTTCTTTCGTTATGTATTGAGAAGGGTCTGACAACTATTATTTAATCGTCATGATATTTGGAATATAAGTTGATAAAATACGTTGAAACTTGTATATAACACAGTCTCATTTTATAATATATAAGCAGAATCGAGCGGAATACAAAGTGAAGAAAATAAAACAAACCATGCGACCTACTTACAGGATATAGCCAAGTTTATCTAGTCATCGCTTTATGTCTAGAAACGTAATGAATTAATTTTTATGACATAAAGTGCACATTGTACAGTTGACTGTTTTAGACATTTGAGCTCACAGACCCTAATGCGAGCATTCCTAATTAATCATTGAACTCTTGTAGAACGAATCATTTGTAAAACATTCACCGTTTGAAGTTAAAAATGCTATATAATTATAGAAAAGGGAGAGTACTACTAGTAGTAAGTAATATTACCTCCCGTTATAATACAAAGTCAAATAAGCCAGTTCGAACATTTTCAAAATGTTGTATGATTGGAAGTTGACATTTAATCAATTATGTTTGAATGCCACAAGTTATAAGGATCAGGTACCTCTATTTTTTGTTCATAGACATTTAAAATTTGTATTAAGGTCCGTTATCTTCAATTGAATACATAAATGAATATCATCTGAATGCTTATCATAAATTTATTGCAAGTGAAAGTGGATATTTAAAAACTGACATAGATTATTAAGAAAAAATGACCTCAGAATAAAGGCCACCTGTCAATAAAAAACACATTATGTCTTTCCAAGAGTTGTCATTGTTCACTGGTTTGATTGCAAGTCAGTAACATACTTGACAAGAACATATTAGTTCCCGTGTGGTGTAGTCAATGGGTCGACAGCTGGATCTTTTGATAATTCGGTCTTTTATCAATGAACACAACGGGTTTTATCCTATGGCCATTTATACACATTCACAGTTTATATTTTTGTAATAAGCCTTCAGCATTGTTTGCACTTGTCATTGGTACATTCATAGTGGGTGTTACCAGACTGATAATACATTATTCTAACCAACCAGAAGACACAAGAAGCTACCATGAATATCAAATACATGTATATGTTACTCAATGTATATAGTCCACGCACATGATGAACTGAAGATATCGGTTTCCATAGAAACATCTGAACACATATGGCAACTATACATCGGAAACATTCCATGATACTGCTCAATTTGCTGCAGATGGAAAACGAATATCATAATTATATCAAATTAAAGCCAGAGTATAATTTATAATGTTTAATCATCTGTCGAAACAACCGATGACGCATTTCGATGGACACGAACAAATAAACGACATGTCATTAATTCCTTGACATGGAAAACATAGAACATTCATGTATCGATTAATAAATCATTATGTAAACATGTGTATTCATAAACAACATCAACTTACTTCCCGTCCATGATACTTCCCAGCACAGAAACAGTTAGCATTACATTCAAACCAAGAATCGGTAAAATAAAGTGTTTCATGTCATCAGGAAGTGAACCTTGTACCTAAAATACAATTGTCGAGTATTACGCAATCCTTGATTTTTGTACAATATTAAAAGTTATTAATTAATGTGCAAATGTTTACCTAAGATTTAATATTTACTACATTTAATATCTTTAATTAAAGTATTAAACAAAATGCTATAAAAGATAGTACTCAAGCACATATCACAAGTACCAAATTTATATCAGATTTTGCTAATTAGCCATAAGCTCAATTTCAAACGCCGTTTGTAATGCTCCATTTTCACGTGTTTGCTGTTTCAATACTTTGATAAAGCATATTTTTTCATTAGGAAAGTCTCCAAACAAACTATATTTGGCATCGTGGTCATTCAAAAACTGAAAAACTTGGTGCTCATGTTTACATTACAAGTAGAACAAATATAGCTCAGAGACTCTACTTACAGTAAGTGGCCGTTCAAAACATAGAAAAGCTACATAGTGAATGAACACGTAGACCTTCAGCCACATTGGCATTTTAACATCATAAACACGTCTTGGGTGTTCAACCTGGAGACAAGGAGATCAGAACATAAATAATGCATCTATATTAACATATCTATCTGACTTGGAATCGGGTTTATTTTGCTCGAAACACGTGTTAATGTATTTGGTATCAGACTGATGAATATACAGTCAAATATGTATTAGTGACCATCTCCAAATAAAGATCATCATGTGATTAAATGGCAATATGCTTATAAAATGTCATTTGTTTCTTAGAACAAAATGATCTCCATATAAAGCTCACTTGTCAATAAAGTCTCCAGTTTGTCTCTCACAACGATAACCTTTGTTCACAGGTTTGGTTTTGATATAGAATTAAGAATATACTGTAGTCAAATAACATCACTAAAATAAGATATTCAAATAACAGTGCGCCTGAACAGCCGGCAAAAAAATTGCTAACGCAAAGACATCACCACAATTTCTCTTTTTTTCCCAATTCGATAAATTGTTTATTTAATCATTTTTTTTTAATTACCGACAACGTTTTTTATAACATATATACATGCTATTACATATTAGTATAAATTAGCATGTACATGTATGACAATGTACTGTTGTAATGCAATATCAATTTGCTAAATATGATGAAAAGTTTAACACTGACAAAAGTGATTTTATAATCTTAGGTATATACATAAAAATGTATGGTTAGGTAGCGTTAACAAACAATACAGATTGGTTTAACATAAATTAAAAAGGAAAAAACGTCAACATAGTATAAGGTAATACCAAGCAACAAAAAATTCTAACCAAAGGCTAAACATGGTGTTGTATTGCGGTAAATATTACACCCTTTATCGACTTTTCCTCATCAGCGTTAAAAATCAATAACGTAATGCGTAATTTATTGGTACGATATGATACTGTTAATTAATTAATGACAAAAAATTGTTATAAAACCTCTTACTAGACATCAAACATAGGCGTGGTTTAAATTATTGAACCGTAAACATTAGCGATTTTGATTGATTGTCAAAATTGAAAGGGGTGCGTCAAATTCGTTGATTTTATGAGATGAAAATGATCCGACACTTTCACTGTTAATTGCTCAGCTTAAAAAACACAGAAGGTTTCATTTTCGAATTAACATTGTCGGTGACGGATTTCAGAGTGGTTTTCGGTATTTTGTAGCGGAAATGTTAATCTAGGGAACAGTGCCTCATAATGTTGATACTAGTTTTCATTTTTTTATCTATGGTGTATTACGTAATAAACAGTACGGAATTTCTTTAAAATCAATTATCTAACGAACCGAGGTAGTTATAAAAAAAACTGAGGCCCGGTTCCCTGCATTATACATTTATAGTGATTTTAAGGCCATTTGTTGTAATATATTCCTAAATACAGAGTAATTATCGCTGTTCAAAAAATTGAACATTACGTGCGATATTGGTTTATAGAAGACCAATCAAATGTAATATTTGTTTCAAATCACTTGCAATGCACTTTATACAGTGGGTTTATTTTATTATATAATTATGGTTTAGTTTTTAAATCCATAAATTGGTGAAACTTGATTTGACATCACTTCCATGTCAGATGCCTTAAGTTGTATACATGTACATGTATTTGTTTGTTGGTTAATACAGCAATGGGATTGTTAAAGCATTGTGGTTGAATAACTGTTTTTACCATTGTTAAAAGTGATTTCTCTGTATATAGTACGTAGGTCCATTTATGCGGAAAACTTTTTTTCAAAATGCTTACTTCTGAAATCAAGTTTGTATTGCCTTTAAGTTTTGTGTATA
Organism: Lutraria lutraria; assembly: GCA_964023205.1. Taxonomy (NCBI): domain Eukaryota; kingdom Metazoa; phylum Mollusca; class Bivalvia; order Venerida; family Mactridae; genus Lutraria; species Lutraria lutraria. The sequence continues at coordinate 31,590,979 of OZ026839.1, read as the reverse complement.
TATTATCTTCTCGCAAAAATCCTTTGTTGTCAATTATGTCATTTACGAAAAGTATGTTTGACTTAATCCAGTTTTTAAACAATATGACTTTATCATTAAATTTTATATATCTATTGCCCCAAATGATTTCTTTCCTTATATCACAAAACGAATTTGGTTCATCCGCAGAGGTTTTATTTTTTGTTTTTATCCACAGGTTAAGGATATTTTTGTAGAATTTTTATCTGATAATGCTTTGATCCATTTTAGTTTCATTGAAGTTACGTATGCCTCTATATCTCTATATCCATCATATCGAGGCCACCATTGAATTTGTCGCCTACTATGAGCGTTGATCATTTGATCTTTTCTTTAGTTTTATTCCATAAGAATGGGTAAATAAGGGTATTAATTTCTTGGACAATTTTATCTGGCACTATTGGCGAATGAAAAGCATATACCAGGTTAATTTTCTCTTTGACCAGTTGTTTACAATGGCTTCACAACTTTCGACTTTTGCTTCCCAATTTAATTTCTCACATTCTTTCTTATCGAGGCCAAAGTAAATTCTGAGAGCTTTTACTGATTTATTTGTCCATGAAATATTATCGATTTTATCTTAACCTTTTTTATCTTTGCCTATCAAAAACGCTATGGTTTTGTTTTTGTTTTATTCTAAGCCAGAAAATGATCCGTCAATTTCAATTGTTTGCAATGCGTTTGTATTGTCTTCTTTTGAGCGGAGAAATAGGGTAGTATCATCAGCTAGTTGTGATTTTTTTATCTTTTGATGTAGATGCAAATCATTACGTTTTATAGTGATGCCGTTTATATTGTTTGATTTACGTATCTTAATTGCCCAGATAATGAATAGTAAAGATGAAATGGGACAGCCTTGTCTTACGTCGCGTTCTTCAAATATATGTTTGTATGTTGCAGTAAAATGTTTTAACCCATTGAATGAAATAGTTTTTGAACCCAAAATGTTTTAATGTTTTGAATAAAAAATTACGTTCTACTGTATCAAAAGCTTCGTTAAGTGCATCAGTGAGAATGCATTTTAATGAATTCCAGAAGGTATTATAAAATTCTGCCGTTAGACCGTCCATCCCTGGGCTTTAATTTGACTTCATAGATTTTAATGCTATTTCGGCTTCCTCATTTGTGAAGAGGCCTTCACATAAGTCAGCGTCTTGTGAGGATAGATAGCGAGCACATTCGATGTTTATCAGATAGTTTTGTATTTCAGATTGACTTTATGATTTTTTATGTATATAATTGAGAATAGAATTTTACTTCCTCATTCAAGATGTCTTCAATTTCCGAGAACGCCTTTTTACTATAATTTTATTTAGAGAGAGATTTTCTTGCTTGCCTGTATTTTTCCATGTTAACGAAGTATTTTGTGTTTTTTTCTCCTTGTTCTATAAATTTTACTTTAGATCTTATTTCAGCACCTTGGGCTTTAATATCGTAAAGTTTGTTTAATTCTAAACCAATCTTAGATTTAACGCCCATGTTTGTTACACTATCAGTCGCGTTAATGTACAACGGTTGGTTTTCTAACGATTGAATTTCGTTGTATCCTTCGTTACTTTTTGTTTTGCATAATTTATTGATTTGTCTTTTATTTCGTTTTTTAGCTGTTCCCACAATGTTTGTTTTGATGTATCAATTTTGCATTTTGTCTTTTTTATAAGATTTGTTATTAATTAAAGATAAAAGGTGTCGCTTAAACCCCAGGAATTTGTATAAAAGGAAGTGGGAGGAGCCTAATTTCAAATGGTGTCTGTTTTTTGCATCATTTTGTAATCTTAACTTTCTGTTAATTACGCAGGTTTTAAATTCCGAAATTGATGTAAAATTGCCACAGTGCTTTATTTTCAACATTTGAATAATTTATTACAAGCATCTGAAATATGAAATTTCACAAGAGTTGACAATTAAATTTCAATTTGACATAACCTCTGACCCTAGTCACATGATGTAAACAGAAATCTGCTGCTACAGGGTGTTTATACCAGTATGTATACGTACAGACTTACCTGTGTGAGATATCAGCCCAGCAAAGCCCAACTAAAGGAGTATTTACGTTATAGCAGTTATAAACTTCATTGATTGAACTGATAAGCCTTGTCCATTATCAAGTCGGTAGGAGCTAACACACGCTTGCCTTTAAGTACGAATTGTTGAATTAAAGATTTGTTTTGTTATATTTTAGCCATATGTCTGTAAGTTTAAAACGTTTAATTAGTGTATTTAGGCTTTTTACAGTTTTTTGCGTTGTATTTTTTTGTATTAACCCTGTTTGTAGATTCTGTCAGTAGCATCAAGCGTGTCATTAAAGTCGCCTCCTACTATCAGCATACCTTGAGATTCGTTTTCGTTGGTTGTTATTAGCGAAGTAAAGAAACTATTTCTGTTTGTGTTATCATTATTTGCAATAACATTAACAAGATGGGTTTGAGTAAATTTATAGTGATGTTAATTAACAGATATCTAATATCAGGGTCCATGAAGCTCACTATATCACAATTTAAGTTTTTCATAATAAAAATTGAACAGCCTTTGCTTAAATTGTTCCCGTATAAAATTAAATAATAACCAGTCGTCGAACCCATCTTTTATTAGAGGAGATAATTCCGGTGTAAAATGAGTTTCCTGAATAGTGTTTGTAACACCATGTATTGTTTCAGTCTGGCACGTTATAGCTTGTCTCTCAATCCCTGACAATTAATGGATATAAGATGAAGTAAATTTATCATTTATTTATTCATGGTTCATGGATATTATCTTGTAGTCTTGTTTAAAACCTAATTTTACGTAAAACCATTCCTCGTGTAAAATTATGAACAAACTTATATAACATGTTATTAAAGGCAAAGAGCATAAAACAGCAAACATTTTTGCATATGACAAACCGACATTCAAAGGTTACATAATACCATTAGGAGCAAAGAGCATGAAAAAAGCAAACATCTTTGCCTATTACAAACTGACATTCCAAGGTTGCATAATATCATCATGAACAAGGAGCATGAAGAAAAAAGCAAACATCTTTGCATATTACAAACTGACACTCCAAGGTTACATAATATCATCAAGCTCAAAGAGCATGAGAAAAGCAAACATCTATGCATATTACAAACTGGCATAAATATGTTGCATAATATCATCAAGATCAAAGTGCATGAAAAAAGCAAACATCTATGCATATTGCAAACTGGCATAAATAGGTTACATAATATCATCTACGCAACTTTCTTTAGATTAAACTCACATGTTCAAGCCTACCTCGGGTATATCAGACAAGTATCCCAACCTGGGTTTTCCAGCGCTCCAACCAGGACCATAAAACATTGCTTTTATTTTACCAATGACTCCCGGTGTAACAATAGCCTTCTTGATCAGTTGGATGATGCTCACACACTGTAAAATGAGATGATAGTTGTAAAGCAACTATGTACGTCCCCTGTTTATATACACGAGCTATAAAAATGCATCTTTGGATAATAAAAATAACATGATATAACGATTGGCCAAGTCCATGGTTGTTGCATGAAATCTTTGCGTTTTGTTTTCTTTTCTCAAATTGTAAATAACCTTCAGTTCGATTGTAATATTGCAATTAGCACATTTTCTAGTGTACAGGACTTATGTGTACTCTTGATGGTATTCAAACCGATTCAATCATTATATGACAAATGAGTGGAGCAATGCAGAGCAGAGCACAGAACACCAGAGCAGAGCGAAGCACAGAACACCACAGCACAGCAGAGCGGCGCGGAGCACAGAACAGCAAAGCGGAGCATAGCACATCGGAGCACAGAACAGCAAAGCGGAGCACAGAACAGCACTGCTGATCGGAACGAAGAACTGAACAGCACTGCTGAGTGGAACGGAGAGTAGAACAGCACTGCTGGGTGGAACGGAGAACAGAACAGCACTGCTGAGTGGAACGGAGGACAGAACAGCACAACACAATAATTATAAGTTACACGTTTGTGGAAGTTATAAATAAGGAGGAACAAAGTACCCTTACCCGATACATATTACCGTGATTTTTACTAGGGATGTAAACGGTTAATCGATTAACCGTTCGTTTGTTCGATTAACCGGTTATTAAATCATTAATCGATTAACCGAAAAAAATAGAAAGAAGCAAGTAAAATATAATAATGAACTATAGAAAAATCGAAATTTTCATTTGTGAAACTTTGAAGTCTATACGCGCGTATTATCTTGTCAATAAATCAGTCGACCAAAGGTGCGAAAAATACGACAGTTGAGCAAATTAACAATTCATTGACACTGACCTGGGACCATTATACACACTGACACGTATATTGTTGATTGTGTAATTAACTAATTGAGAAGCGATTTTTGGATATACGAGTCAACTTGCTGGGACTTCCTCACAATTTGATAATTGTATCGCAAGTTATATACAATAAGTATGATATGTTATACTATCGCAGAAAAAAATCGTCTGTCTGGATGAAATAAAAACTTAAAATGTAACCTTTGCCGTAATGCATGTATGTTATACTATGTATACACGTATGTTGTGTGTTACGTTTTACTAAGACATGCTAATAAAATCGTCAAACACTATCACTTTTTCGTCTTTTGCATCTTTATTGATATAAACTGACAACCTTGTTCTTTATTAATTATCTCTGAGTTAAGACACTGGTATGATTTAATTTTGCATCTTTGCATCAAACATAGCCGCTGATAATTGTGAGAACGTGTTGACATTTGATACTCAATTGCACAAAGTGTGAAATACTTAAATACATCGAGTGGAATCACATTTAAATTTATCATTACACCAATCAACCAATCAAATGATCGTTGTTGTACGCTCCGCCCAATGTTCCAATTATAACCTGACCAAATTGAGTATGGAACAAGTATGCCGTAATCTACTTTTTTTGTAAACAAAATTACTATTAGTTGCCATAATGTTATTTGTAATTGATCATTGATATATATAAACTGAAAATTGATAGTACACGCATCACATTTCAGTGATAAATATATATTGATGTATATATACATTATCGCATTTCGTGTGATACGTCGGTGTCGCGGAAACTTATGACAATTCATGTTTATAAGCACTTCGTACAATTAACATACGGTTAATCGATTAATCGTTCGTATGAACGAACGATTAACCGATTAGTAAAATCTTGACGAATTGACATCCCTAATTTTTACCTAAAATATTCACTCTTTAAGTACAAGCCTATGCTTACATTGCGTTCTACTCGCTGTTAAAAGTTTGGTTCTACTTTTGAATTCATTCCAATTATTACATTTATCATCACATCACAACGTATCATGACTGATAAACATTCATTCTGGATCCCTTTTTCCATTCAGTTTGTTGTTTTACTTGGATAAGACAATTTTCCCAAACGTGTACTAGTATTTCATTCTGAGAAAATTGACATAATTTGGAAAGGCTGAACCAGAGGTTTTAACACCTTGTCTTAGATTCGAGTTTATTTTTATCTTATACACATCATTGGAATTTATTGTTCGTGAAACTGGGGCCAGGATTCTGTTCTTCAAAAACTAATTACCTGACTTTTAAACATGTTGAAGGTATTGACATTCGAAACGATTCCATACGCAATATTGTCCACGTCGGACTCCGATGTGAATGTACCTGAAGTTATCCGAATAGTTTGATACATATGAAATTCAATTAGCAGCCACCAGTGATCAATGGTTATCTACGATTACACTATAAACTATGCGAGAACAAAAATGAATTAATGTATCCCATCTGTATCAATACAATTCCCTAATATCGAATGTTTCCTGGTTTATTATCATGCCCGTTGTCGAGCATCGATACACGCCTCGCCGTTTTTCCTGTGATTTTCTAGTTACAGTACTTGGCTAAGCAGTTGGGATTGGGGTACTGAAAAGGCGTCCCACCGAAATTTGGAAGCTGAGTTGAGAAGGAGCTGAGATTCATAACAACGACCATTCATTCAGTAGTCCAGCGCGTTACCGTTAGACCATGGATCAACCCAGAATGTCTTCGTTACGGAATTGACCCTATAAATTACGTTATGCATTGTAGTAACACATTACCAAACATTCTATCCCATATTATAAACACTCCGGCGTAGTTCCTATCAATACAAGCTCGGTTCCTTCCGTGATGTACGCGATGATGACTCGGTGTATTCATTATGTACTCCAGGGGTCCCAAACTCTTGAAATACTGTAACAAAAACTATGTGTATTACTAGAACATGTATATAATGTACGCATAAGAAACAAAATTACAACAAATATACGGCAAATTAACTAAACTGTGGAGACAATGCACACGAATCACAAGTCAATGGAATAGTTACAGTGATTATCATGACTAGTCAACATGATCTTTGATCTTCCCCTCTCATTTAAAGTCGGAGGTGGAGCGGTGGTGTCAAGATTAATCGTTTGTTTGCCAACTGAAATGTTTTTGGTTCGAATCTCGGGTCAGGTTTCCGATATTTTTTGGAGATTTTCAATGTCCCCATTCCAACTATCTTAAGTATACTTTTGCCACCTACCAATCCAAATTTCTTTCGTTTATGTTTCCGAACGGACAGATCTGTTTTCTGTCTTTATTCCCTACAGGGCTAGTGTACAGACATGCTCATTTAGGATCGCCGTAGGTCTTTCTCCCCGATGTCTATAGATGCAAGTAACGTAACAAAAACTTCTGAATAAAATTCACCATTTGTTAAATGCCGTTTAATTCAGTTGTATGCACAGATTCTGTGGTAAAACTTATTTCGTTGATACAAACCGAGGAGTGGATGAAAAACTGGTAGAATGAATTCAAGCTTAGATGGGCCCTCATGGTGGTCGGGTCTACAAAAAAGGCTAAAGGAGTGTAGAATATCCACATATACACGCTTTGAAGATATGGTTGTCTTAGTGCGGCAGCTAGGTTAAATTCTTCTGAGCTATGGTGATGCTGATGCACAGTCCATAAGATATTCAATTCTACAAAAGTCACATTCTTTGAAATTTGATCACAGTATAAGTGGCGAGTTTCGTTACACATAAGTTGGATTAAACAATTGGCTGCGATGTTGTTCTTTTATCTTATTTTATAAATACAATGTTACCGATATTCCTAATAGTGTCTATTGTCTATCTTTTTATAACACTATTTAAATTTGTCAATGAATTATTTATGTAAAAACAAAGAAAAGGAGACAACTTGTCTTAATCAGACGCTCCCAGAGGCATGCTTGACAGTATATTTGAATTTAAACTTTATAAATATTCAAGGAGTTTCGATTTTACATACTTGCCCTGTGTATATATGAACGATAAAGGTTTTAACTGCGCAAACAATATCAGACCAAAATCGGATAAGCAGGATTTCGTGCTAGAGGAAACGGTAAATGTTGTTAACAAAGAAATAGCCATTGATGAAAGACTTAGTAAAATGAAATGAAAAAACTTCAAAGGAGACACAGAATTAACTGATATATCTTGACATATTTTGTACAATAATGTTCTGGATGATAAATACATGTTCATATTCAAAATAAAATATATGTTATGTTCTGTATATGCAACAACTAATTCAGAATATTTAAATATAATTACCCTCGTACGGACGGACAATTGTACAGATAATTTATTCAACATATGACCCCCACATCTGTAGATGTCGAGGCATATAAATAAAGAAAAATTGTTTAAACAAAAACCATGCATTGCTCTGTGGTGCCAGTAAAACAGGAAGTCCACCAATATCAATAACAACACAAATCTGACTGGGCTATTGAAGGATATTTCTACAAAACAGATATGTTCGTAAATCCACGCATAGCAGTCTGACTGGAGAAATTTTACCGCAAGCCTGAAAACATAATTGATAAAAATGTGTATGTCATATCATGTTAGCATGTATTAATTATAACCAAGGGAGCAAAACATATTATAATAATTTTATACGTGCATTCACAAATTACAATAATCCTATTTTACAGTGTGCTGATATTCATTCTTGGACTACGGCTATTTTACCAAGGACCCAAATGGTGAAATTTAATAACATGCAACTTCCGTTACCATCATTATCATTTATAACGTACTGATAATGTAATTACAGCTTAACAAAAATATGTGGCCCATTGAAAAGGCTTAAAAAGCGGTCCTTACATAGGGTTTAAATGTTTTTGTGACATCTTGAAATGTAATGGGTGAGATAAATAAAACTGTCAGTGATTCAAGTAAGTTTTGCAAATTGACGATTTTTAAACATCGGAATAAGTATCGACGATAAATCGATACTAGTATATTATACATCTAAAATAAATGGCCAAAATGCCTCTTTTCCTATTTTTTGTACATTTTTGTGAAACGTGTATAACTTAAAACAATGTTATTCTATAAAAGAAAATAATTTACTTAAATCATTTCATCATACATGTTGTAGTTTAAATATCATGCGGAAACTATAAGTTATATCTGTAGAAAAAGCCCAAAAACCAAGCTTTTTCTTCACTTCAAAATGCAAACATTAGCAATAGTGTTTCTGTTCTGTCAAAACGACGATATTTTAATAATGGGTATCGATAATCGATCGGCTGAAAAAATCGATGTACTAGTATCAGAAGTAGACAATTGTGAACTAGTGGAGTGTGTACTTCTGATACATCATCTGTTATTTGTTATTAAGAAAAAATACGAAATCTACCCTGGTGCTCTTTCCATTATAAACATCAGCAAGGAAGACATGGTGTCATTTAATCGGTATGCATCATTTTGAAGAAGTTCTGATGTTATCCATTCGATTGTGATCAACAGTGAACTGATCAGACCCTGAAATAGTTTTAGACAACTAATAAATATTGTGAGAACTAAAACTATCACTAAAGGTGATGAATACCCCCAGATGCGGCTTTGGCGCAGTTATTGTTACATTTTACAGCGGGAAATGTAATGCATATTCATTTTTTGGAATTTGATTTTAATCAAATTCCTTTGGTATCGTTGACTTACTAAAATGCCGTGAGCTCCATAACTGTCATGGTTCCCGTTCCCACTCACACTCTAATGTGTGCTGTAAGATTATGGACGGAAACCAACTAGTTTAGCATAAAATAGTTCAACTTTCGGCTTTCGTTCAGTAGGTCAGTAATTTCTCTACAGAAGTATGCATGTAATTACATTAATCTACTATTGATGTATGTCTTATATGTGACTTTTTGATATGTAAATCAGTGTTAAGGTTTATATCCATAACGCGTATCGATCGATACTATCGGCTAGAGCTATATATATAGTTGGATAAATTCTAAAAAAAGAATGTGGGGTTTTCCCGTCGAAGTGCAGAGAACAGAATGGTGGTACACATAAATTTGCGAAGAAATAACAGTTATTGTGAAGTTCGCAATTATTATGTTGGTTCACAGTGTGTGAAGGGTATTTTGGTGTGAAGACAGAAGGATCGTAATGGAACTAATGAAATCGTGCGTTGTCGGTATATTCCGTAGCTAGATCGGCATATATATCGCCGTATAACGGCTCGTTTCCGAATAGCTATAATTTTTACTTTCACTTCAAAACCTGTCATATACTCCAACATCATGATATCAAGTTTGCATTTAATTCACATACCAATTATATAGATTTTCTGAAAAATCTTAAACTACGATTAATCAATCGATAGTGCCCGGTTTATGTCAGTTCATTTCGATAGCAATTTTGTTCCGAGTATGGAACTGAAAACATGGACAATCGAAAAACTCTTCGAAACCTGATTATCACTAAAAGAAATATGTAGGTCGATTTAATTCGTTTCTAACACTGTAGTGTGCAATTAAAGTGACATGTGGTCATAATCAAGATAAATTATTAAAATGGAGCGTTTTGAAGAGCTTTTCGGTATGTACTAAATCAGTAAATACGACAGCAACAATGCTAATTTTGGTACGGATGGATTCGGAAAATTATAGGCTGGACAATGGGCTACATAAAAAAACTCGAAACATCTGATAACTTAGATAACCATCATGCTAGGTTGATAGAATTAAGCACATGAACATGAATATGTACATAAATAGATGGCAATATTGAGATGGTGTATGTTAATTCCTAAGCATGAATATCCATCAACTGTGCAGTTCCTAATTTAGGATTTCTCCTAACAGTCATTGTTGTGTTGCGAGCAACACCAGTGACTTGTCTCATAGGAAAGAAATCAAATTCCGACAGTACTTTCAGTACTTTGATTAATACCTGCAAACTGTTGGTTAGAAATATCCTGCCAGTTTCTAAATATTCATTATATTCCGTATTATATGCAATAAGATCAAACAACGTTGATGAATCATAAAATGTATCGCTACACTCCTAAATAATCCTGAAAACTTCCTTTATTTTGCAATTGTCTGCACGTGATGGGGATCGAATTCACTTTATGGTTGCTAAATAACTGTAGTACATGCATTTATGTGTTTGTAATATCCTTATTCGTGTACAAGCCCCCCCCCCCCCCCCCTCTCTCTCTCTCTCTCTCATTATGAATTTCAAATTATTACCCGGGTAAATCTGAAGACGTTTACAAAACAACCCCGGCGGTAATCCAAAAACGTTTTCAAAGCGCACCCGGGTAACATGAAAACGTTTTTAGATTACCGGGTAGGGCATTTGAAAATTGAGGGGGTAATCTCAAAACGTCTTAAGTGTACCCCTACCAGTAACTTAAAAACGTTTTCAAACTCCCCGGTATAACCTGAAAATTGTTTAAGTTACCGGGGGTTACTTGAAACGGGGGGAGTTTGAAAACGTTACACCGGTCTTTGTTGATAGATACGACCTCCTTACAATTTCAAATTTAATAAATCAACATACTACTGCGCATGTCTAGAACTGGTTCCCTTGCTTGGTTCTTTATCGTGTCCGATGCAAAACACCCTTCGTCCTTGTTCCTGCGATTATCTAGACGCAGTACTCGACTGAAAAAAAAAATCCATTAGAAATTCGAAAGGCGAGAATCGAACCCAAAAACTATAGTTCAGTAGTCCCCGCGTTAACACTAGATCACCGAACATCGAATGACATAAAACATAACTAAAAGAACCAGCGTGTAAGGGTGTTCATGAAACTTTATCATAAATCAGAGACATAGATGTTATCTATGTCTCTGCATAAATGTATCCAAATAATCACAAATTAATCAAAAGAAGTTTGGAAACATACTATAGAAGGAAATGATTTTACACAGAAGTAAAGTGTGTGGACTTACCTGGTATACAAGAGGGGTACTGAGATCAACGTGTGTCGCCGACGAACTTATGTTCATGGTTGTGATGAAAATCTGAAATTGATATGTTTTAAATTAAACTATCATCCGTTTTGCCAATGACCTACTAAACTATGCATATACATGTATCTATGTATATTATAAGTATTTGGTTTTCCTACATTCAAAAATATTTGGGTAATATATATCCAATGTCCAAGCATTAATCATTTTAGAATACTCTAGTAACCTAAATACGTACCCTCCAAATGCACAAGCTTGGTACATTCGTGTGAAATGTTGTGTGATTTGTTTAAAAAGCTAGTATTGTATTATAATATAGAACTTGGGGCAATATAGACACGTTATTAGGTTAATATACGTACCTGGGCAATGTTGTAATGAGAGACATTGAGAAGTTCGAATTACTAATGCATTTAGATTGATTATATTAATAAATGTACATATATTTCAACAGGCTCTTCATTATTATTCTCCACATTGTTAAGGCTTTATCCGCATGACTGCCTAATGAATCTCACCTCCCAGTGTTATTTAACTATAAGCTCCAAGTGACTTATTTTCGTTTAAATCAAGTAACACTTTCTGTTACACACATGAACAGTCAAACCTGTGTTGGCGGCCAACTCCGAATAAAGGCCACCCTGTAAATAAAGGTCGTTCTTTTAAAAACTGTCATTGAATATTTAGAAGAAAGTGACCTCTTAATAAAGATCACCTGTCAATAAAGCCCACATCTTGACTTTCATAGTGGTGGCCTGTGTTCACAGTTTGACTAAATGTTAGCTGAAACCAGGTTTTCGCGATGAGTTATTTGAGTAAACATTCTGCATTATCGAAACTTAATTTCATTTACAATGTTCACCGTGACATATAAGTACTGTACCCAGCGGGGAAAAACTGTCTGAAAAAATACTGATATGACCCCCGCTACCACACTTACGGAATGTTCGGAAACTATACTTTACCTGTACTATTTGCGAATCTATTTTTGCATGTCCGATGTAAACAGACGATAATATTTTGAATAGTTTTTCGGTATAATCAAATAAATGTTACATGTAGACCTGACATGTAAGTAGGTAAGTAAAATTTATATATTATTGCCCCTCACCTTTTTCGTAATGTTAATTTCACATAGGCAAACAGGGAACATTTGTACTGTTACATTCATAGTACCACGCGACTGAACATTTGTTTACTGTCACATGGTAATAGTAAATTTTTGACAGTATTTTTAGTACTGTCATAGGGTAATAGTAAATTTTTAACAGTATTTTCTTGAAAAAAGTTTGGGGTAATAAAATAAATAACACATAGCTTAAGTTGTAGGTAACAGTAAAAATGTCAGCACTCGGAAAGTACTGTTACCCTCGGCCAAATGTGTTATTTATATACTGTCACATAGGTGATAGTAAATTTTTAAAGTATTTTCTTAAAAAAAGTTTGGGGTAATAAAATAAATAACACATAGCTTACGTTATAAAGCTATGTGTTATTTATATACTGACAATTAGTAACGCAAAAAGCTGGTTTGTTGTCCATTTTATTCAGTCATAGAATATAATTGGATGCACTAGTGTAACGCTGACGGTCGGAATGTACTTTATTCTATCAAATATTCGATTACTTCCTTTGATAAATCGTCAGCGGGAACCATGCAGTTTATAGTAGAGGAAAAAAATTCGAAAGACGCCTAGTTGATATTATTTGTTTGCAGTTTTATTTGAACCCTCTCATGTAATTATTTTACAGGATATTTTAATTTTTCTCTATATACATGTATTATTCTGAAATGGCGGCCATCTTGGAAACGATTGTTCCTATGGTAAAAAAGAATGATATTATTTTGTTATTGAACTATATAATTGTTGTGATCGCATGTAGTCCGTCGTCCGTGCGTCCTTCCGTCCGTCATTGCGTCAATAATTGCTTTAAATAATAAGTTACAACATCTCCTTAAGCCAATGTCAATGAAACTTTACAGGGATGTTCCATGCATGGAGCTCTACCAAAGTTCTTTAAAAAATTTAATTTCATTAAAAAGCTCTTGTTGCCATGGCAACCAATAGCAAAAACTTCTTGTCTTCTTATCAGAAACCATTTAGCCTAGAGCTTAGATTTTGTGGTGTGTAGCATTGTCTAGTCGACCTCTACCAAGTTTGTTCAAATTATGGCCCTGGTGTCAAAAATTGGCTCAGCCCCGGGGGTAAATTGATTTTACGCAGAATTATACAAATTACCCGCAACGGTTACATTCCTTGATCAGTACATTATAGTAGCAAACCGGTGTGAGAAGTTCGAGACTTTTTTGCTATTGTTTATAATAATATTTATTGATCCTGATGAAGGCCAATATGGCCGAAACGTTGAGGTTTAAAAAAATTAAATAATCAATTTAAGTTTTGCTGAAGTTAGACTTCTTTTTTACATACTATATAGACTTATCTAGAGCTTAGATATTGTGTGTGTAGCATTTGTTTAATCGACCTCTACCAAGTTAGTCAAAATTGGCCCCGCCCCAGGGGGTCACTTGATTTAAAAAATGTTCTTGTACGAAACCGCAAGGCATAGAGCTTAGATAATTTGTATGTAGCATTGTCTAGTAGACCTCTACCAATTTTTTCAAGTTATGGTCCTCGGGTCATAATTGGCCCCGTCCCGGGGGTCACTTGATTTATATAGGCTTACATAGGACAATTTTATAAATCTTCTTGTCTTAAAACACATGACTAGACCTAGAGTTTAGATATTTAGTGTGTAGCCTTGTCTAGTGGACCTCTACTAAGTTTGTTCAAATTAGGGGCCTTGGGTAAAAATTGGCTCCACCCCAGGGAGCGAATTTCTTCCACATTTTTAAGCTATTGCAATGAATCTTGGAATATGTTATCACCATGAAGTGTAGATGTGCAAGACACAATTTTCATGCCCAGCGATTTACTCATTTCTGAGTTATGTCCCACTGAACTCGGCCGTATAGTGAACTATCGCAGTATAAGGTGGGGTATTAGTCACCTTTTTGACGGCTCTAGTTTGCATAGCAAAATTAACAGTAAATTGGCTACAATTCTGTGGTGAATATAAATTGGCTGATATTTGTGATTATTATTCTGGTATAGTAGGATTTTATGCTTGATGCCTATTTTTAGCTCACCAGAGCACAAAGTGCTCATGGTGAGCTGTTGTGATCGTGTGATGACCGTCGTCCGTGTGTGTGTGTGTGCGTGAGTGCGTGCGTGCGGGGTTGCGTGCGTGTGTGTGTGTTTGTGCGTGCGTACGCACGCGCGTGCGTGCGTGCGTGCGTCAACAATTGCTTTAAACAACATCTCCTTAACCCGTTCATTGTGCATCTTGGCCATGATTACCTCCCTTGCTAAATGTGCATCTTGGTCATGATTACCTCCCTTGCTAAATGTGCATCTTGGTCATAATTACCTCCCTTGCTAAATGTGCATCTTGGTCATGATTGCCTCCCTTGCTAAATGTGCATCTTGGTCATGATTACCTCCCTTGCTAAATGTGCATCTTGGTCATAATTACCTCCCTTGCTAAATGTGCATCTTGGTCATGATTGCCTCCCTTGCTAAATGTGCATCTTGGTCATAATTACCTCCCTTGCTAAATGTGCTTCTTGGTCATGATTGCCTCCCTTGCTAAATGTGCATCTTGGTCATGATTACCTCCCTTGCTAAATGTGCATCTTGGTCATAATTACCTCCCTTGCTAAATGTGCATCTTGGTCATGATTGCCTCCCTTGCTAAATGTGCATCTTGGTCATGATTACCTCCCTTGCTAAATGTGCATCTTGGTCATAATTACCTCCCTTGCTAAATGTGCATCTTGGCCATGATTACCTGCCTTGCTAAATGTGCATCTTGGTCAAGATTACCTCCCTTGCTAAATGTACATCTTGGCCATTATAACCTCTGTGGTACAGATAACTAGATCATAATTATTCCTAACTACAGGTATTGATACATAATATATTCATAATTATCTCCATTTCTATTGGGTATTATTTGATTTCAATGATTCCTGGTTCAAAATCTGATCATAGTTATCTCCCATGTGAAATACAAGAACTGTGAAGTGAGCCTATTTACTTACATGTCCTATTATAATGAGTCAAATGATTATCATATTAATTATATTCTTTGTTTGCGTTTATAGGATATTTCATCCTATTTGGATCACATTCTGTGGTTTTAGTCAAAGGTAAGACTTGCTAAGATTATTGTCTGTAAAGGCTCAACATTTGTTGTTATGTACACAATGTTGTTTATTAACTGGTTCTTTTTTACTTATTTTTTGAAATTATTTCGTCATGCTCCTTTCATATAGATTGCAATTTGCTTGAATTAGTCCAAGGTGTCAATCAATTTCCCATTTTATGACATTTCTCTAAATTTTATGTCGTGTTTTTTTTCAAAATCATTGAGTCTGTCATTATTATGCAAATTAAGAAATGTTTAAAATCTATGGAAATTTTCCTCATCAAATTTGCAAAATCAGTATTTCAAGAATTCTGGAATTGTTCTAAAATAACAAATCCTATGTGAAAAGTCTGATTACCAAGTTAAAATATGTAACACAAAGTGTGTTGATAATGAAGCTGTATCTAGGTAAAGTTTACTGTAAATATTTTTGTTGTGCTTATCAAAAATTTATACATTTTTATATCCTTAATCATATATTTTTTTCAAAGTTTTATCTAGTTGACAGCTGCCCATTAATTGCTTATTATATTCTTTTTTCGGTAGCCATAGGTTACCCATTTCTTTACAAAATCTTACAAAGATAAAGAACAAAACTTTTCATATAATTTATACAAAGTGCATATTGTGCTGTTCTCTATAGACTTTTGATTCTAGCATATTAAGATTGGGGGGGGGGGGGGGGTAACAATGGGGGGTAATAGTGTATCTGTTGTTGCTCACCTGAGAAGGTTCATTTAAAAAAATCGACAGCACTAATTTGTACTCAGGAGAGCTCAGAGTTTAGAAACTAAAGAGTGTATGGGGTCAGAGGATAGGGGGTAAATTTAAAATAAAAGGTCAAAGAAGGTAAACTACTAAAGTTCTCGTTTAAGGATGATTTTTGTAAATAAATAAATTGAGAATATACTGTTTCTGTTGGTGGAATCTTTATGGCCCCGTTGGACTTCCCGATGTATGCAACTGTCAAGGATTATTTTTTTACAATTAAAGAATAGGTTCATTTTACTCTTTACCATTAGTCAACTACTCTGGAATCACTAAATTAATAAACTTTTCCCATGATTTTTCAAATTTATCAAACTTAAATATTGTTTACACGTGTTTCTTCAATTTTATAATTGGCACAAACTTGCTGTTTAAACAGCTTATTATAATATGCTCAAGACCTCTACACTATTTTTGTTGTCGCATTTCAACTTAAGTTTGCTGGAAAACTAGTAGAGAAAAACATGAAATAGTAAGGAAACTTGGCAATTTGTATTCAAGGATTTGAATTAAAATAACTTTGTTTTGTAGTTACCATTTATTTTTGTATGGCTCCTATGTCCTTTGACCCCTAAAGGAACATGTCTTTCGAAAGAATATTGTCGAGTATTTAGGTTTCCAAGTATAGATAATGTTTTTGCAGTATAGTTTTTTGTGTGTTGTTGCTTTTTTGTCTTATGTAGTGTTAGATATTACATTTATGTTTATAATAAATGTTATGGTAATAATATGAAAAATGATAGAGCTGAAAATGCAGTCAGAACCTGTTAATGGTTTCCATGGAAACAGACAAATTAATTGGCTCATGAAATGCAAATTTTTTGTTTGTTAAAAGGCCTTTTGTAGAATCACAAACTACTTATGGTTTTGTATGTACACTAAATGTGGCTTTCATGAAAATTGCAAGGTGCTTAAATGGAAATAATTTCTTTATGCTTTTACATAAAATCCGATAAACTTTCTCTTAATTAATTGATTCCTGGGTTAATTGTAAGGAACAATTTCGCTTATGAAATATTGGGAAATGTTACAATTTCTATGACCAGTTATATCAAATGGTTTGCTTAATAGGCTAGAAAAGCGTTGGGTTGTTTGGTGTTTCCGATCCTTTTTTGTAAACATTACCTTTGTATGTTAGAGGAATGTTTTGTCCCAAAATAATTTTCGTACTTGTATTTTGCTGATCTTACGTTCACAGACCATCTGCAAACACAAGGCTATCAGTAAAAAGATATAATGCAATCTGTAAATTAAGCCATCCTTGAAAACATGTTTGTTTGGGGTAACCCTACCCAGAGAATTATCAGTGGGTAGGTAAATAGGATTTTTTAGAGATGTCAGTTTATTAGTGAGAGATGTCTGTATATGTTCCTCAAAGCAGAAACAGTGGAAGTTCAGTTATATACTTCATGTGCTGTTTATAAAAATAATTCACACAAAGTGACAGGGTGAGCTTTTGTGATCAGTCTTCGTCTGGCGTCGTGTGGTTAGTGTCGTCAAACTTTACCTTGTGAACACACTAGGGGCCATACTTTCAGCTCAATTTTAGCAAACTGGGTCAGAATGGTTAATATTGACAAAATGTCGGACGAGTTCGATATTGCGCCATTTGGGTTCAAAAACTAGGTCACTAGGGCAAACTGCTGGAAAACCTTGTGAACACCCTAGAAATCACTGTTTTGATTGGATCATCATGAAACCTTGTCAGAATGTTTGTCTTTATAATATTTTTTACGAGTCCGAACATGGGTTATCTGGGGTCGAAAACTAGGTTGCCATGTTAAATCTTATGAAAAACCATGTTAACTCTGTAGATTTCACAGTAATAATTGGATCTTCACCAAACTTTGTCAAATTGTTTGTTTTAATGATATAACGGTCAAGTGCAAATATGGGACATCTTGGGTTAATAACTAGGTCACCAGGTCAAATCTTAGGAAAACATTGTTAATACTGTAGATGTCACAGTTTTAATTGGATCTTCACCAAACTTTGTCAGAATGTTTGCCTCAATAATATGTGGGTCAAGATTGAACATGGATCAGCCGGGGTCAAAAACTTGGTCATCAGGTCAAATCTTAGGTAAAAACCTTGTAAAAGCTCTAAATGTCATGGTTTTAATTGGATCTTGGCCAAACCTTGTCAGAATGTTTGTCTTTATTAAGGACAAGTTCAAATATGGGTCACCTAGGGTCAAAGACTATAAAGTTTATACAGTAGGCAATTTGTCTTGACTATTTCTCATTAACTACCTACAGGAATTCAATGAAACTTCACAGAAATAATAAGTAGTTAGCCTTGTTGTGCATGCATTAATCTTGTCTTGCTTGGTTAAATTTTCACTGAGTAATGGCCCTTTGGTATTTTTTATACAGTGTATATACAATATCTCAGCAACTACTCAGGAATTCAATGAAACTTCTTAGAAGTGATAAGTAGTTTGCCAAATTGTGCATGTCCACAATCGGGTTTGTCCAAGTAAATTTTAATGAGTTATGTCCCTTTATTTTTTATATCATGAATATTAAGGATATTTCTAAGCAACAATTAGGTATTAAAAAATGAAAATGTGTTATATTTCCCTTGTAAAATGTAACAATAACTGTGTCAAGGCGGCATAGATGTGAGGGAATTCATCACCTTTAGTGATAGTTTTACCTGCTACAAAATTTACGAAATGCTGTCACACATGATATTTTAAGTTGCCCTATCTCTGTTATTTATGTCTCTGCATGATTATAGGTAGGACAACTTCGAACATTTATAAGTCATCTTGGGTCAAAATCTAGGGCACCAGGTCAAATCTTAGATAAACCTTGTTAATGTTTTAGGTGTCACAGCTTTTATTGGATCTTCACTAAACCTTTTAAGCATGTTTGTCTTAATGATATGTTGGACAAGTTCGAACCTGGGTCATCTGGGCTAAAAAGCTGGGTCACCAGGTCATCACAGGAAAACCAATAACAACAGACCTCATGACACATGTATGCTCAAAATATGTTTTAATCAGTAAACAATGATTGTCATATGAGCAATATATTGTTATTTAGTATACAATGTAGAGCTCTCTGACTTATAAAGACTAGATATTTGCAGATAGTTCTATATAGGAGTTTTTGTTGAACTGTATGATATGTATGTTCGGTCCCGTGTAATTATATTGTATATAATAAGGTACAAGTTACACTTAAACAACAGAAACTGATGTTTTACTTTTCTATAATATGACACTGATCATAACCTTTTAGGGCAACCATCTGTTAGTTGTTGGCAGCATTTCCTTCAAGTTTTGATGTCTTATAAATATTGCTTCTCCATTGGATTTTAACATTCTATCTGGGAACAATGTGTATATACATAAATGGTTTCAGACAATTATCAAAACAATGTGATTTCTACTGTCATATTGTCATAGTAACAGTTACAGCAAACTGTGATGTACGTACTACAGAAAGAGGGTCTTTTCGTGTAACCTCTCCATGACACCAGAACAAAAAAGAAATACCTGTCTTAGCTATAACGTTAAATGCTTGAGCGATATGGATATATCCGATCTATGGATGTTATCTTGTACTGGATATGGAGAAGTTTTAAAACATGTTGATATAGAGAAGCAGATAAGGGAATGTTTAGAAAAAGAGGATTTAATTCCCAAATCTTCCAATGATAAAACGGACATAAAATCAGGAATCACACAATGCGTAGAACCCGGCTCTCAAAAGGTTAGAAAAGAAGAGACCTACACGTCGACTGGAAATGGATTCAACGCTGAAAAAAATGCTAGCAATTCTTCTACTGATGGTAAAAAAAGCAAACTCTCAGGAAAAGATCAAACCGTATCTTCTGAGGTATCGCATCATGTACCATGTAAGTGAAAAAATAGTTTCTTGATCATAAAGCACTACTAAACTTAGTGCTCGCAAGAATTTCTTATCCAATCCGTGAAAAATAAGTTTTAAATTTTTGGCTGTCTTATCTTTATAGAATATAAAACAGGTGTTCTTACCTCTACTAACCTCCCGTCCATAATACTTCCTAGCACAGAAACAGTAAACATTACATGCAAACCAAAAATCGGTAAAATAAAGTATTTCTTGTCATCAGGAAGTGAACGTTGTAGCTAAAATCAAATTTGTCGAGTGCTGATTTTTTGTGCTATACATGTATCAAAAAATTATAAATGAACAAGCAAATCTGTACTTTGAGATCAATTTGCATTTCATTTTAAAGTATTTGATAAAAATGCTGTTGAAGATTTATATTAGATTTTTATAATAACCAATAAGCTTTTCTTAAATGGAAAACGGGTTCAAACGCCGTTTGTAACTGTTCCATTTTCATGTTTTTTTGCCGTTTCAATATTTTCATAAGTCATGTTTTCTTGGATAAAACGTTTCCAAACAAACTATATTTTGCATCATGGTCATACAAAAACTGAAATATTTGGTGCTCAGTACAAATATCATCCAGAGGTAAGTGTAACTCTACTTACAGCGTCTTTGGAATTCAGTAGCTGTTCAAAACACAGAAAAGCTACAAAGTGAAGGAATACGTAGACCTTCAACCACATTGGCAACATCATAAACACGTCTTGGGTGATCAACCTGAAGACAGGGAGATCAGGACATAAAGAATGCATATATATTAACATATCTATCTTGGAACCGTTTTGCCTGCAACATATGTCAATGTGCTTGGTATGAAATAATTATGTATAGTGACAACCTCCGAGTACAGATCACCATGTGAATAAAGGCCGACTCGCCTCCGTGGTCGAGTAATTAAGGTCGGTGACGTCTAATCACTGTAACCTCTCACTGACAGAGGATCATAAACACGTCTTTGGTGATCAACCTGAAGACAGGGAGATCAGGACATAAAGAATGCATATATATTAACATATCTATCTTGGAACAGTTTTGCCTGCAACATATGTCATTGTGCTTGGTATGAAATAATTATGTATAGTGACAACCTCCGAGTACAGATCACCATGTGAATAAAGGCCGACTCGACTCCGTGGTCGAGTAATTAAGGTCGGTGACGTCTAATCACTGTAACCTCTCACTGACAGAGGATCATGGCTTCGAGCCCAGCTACCGACCATATATTTTTATGTGAGAAAGTAGGCAGTTGCTTACGGAGGATGGGAGTCTAGTACTGGTTCTTCCAAGGAGCGATGGTTAGGTTTACTGTCCGCCTCATATGACTCCGACTGTTGAAAAGGGGTGTAAAACTCGATATGAACAAAGAAAGAAACAAACAGAATTGAGGTCATTGTACTAAAAAACGTCATTTGTTCCTTAGATACTAAATTTAGACACAGTCCACATCTTGTCTTTCCTAATGTTAACCTTTGGGGACAGGTCTGATTTTAATATAAAATTAAGAACAAAGTCAAAACATATCACTGAAATAAAAAATGCAAATTATTGTGTTCATGCAATGCCGACATGTAAATTGCTAACGAAATGACATCACCACAATTTCTTCAGATTAAACTCATATGTTCAAGCCTACCTCGGGTATATCAGACAAGTATCCCAACCTTGGTTTTCCAGCGTTCCAACCAGGACCATTAAACACTGCTTTTATTTTACCAATGACTCCCGGTGATACAATAGCCTTCTTGATCAGTTGAATGATGCTCACACACTGTAAAATGTGATGATAGTTGACGAAACTACGTACGTCCCTTGTTTATATACGCGAACTATAAAAACATATATTTCGATAATGAAATTACATGATATAACAATTGGCCAAGTCCATGGTTGCTGTACAATATCTTCTGTTTTTTTTAAACTTGGAAATAAACCTTCAGTACGATGTAAATATTACAATTATGATAGTTCGAATGTACAGGGCCTATATTCACTAACATTTATATCTAACTCAGACTTAGACTCTGACTTGGACTCAGGCTTAGACTTAGCTCTGATGATATTTAAATCCGTATTCACGAACGTTTTTTAGTTTCAAAATGGCTGATATAAATATTACGGCAACCAGCAGTGGAAATAACTTAAACAAGTTTTGATATTACATGTACAAGATAACTACAATTGAAACGTATCGACTTTTCTCCAATTTAAATCATTAATGCAAATGTCGAAGTTTATAATAAGCAGAAACAGTTAAAATAAACAGCTTTAGACTACCCAAAGTCTACAATTTTTAGACTCAACATTTCAGACTCAGACTCAGAATTTCAGACTCAAACTTGAGACTAAATGTTTTTGTGAATACCATTTTGGTCGCGCTGAGTCTAAGTCTGAGTATAAAGTCTAAAATTGACTTAATCTCAGACTTAAATGCGTTAGTGAATACAGGCCCAGATCTCGTGTGTGCACTTGATATCATATTTAGTCTTAAATGAGGGTATTTATATGACAAAAGGATAGATCAGAGCAGAGCAAAGTAGAGCACAAGACAGCAAAGAACACTTTACCATAGCACCGTACAGTACAACACAACACATGTTGTTGACAGTACATTATCAATACAAAAACAAATATAAACAAACATGAAATTCAAAAAACATCAAAATGTACAAGAGCAACAATAACTTGTATATTGTAATAAATGATTAGACAAAACTAACCTATGTTATGATACTTCTGTAATGACATCCAAAGTTTAAAGTCAAGAGGAAAAAAGTATATTGTCTATTGAACGTCCATTCTTTTACATGCATCGACGATAGTTTTAGTAGTCGCTTTCTCGTAAATAGGAGGCATATCTGCATGTCATATATCTATATTAACTACTTTTTTTAGTTTAAGCCATTATTTAAAATAATGTATGTTCACATTTACGCGAAAGCTATAATTCAAAAATAGCTAAACCCAATACACGTTTCAGTGGTTTTTTTTACATACAAACACTGTTAGTTCATCACTCTTTTCGCTTTAGGCACAATTCTAAAATATTATTAAAAACATGCCTGCTTTCCGACCAACTGTTAAACGGTTGATTCTATTTTGAAGTTATATCAATTATCACACTAATTATTACATCACAACGTATCATGAATTAATTACTTGGATAACAAGATTTTCCCAAACGTGTTTTTCATTCTGAGAATATTGACATGATTCGGAAAGGCTGAATCAGAGGTTTTGACACCTTGTCCTAGATTCTAGTTTGCTTTTATCTTGTACATATCATTGGAATTTATAGTTCACCCTGCAGGCCCCAGTTTCATAAAAAATAAGTCTTAAATAAATCATTTCTTTGTTTTATTTTTTGCAATTCTATACGTGATATCACAAAAGTCCAAAATGATCTTATAAGTTTTCCACAATTTCAAACCAGCGATAATTTCTTCATATGTGATAATTCAATGAAAATGGGAGTTTTGAGACATAATTTGTGCCCCAGACCAATTTGTTTATGCTGTCCTGTTCAGCATTTTCTCATTGAATAAGGAAACAAATGGCAACATTTCTGATCAAAGGCACACTTTTTCTAGACAGTAAAACACTTGAGTCCATTACTAAGTTTCTACCATTCTAATCAATTTCGTTCGTGAAACTGGGGCCAGGATTCTTTTTTTCAAAAACGATTTACTTGACTTTTAAATATGTTGAAAGTATTAGCAGGTGGAATGATTCCATTTGCAATATTGTCGACGTCGGACTCAGGTGTGAACGTTCCTGAAGTGATACGAATATTATAATAAGTCAAACTTGAATTAGGGGCCACCTATGAACAATGGTTATCAATAGTCACGCATTGATTTCTATCATAGAAGAACAGAAATAAATAAATGTATCTCATTTGTATCAATACAACACTCTAATCTCGAATAGTTTTTATTGGTGCCAAGCAACGATACACACACCGCCGTTTTTCCTGTGATGTTCTGTGCACAAAACTTGACTCGATACTGGGGTTTGGGGCACTGTATAGCGTCCCTGAGACATACGGAAGGCCAGTTGATATTTGAACCCATAACTTTTCGTTCAATAATGCAATTCAGCGCGTTACCACTAGACCATCGATTATTACAGGTTTAAGAGTAATTATTTCGTGGTACATTAACATATTACCAAACTTTTTATCCAATATTATAAACACTCCGGCGTAGTTTCTGTCAATACAAGTTGGGTTCCTCGCATGATGTACACGATGATGACTCGGTGTATTCATGATGTACTCCACGGGCCCCAAACTTTTGAAATACTGTAATAAATGAATGTGCATAACTAGTATATATAATGTATGTGTGAGAAACAGAGATACGGTATATCATTTATACTGGGGGGGGGGGCATGACTCGTTTTTAATTACATGCACGAATTACGAGCCAGTTGAATAGTTTGTGATTATCATGACTAGTCTGTTCGATCTTTGCTTTATCTATAATTTTTCTTTAGTGTTAGCAAAAAACGAGTTTTGAACTTGTGGACGGGCGAATCTATCACTGAATAAGTCCGATTCAACAAGTACATCCTCTCTATATGTAATTATCTAGACTATCAACTTAAAGTTCATGGAGTCGAATCCCGGCACCAGCATCCAACTAACGAACTCAGTACTGTGTTTAGTAAAATTGAGTGACCTTCCTATGCAAGTTCTTTCGGTCAAGTTATCCGGCACACACAAAATACATCTGTGTTTTATGTACAGATTTTAGATTATCGATTTATGGATACGACATACTTACAATTATGAATTTAATACAACTACAGATTACATGTATTGCGCATGTCCGGAACTGGTTCCCGTTACTATTCCTCGCCAGTTTACTTCACACTGTAATAATTCATAATTCGTTAGTGAAATTGTATTTTTTATAATGGTTAAAAGGTTGAAGTTACTTTGGATATATTTGATAAACGTATTCTTATTAATTTAGAGTTAGAATCGTTAATCAGTTTTTCATTTCTGAAAAGTATATACTGCAAAACTGTTGATAGCTAGCATTAACATTGTTTGATCATTCGAATTATTTTGGTAATGTAAAACTCTTATCATTCTGTCTGGACAGAAGAAAGCAGAAATTACATTTTGGCTTCGAATTCAGGAAGATTTTCAGCGCGTCAGTGTTTCAATGACATCAAACAACACAAGACCGAAGAAAGAACCCGCGGTGTTTATATCAACTCTTGAGGTATATTTGAAACATTGTTTATGTCTTTTATGTACATGTAATAAGTATGTATATAATTATCATATATCATTGTAAGTATATTGCCTCCTCTCTGTCTGTTTTGACATTATGACGTTTCTGTTTTCGGATAATTGCTATTCGTCCAAAAATGTTTCCGCTAATACATGTCTTCTTATACTTATTTGATCATAATTTATGAATTACATGCAAAACATACATTTATTGTTGACCTGCAGCTAACCGCATATCAATATAACAATTTGTTGCCAGTTGTTAGTTATAATGTTTTATCTATGTTTAAAGAAGTCAATTAATGCTATGGATATCCATTGTCCAAATATTAATAATTTTACTAGATTACGCACCCTCCACAAACACAAGCTTGGTATGATTGTGGGAGTGTTTGATGTTTGTGTTAAATGTATCGTAATTATATGGTACTCGGGGCAATGTAGTAATGAGAGGCATTTAGATCGGTTAGTTACAAATTTATGCGTTTAGATTGATTATATTAATAAATGTAGATTGATTATATTAATAAATGTACATACATTTTCAAAAAGACGTTCATTACTTTTCTATCTTCTTAAGATTGACAAAGCTTTATCCGCATGACCCCCTATTCTCGTTGCTCAGTGGCTTAATTTTATTGTGTTATCAATTATTATGGATAGATATAGGACACTACCTAACTAGATCTATCGATAAAGCCCTCATAAATAAATACGTTTCACTCTTAAACAAGGTATTATTTTATGCATACCTAAGGGAGACAAAGATAAACTAGTACTAGCTAACTGGAGGCCAATCTCTTTACTAAACGTTTCATATAAAATTGCGTCTTCAGCTATTGCGTCCATTGGGATATGAATCATTTTAAACTCTTATGGGGGTAACTTTTTTCTAAAACATAAACGAAATGTTTTCTTGATTATGAGATAAAAATTCAAGACATTGTTACACTACTTGCAACCTGAAAAAAAAACTTAATCCTATTGCAAGAAATACAGTTATTGAAACCATAGCAATGTCTAAAATAAATTAGCTTATCTTATGTTTACCAAATCCAAATGAGAATCATATATTCAGTTTCTTATGGAAGGATTAAAGACACTATTAAGAGAAATGTATTGTACAAGACTATGGTCAGGGGGAGGGTTAAAAGTAATATATATTGTTGACTTCACGAAAGCCTTAAAATAACTTGGCTTAGGAAATATTTAATGATTATTCAAAACACTTTAACTTGGTGGAACATTTGTGTCCAAATATTAATCAGTTTAGTAGTTATGGTAGTGATTTCATTTAATCAATATCTCATAATGCTGAAAACATTTTCTGGAAAAGATGTCTAGTTACAATGATTTGTTGGACAGGTAAAAGATAACTTTTGTTTGTGACTTTATGAACTCTGATGGGAATTTCTATACATATAAAACATTTTCACAAAAAATAATGTAAAAACAATTTTTTACAATATATATGCAATAGCATAATTCAGTCCATAAGATTCAGCTACAATAGCATGTTGATAGTTCATCCAAACAAATGCAGCAGAGCAATACTGCAGATTTATGATGGTACACGATTACAACGTTTTCTGATAGGACAACTTAAAATCTCTGAAGAAAACCTAACGATAGTGATTGGTGATCGATTGAAGAGTACCATGCTAGAATTACAACAACATACAATATTTCGCAATAAAAGCAATATGTTCACCCATGATATCTTTTTTTAAACAATTAGTAAAACTTAATACTGGATAAACCATTTTTATCAGCGTTAGTCAAGTTGCGCAAGTTATGAATGAATCCGGAACACCCGGTTATTTTCCCTTTATATTTATACAGGGTGATCATTAATATATGATAACATAAATAACTTCTATGACTTATTCAGTTTTTTAAGATAATATATATTATCATATACATATTTAGACGTTGACAAAGGTTTTATACAATTTATTTATTTGATTCATACAACGTGGCAAACTTGAAACGTGTCTGTCAAAACTGCGCAAATTGATATTGCTCACAGCTTTGCATATCTATTTTAAACATAAATTTATATCTTAAAGCTATGTTCACAAGTTTCGGTGACTTATTTTTTAAAATCCATTTCCCCTAACGGTTAAGTATAAGTTCGTGGTATGATGATTCCTTGTTTTGTTTACTTGCAAACATGAAGGTGCATATATGCCATATTTTCTTTAAGAATATCGCTTTTGATTATACGGACTTATTAATTTGCGTAATGTCGGGATTTTATGATAAAAAGCTCATGTTTTATCCATTTGATAGCGAAATCGATACTACCGTGATTGGTTGATACCGCATATGAAGCACTACGAAACAATGTACTTTAAAATCGGAAATTCAGGATTCACTGAATTTTAAAAATAAAAACAAGTATATGCTTTATAACAGATTTGCCCCTTGAGTTGCCCCTTCTTTTGCTCCAACTTTTTAAATCTGTGGATTCTTTGCTTCTCTTTTAGGTAAATTCTGTACATGTATATCAACATTGTATGTGAGTTGCTTTAAAATTTGTGCTTGAGCTTACAGTAACCATGAAATCAACGTTGTTAGATTATACCTTTGTGTTTGACGTTTCCTGTGAGACTGTGGTTTTTTATGGAGTAATACGATTTATTCTTATCCAATTGTAGGTCGAATTTGCTAGCTTAGTCATTCTACTTATATGCGTCCAATCAACGCATGCATGGTGTGGATTTCCGAAAACGTATGGAAGAAAACACGTTCAGCCGCCATTTTATATCTTGCCGTTTTTTCTGGAGACTTCTGATGGTGAGTGCATCTCAGAATTTCACGAATTTCAGGGACGTCTTTCGCTAATCTAATTATAGCTAATTCAACTTTTTGTTTTGTTGTAGTTATATTCTTAGCTATTACTGTATATGTCATATCCCAGTCATTTTATTTTCTTGCTGATTGGTTAGAAATATGATATTACATTTCGTTACTGCTAATTTAGAAAAAAGTAAAAAATATACAGATTTTTGTTCCGTCAAATAAATGTTTTAAACAGATTCAGATTCATCTTTATTTTCGGCGTATTTATATACACGTAGCTCTAATATATATATATATAAAATGTCAAAAAATATATCCAGGTCAAGCAAATTAATAATGAAAAACAACTAACATTCCATAGGTATTATTATATAATTCAATTGCCATATTAAGATATGATAGGACTGTTTGGACGGATATTTAGATTTGTTGTTAAACATATTAGTCTAGAATGTCTTGTTTACTAAAAAAATATGGTTATTTTGAAATATATTATCGTGCTCTTTCACTTGGAAATTTGTCCCTCCAAGGCACACTGGATGGTCAAGTTACTAGTATACAAGAACACACCTAAACAAAGATTTGTTGCTGTTTTGTCTACTTCTAAACTTAGCTGTTTGACATTTTAAAGATGATGTTATTGAAATAAATGAGGCCGTTAATGAAACTTTTAGAAATACTATTTTTGTCGATTAAGATTTTTAATGCAGTCCTGGAAAATAACCCATACACTTCTAATCAACTGCCATTACTACATACGAATTTTCACGTTTTATACTTATCTGCAAGGATTATGTAACAACTCTAAATTGTCTGTTCCGAGTAAGATCTTCGAAGAAATTCAACCAATCACTTACTGTACTGGTCGGAAATCTATCATGTTTGTTTTGCCTATACGTGGCCTTTCATGAATGTGAAGCGATGACGTGTTTCGCGTCAGATTTACATTCTCTAGATTGTATTTGGAAGGATCTAAGAATCTTTAAATTTTATCCTTGTGTTTTATGTATGTATCGGTCTGTGAACGAAGCTTGGGCTATTCTTTTGGCTTATTGGTGTTATATAGATAACATTCTGGGACCTGTGTTCTAAAATCGAGTCTTTTTTTAGGGAGGGGGGGGGGTCTCTTGGTGTTATATGGATAAAATTCCAAGGTCCTGTGGTAGGATATCATATTTCTTTTTACTTTCGTTGATGTCTTTACAATTGGTCATATAAAACATGTATTGTCAATTTCGAATACCAAGTACTCAAATGTGACTTTTTATAACACACGGGATCTTTACGTTTTTGTGGTGGTACATATAATAACATCAATTTCGAAAACTTTACCTGATGTAACATTTTATAACATTCAGAATCTTTAATGTTGAAACATATGCTTATTTCAGATATTTGTATCCATAGCTTTGTATGCTGCAGTGATACCATAGGTGACTGCATCCCTGCATCAAAGGCATGTAATGGTATGAGTGATTGTTCTAGCGGCGAAGATGAAAAACAGTGTCGTGAGTTTTCTACTTCTCTAGCTCTAAATTCGTATCATTTAAATTTATAAAACGTCTTAATTTACAACAAAATATCATACGTCGTGCTATTTCGAATTACTCAATATATTGAAGTTATACCACGTAACATTTCATTCCTTGTGTTTGTTAAAGTTACCTCCTTCATTAACAGTTTCTCAAGACAAATGGTTTGAAACAGCACTAACCACCAGCTGAAGAAAATTTTGTTTTGAGATTTAAAATATTAGGTGCATTCAAAATTGCTGAAAACAATTCAAAAACTTTTGATACACATTCTTTGAGCTGTTTTCTTTTTCAATGTTTTCAGCTCCTAAGTGTAGTGATATGTACAAAATGTCATGCAATGACCGTAAGACATGTGGGAAGTTTTGTGACGACAAACAGGACTGTCCTGGTGGAGAAGATGAACGATTCTGTCGTAGGTTCTTTCAGTGTTCTACCTGAGTTCTACTTATGACATTACACAATACGTATGGTCAATTAACATAACATTCTATCACGTTCGAGCGGGATACCTCCAGTTTGCCCTTTGATATACTCTGATAATACGGATAACTTAAAGTCAAGTTTAAAAAGCACATTTATATTTTTTCAAATGAATCTCATTTAATTTTTCAGCTGACAGTTGTTTCTGTCAAGAAGGAAGTTTTTGTGCAAGAACTCAAAGAAATGTCTACCGAAAAGTCGTGTATGTGATGAAAAGGGGGACTGTCCGATGAGTGACGATGAATGGGAATGCCGTAAGTTGTCTTAAGCTTCTACTAAACACACGGTTGTGATAAAAATATAAGTGCCAATTAGGAAGAAGCAGGAAGATGGGCTGAAATTTTCTTGTTTTCTAGCGACAATCTACGTAGTTTTATTTTGAACATTGCGTGTTCCATGTTGATCTTTGTTTTATGATTAACAGAAAAATAAAAATTCCCATGTGATATAAATTCAGTAATATTTACTTGATATTTACGCTTATCAACATCTGCACTCATGTGTGATCCAGCAAAACCGATTATAGTCAATTTGTAACCTGGTCATTTTTAACCGATCCGTTTGTCACTACGTAACCAGTGGTAAAAGCTTTGCGATTGCGAAATGACAAGGTAGCGAATTGACCAGACCCCAGCTAAACTCATACATTTAGTTAAGATTAAAAATAATTTCAAGGCTACACAAGTATACATATTTATGCTTGTTCGAATAGTAGATGATCTTTTTAATTGATGTATGCAACTTGTATGTTTGCAGCTGACAACTGTCAATGTAGCCAAGGCAAATATATGTGCAACGATAAAAAGACTTGCATAGATGGGAAGAAAGTCTGTGATGGAATAGAACAGTGTCCCCATGGTGATGACGAGACAAGCTGTCGTAAGTATAGTTGTAGTCAGACATTGCACTTTGATCAGCTTCATTTCGACTTTTACATTCCTGATTATGTTATGTAATTTTGAATATTTCGTGGAATTTATGTGTAACACTGTTTAAAGACGTTTGCTACAGTTCGCTACACTTTTCACATAGGCATATAGAACCTCCGCCGGTTTGTTTTTGCCGCGCCGGTCTTTGGCAAATACAGCCCCCACTTTTACGCGTTTTTGAGAAACAAAAACATTATTAAATTGTAGCATTTAGTTACTTATTAAAATATTGTAAGTCCCATGTTTCTATCTTTACTAGTTTTCTTGAAAAATGCAAAGAAAAACTGTCTTTGCCATGTTTATCAAAATCATCCAGACCTAACTAATTGGTGTGAGATACATATATTGCTAATGTGTTTGAAGTGTTGAGCATTTATTTGAGTAATTAATATCTTCAATCATATTAAATTTCTTAATATTTTGCATTTAATATAAACATACTTAAAAAAAAAGAAAATTATATTTTTAATTAAACATTGAATCAATTTAAGTATCTATACAGTAGCTATAATTTTTATTAGCCATAAATTTAAGTGACTGATTATGTAATTAGAAGCTAGTCTATCAATGACACTGTCAGTTTTATTGGACTCCCTACTGTGGAATATACCGGACTGCTGGGTCTTAGTCACATGCCTCGCATTCCTGGTTCAATGTCTTTAAATAATTTTAAATAATGTAAAATTCACTTACAAGTCTACTTCTGTTTAGTATTTAGAAGTTATGTAGAATTATTCTGACAGTTCCACACGAATCTTACCGCTGAACCCTTTTAAATTTACAGCCCAACGGATTGACTACGTGTGTCACGCCAGAGATTATCATTATTTTACTTCATTCTTAAAAATCCCATCCTTATGTCCTCAGTTTGCGACTTGAATACTGTTCGACAATGCATATTATTGATGTGGTCAATATCTCTAGTTTGTCGTTTTTATGCCTGTCAAAACTATCTTTTTCAGAACTGATTTCGTCCGGTAATCCCTTTAATGGTGTGCACTGTCAACAGAAATTCACATTATTCCTCAACTTATATTTGCATTAGTAAACAGCAGCCATCTTGCGTGCACTATGCGACAGTTATTACGCGGCCACCATTCTAAAATACACGGCCAGCGCTTTTTTAAGTAAAAATATTGTTGAGTAATTCAAACATTTTTAGAAGAAGAAAAGGTCAATATGAGGGTATCGTTATATATTTTATCGATACTATTCATGTTTTAATTAGAGATAATGAATACATTAAACTAATATCAATTCAAGTTTCTCAGTAAGAACACGTGCTGTCACTAAAAGTATACGAAGACGGCCTCACTATTTAAAGGATACATAAGATCGACACAGAGCCTTAATGTACATTTAAACACTGCTTTAAATTGCAGTTTAAATCAGTCAGTGATTCATATCATTTTTCCATTTTCACACATTTCGGACACACACCACACACCTCCATTTCATTGACGCAGCGTCAATAAAAAGGGTTTAATATATTTGACATTTTCCTTTTGAAAAAGTTTCAAAATAGATGATAGATTTTGTATTCCGGAATAAAAATGAATAACTCTGATAACAACAGCACAAATTTAAGTATTAATAGCCTAATATTAGTATCGTGCTATTCCTGTCGCTCTTATTTTTGTTGTCTCGAAAAAAACATGATAACTGGTTTTAATTTAGAAAAAAATCTAACGTCACTTAACATGATAGATCATTGTTTGTAGTAAATACAAAACATCAGCATGATTCAGTCATTATTGTAAGTACACATAGGCCGAAGTGTACCTATAAAAGTGCGTACTCTATATATATATCCATAAACGAAACGCATGTTTATAAAATGTATGGATTATATAATCTGTCATCAACTGAAATTGTACAGATTCCGAAAAATCGGTGTATTTCACATCAGCATGGGGATTTATTGAACAGCTCCTGTGTAAGCGACTAAAACCACAGGAGGTCTTATCTCTCGTTTTATCGCCCCCTGTGTCTGGTCACGGTCAGTTTGGAATTAGTGAAGAATAGGGTCATACATTGTACTGATGTATGGTGATGAGACATAGATAACAGAGATAAGCTGTTTCAGCTATCGCCTGTATAACTGCGTGTGTGGCTATTACTTTTTCCCAAAATTACTGATTTCACATGCGTAAATTTTTAATTTTCTGAAAGCTTATTATGTTAACATTTACTGCTGAGTTTTACAATCAATAACTTTGACTAAATAAATAGCTTTATTACACTAGCTCCTGCTGCCATATAATATATATATATATATTTATTTATTTACTCGTACCATTTTTTTTTCAAATATGAAGTCGCGGGTATTAATTTTTGATAACACATGCGCAATGATGCGCGTACAATTGAAACAGGTTATCGGTTATTACTAGTATATCTTTTTCCATTTATTTGACGAGTTCTTCCTTATAAAATCTGCTCTAGATTGTAGATTCAACTTGTAAACACCTTTACTTAATCCAATGTTTCTGAGGCAGACTTGAATGCTTTGATGATAAGCAAAGATTCAAAGAGCATGAAAAGCTGTTCCGTGATACATTTATAAAATTAGGTGTCATTTTGTACGGTCGCTAATTGTAACTTCACCTTTTTCTTGACCCACGTCTCACTTTGATTAATATTAACAGTTCAATAAACTAAGCAGTTTATACTTCCGCATTGTTAAGACGAATGGAAATTGTCACAATAATTGTAGAAATTGTACAGTTTATGCACCATTTCTATAGTCACATATTATTTGTGAATATTGGATTTTATTCCGTAATATGGAAGTGCATATTTAGATCAATTCAATTACATGTATTTGAAATACAAGACTTGTGACCTGGTGCATGTGCATGCCACACTATATACGCACACATTCTGGAATATACATAAGAGGAATCATAACTTGCTAAATTTAATACTGATTTCAGTTGAGATAATAGATCTCGTCTCTGACGCATGGCTGACTTCATGTTATGAATAAGGTAAAGAAGCCGGGTAACAATCGATAGACTGCGTGAAAATCTTCAACTGGTTCCCGTTGACTTGATTGTTCCTTTGGTGCACTGCAACATTGAGCGGGAACCAGTTAATGTAAACCGTTAAATCGATCAGACACCCGATAAGACCATAGATCCAACAGACGGAACGTCTTTAATGATTTGGCCATTTCTTTTGCGTCAGTAAATACATTAATAATCTCATTAGAACCTTTCTAAAATTAGTACGAAGGTGTTTTTTTAATGAAAGAACACGTATTTTGTATTTAGTTTGAAATGATTATTTTGTAGAACACATTATTTTTTTGTTGTATTCATAAAGCTTTGAAAATGTAAAAAATGTTAAAAACTTTATATAAATTATTATTATTCATTATTGTTTCTGTCTTGAATACAAAATGTATTTATACAAATTTACGTATCATTGATCTGTCGATTAACAGGTGTAATATTCAATTAGAATTTAGAAGGTCTTGTATTAGATTTTACATAAAATTATCTTCGAGTATTCGTGCTGTAAAACACTAATAAAACCCGAATCGATAAAAATACTCGTTTAATCGTGTTTTATTTTCGTTTTAAAATGTGACAAATTAGTAAAATAACATTTGCTTCATTAATCCATTAGTCTTTTACTTGCCCGCTACTCAAGCAATTCCTCTGATACATATATTTTACTATCGATGAAGATATATGTATTTTATATACAAACTAGTAAAATGCAAATCTGCAGTATATACATTTACCACCCGTGGTGTTTATTGACTATCGATCTATGTACCAGGACTATATATTAGCGACGCAGCAATTTGACCCTTCCTTAGATATTTCATTGACAGGCCGGTTGACCAATCAGATAACGGCATTTCCACTGACCTTCTGAAACCGACAGTACCATGTGTGAGATCAAACCGTTCAGTTGTTAAAAGATAAGAAAAAAAACCTAATCGTAACCAATAACATAAACGTTCTCACTTATAATTTTCTGGTACTGCAACAATCAATCAAATACAATGTGTCAGACCCATACATAATTTTCCTATTTTATATACAAAAAAGCCGAGCGTCAATATTCCTCGAAATAGCACCGATATTACGTAACATTACACATTCTAAGACACGTATAGGAACATGATTTTATTTAGTAACTTATACAAAACATAGTATCTCGTTACAAACATATGTATAAATACAATAAAGTTTGGATCATGTGACATCGTGAAGATTCAAAGAGTAGAAGAAAGACAGATAATTAATGAAAACTAATAGTTCAAAAATTAAAGAGATTGAGCTATGCTTAAAATAACATGAATCAAGAAGCACGATTTAGATTTGTAAACTGCAAGTTACTTATGAAAAAAAAAAGCATCATATAGATTAGAATCTGGGTAATAATTTTTACCAAAAATAATAGTTACATCATGTCCACCTAGAAATATTAAGTATCGACAACGACTGACTGTTTACGTAAAGAAAATGCATGATATGTGTATTTTGCTAGATTAATTATGTCTAATTTTTCAGTAGATAGCATGAGTTGAGTGAATTTGAAGACACTTGGGCGAACATAATAGTATTCTTGTTTTAAAAATTGCTTACGAATATTTATATATAGCAAAGTGGTAATCATCTTCGATGTCATTTGAATTACATATCAGACATATGATAAATGCTAGAGCATTGAATTATGTGAATTCATCCTGCTTATATTGTAAGGCGAATATTCATTGATTGTGATTTATCATATTATTGTATATTAACGGTAATATGTACATTGTACAATGTATTATAGTATATACTCTCCGTGTTTGGAGGAAATAAAAATATATATATATACTTGTCGAAATACTATTATACCAAGAATGAAAAAATACTTCTATAGCACGTTGTTAAAAAACACAATATAGGGGTAGATTCTAATCTAAGTGTCAATTTTGTAATTTCTGGCAACAAATACCTACTATATATATTTAATATTGGATGCAAACTGTAATTATCGCAGCTATTTTTAATGATAAATATCATTAAATATAGTTTAATCGGACACGCGGTAAGTAGTATACATAATAAATTGGTACATACCAAGTTGTACACAGCTACTATTACAGATGATCATACAAATAAATAAATAAGTATTCGTTGCGAAACAAACATATACTGTTTATAGCTTACTTAACACCTATATATATTAAAAAGTATATCATTAGAAAATTAAAACAAAACTATACTGCAGAATCGGGACAGATTTCTACAGTTAATACATGCACAATCATACAACAAGTTTGCGGTAAAATTCTCATAATTTTTAGTAATTAAAACTAATTTAATTATTGGCTAGAATTTTTGACGTTATGCACGGTATCAATACTTTAAATAATTGAGTAAAAAGTAGCACTTAGTAAAAAACACGTCTAGATAAATTATACCTAACATAGCAGCACAAGGCTTATAAATTTGCGACAGTCATGAATAGCTATATATGTAGCTCCTAGATGTAAGTGACTCCAAAAGCTGCGGGAGGTCGTAGTAGGGCTACGGGAGGTCGAATCTCTGAATGGTTTATTTGCCTTATCTGTCTTATCATGTGTGCATGTTAGATGTTGCAGTAGAAATCCATTGATTGGTACTGATGATAACTTTATGACTAATTAACATCCTGCTGATTTATATGCCAACTGATAATATAAGCAGAAGCTACGACCCGGTCTGCTTTATTACCCAGTACTGCACTGGACTGCCTGGTCAATAAATCATATACCTCGCATTTGGACTGGTTAAATCCAGGAACATTGAAAAAAATCAGTAGGTCTAAGTAATTAATGCATCTAAATATTCGTTAACGTAGAATTAAAGTAAACCTGACAGTTCTTGTCGGATGTTTGTACATGTATCTTTCTGTTCATTGAAATACTTAGGATGCAAAACCTTCGCTCGTTTCCTAGCGACGTAAGGCACGTGATACCCAAAATGGCTTCTTCTGGAACTGTCACTGTTTAGAGATCTACATATTAACAGTAATTTTAAGCTAAACAAACATAATCAAGTGTGCATACTTACGTGTAAAGATCAATGAATAATAGAGGAATATTCATACAGCAAGGATAACTAATAAAGCTAACGGATTAGGCCGTGAAAGTGCTAGGAACTTGAGAGAATAAAAACTTACTGTTACAGACTTGGATTAATGAATGGCGAGCACACAAGCTTATCGTGTATGATTGGTCAGTATACTAATCGGTCAACATATGCTTTATGATTTTGTGCTTCGCTCAATGCTGCAAACGATTAGAATTAATTACAACAGACATATCCAAATAATAAAGCAAGGGTCTCCCCTGCTATCAGGTGATTACAATTTATTTTATATTTGCACCTTCTCTCAGTATAATTTAAAATTGATTGGAGAATTTTTAGATAGGCTTTGTTATTTGAATGTGTCCAGGAGGGCCTATCTGATAACTATTTAGTCTGAACTTATTTGTGGCAATAAGACACTTCCTCAATTTGGCCTGTCTGCCGCAGTACAACAAAGAACAAAGCATCTTTGTGCACTCAAAATCCTCAGTTAAAAGCTGTTGGGCATGATAACTTACTTAATTTTACATTGTAGCAGTCTGGTATATTAATTATCGATCGACTGGGATATTTACCGGCCCGAATAGCTCAGTAGACTGTAGAGCATCTGACTTGCAAGCAGGGGGTCACAGTTTTGAGCCCCACATCGGGTACTTTATCATAGAGCTAGGGTGAAGTAAAGGCTGGGTTAGTTGAGTCTGTTGTTGTCGCAGTGAGTTACTTAGAATAAAAAGGAAGGAGGATTGTAGCATCAATTTTTTGTTGTATATTATATTCATATTATATTCATATAATATTCATAAATTGGCTAAGATATTCACCAGCCTGATGAGCTCAGTTGGTAGGGCATCTGACTTGCAAGCAGATGCATTTCAGTTTACAACTGTTGTATAAAATAGGTGAAGATGTAGTTATTATACATGTATATCTATAAGTTTTTCATCATATTTCATCTATGCCTAAGTACACCATTATGTCTTGCTATTAAAAAGTAACCAACAAATAAACTTTTGCTATTCAAAAGTTTATCTACATGCATGAATACTGCTTTTTGTATTGGATATTGAGAAATTTCATTATGTTAATGTTCTATTCTGAGTGAGTATTCAATTTCATAGATAATTTGTACATGTGTATGAATATTCCGGGGAATCCCACTATGTCTAAATGCACCTGAATGTTGCTAAAAAAGTTAGCAATAAAAATTTTGCTGTCTTATTTAAATGTGTATACATATAAATAGAATACTGTTTTTGTGCTGAATGTCTGGAAAATCTCAAAATCATAATGTAAATAGGCTAATTTACTATTGATGAATAATTAAAATTCTTTTGGTCTTTTGCGATTATCAAAACGCTGAATAGAGTTGGTAGCTTTTATCGGTTTATTATTATTGCGATATCAGCTAGACAATATCAATAACACAATATTTTTTCATCATACCAATATATTGGATTTAGCTTAAATAACTGGACTTTAAATAAGTCCAAATATAATTCATGACTAAAAACTGGTCAAACTTGTATTATCATGCACATGTATATACATTATAATACAGTCATGTATTAATTGTTTAGACACTGCTAAATAAGAACAAATTCTTTCAAAGTGTGGTTCCAGACAGCACTATCACCAATAAACTGCATTATTACCCAAGGCTTTATGTGAATGCTTATTCATTATTCTTTATTTAATGACAACTTGCAATATTTACTGCGATACATATCCTGATACAGCATGCACTATTGTGATATATCACAATATGCTTTTAAGGTGCGATACCCAGCTCTAACTCTTAGTATGCCTAAATGTGCTTTTTCTGCTAAAAAGAAACAGTTAGTTAGTCCATCTGCATTTCCTTGTCCCTAATGATTAGACATATAATGTGAAAATAACTTTGTACAATTGATAAATACCATAAGATAGTGTGCAGTGTTCAAGACCCAGGTCTGTAGCTCCAAGGTCAAGGTCACACTTGGAGGTCAAGCATGAAAAAGAGTGTCATAGACCTTGTCCAGGCTGTATTTCCATTATGCATTGACATATTTGAAAATAACAGGGTTAACTGTTAAATTCCATGAGGTGATATGCAGAGCACAAGACCCAGGTGCATACATGTAGTTCCAAGGCTAAGCTTAGATATTTTGTGTATAAGCATTGTCTAGCGGACCTCTACCAAGTTTGTTAAAATTATCACCCCTTGGTAAAAATTGGCCCGCCCCGTGTTCGCTTGATTAATGTAGACTTATATAGACTTAAATCTTCATGTCCAAAACCACAAGGCTAGAGCTTAGTTATTTTGAGTGTAGTATTGTCCTGTGGACTTCTACCAAGTTTGTTCAAATTATGACCCCAGGGTTTACTCTATTTTATATAGGAAAATTTAAAAAATCTTCTTTCTGAAACCTCAAGGCTTGGAGCTTAGATATTTCAGATGTAATATTTTCTAGTGGACCTCCACCATGTTTGTTCAAATTATGGCCCTGGGGTAGAAATTGGCCCTGCCCACGCGGGTCTCTTGATTTACATAGGCTTATATATGTGAATTTTTTTAATCTTCTTGTCCAAAACCTCAAGGCATATAGACCTTAGATATTTTGTATGTGGCATTGTCTAGTGGTCATGTACCAAGTTTGTTCAAATTATACCCCATGGGTCAAAGTTAGCTCAACCCGGGGTTTAATCTATTTTATATAGGCTTAACTAGGAAAATTAAAAAAAAAAAATTGTCCAAAACCACATGGCCTAGAGCTTAGCTATTTTGTAAGTAGCATTTTCTAGTGGTCCTCTGCCATGGGTGTTCAAATTATGGACCGTGGGTCAAATTGGCCCCGGCCAGGTTTACTCTATCTTATATATGCTTAAACATAGAAATTACAAAAAAAACGTCTTGTCAGAAACCCCAAGGTCCAAAGCTTAGATATTTTGGACCTGGGGTAAAAATTGACCTCGTCCCCAGGTGACTTGTTTTTACATAGGCTCATGATTATTTTCTCTCGGGTCTTTTTTCTGGAAAGCGATAAAGGGCCATCATGGCCTTCTTGTTTAAAAATGTGGTGAGAGTACTGAATTGTGCCTATAGTAAATAGCTCATCGTCTAGAAATACAAAATTAGGAACAATTGTATGAAGTTAAATTCATGTGTGGGTTCGCATGTGATAGATATAATTTCGGTTTTATTTTTACACTATTAAACCCCTAGCTGGAATTCCATAGTAATGACATCTTAAAGCATTTGTTCCAAATTAAGAATTTTCTTTGCTAGAATATTTGTTAACCTATACATTCTTAAATATCACTCATCTTATGAAAAGATTTTTTCCAATCTTAGTAAATTTTGAATGAGTATAAAAAAATAATTAAGATACTTCATAAATGCAAGACCTGGTCTAAGCCAATTCGCACCTAAATAACTTATCTATTACAGAAATTTACGTCTGTAATGGTAATTTAACTAAATTACTATTTTTTTTTAATTTTGCCATGGCAATATTTTGCCATGGAAATTTTGCCATGGCAAACTTTTGCCATGGCAAAAATTAAAAATTAAAATTTCATATTTATTCATCAAAACCATAAAAATTGTGTTAATTATGATACCTACACACACTTACATAGTGTTTCTTTAGATATTAAAAAAAAAAATTGCCATGGCAATTTTGCCATGGCAAAAGTGTTGATTTTTTTGCCATGGCAAGGCCATGGCGGCCATGGCAAGGCATTTTGCCATGGCAAAATACCGATTTGCCATGGCAAAACGCCTTTTGCCATGGCAAAGACAGTTTTTCTTTGCATTTTTCAAGAAAACTAGTAAAGATAGAAACATGGGACTTACAATTTTTTAATAAGTAACTAAATGCTACAATTTAATAATGTTTTTGTTTCTCAAAAATGCGTAAAAGTGGGGGCTGTATTTGCCAAAGACCGGCGCGGCAAAAACAAACCGGCGGAGGTTATAGGCAAAATGAAGACTGATCAAAAGTATTGTTTAAACTGTGCATGATCGTAGCATATAACCCATACATAAATCTCAAATACCATGATTTTACTTTTGGTTTATGTTTTTCATTTTATTCTTGGTCGAACAACAAAAATTCATGCAATTCCATAAAACATTTATATTGCCTTTTCTCAGTTGAAGTTAAGAGACTGAAAATTCTTCAAAATTGGCATTGGTTTAGGCAAAGAAAGAAAAATAAACACCCTTTCATGATTCATGAAATATTTAACGATGGTATGAAAAGAAGTCGGCTACATAAATGAAAACGGGTCGTGGGTCCACACTCCTTTATGGTGAATTATCTACCCCTTAAATGACCAAAAATAAGCAAAGAATTCAAATTTAAGGGCCAATCAGGATCAGTAACCCCTAATTCTTGTTTTTGTTATCATAGGCTACGATCATGCAAAGCTTAAACAATTCTATTGATCAGTTTTCATTTTGCCTGTATGTATATATGTGACAAATGTAGCGAACTGTAGCAAACGTCTTTAATTGTCATTAACGAAGGAGATACTTTTGCACAAATATATCCTCTTATTTTGGCTTTCCAGTGCCAATGTCCTGCTGGTACGTTTCTTTGTACAGATATCGATAAATGTGTCCCTTACGACGAGTTGTGTGAAAATCAAGGTTGTATCGATAGAGACACTGGTGACAGGGACTGTCCTATGGGCGAGGATGAAAGTGAAGACCTTTGTGGACCTTGTGATGATGGTGGTGGTACTGAATTTAAATGACTGTTATTAATTCATTAATACTGTCAGTAAAAGTTTCGATGATTATTGACTATTAAATGGTTTGTTTTCAGTGAGCAAAAATACTGCCTTAAATCCGTCTGTACAACACCGACTACAACTTCACGGCCGTGGTCCAGTGTTTAGTGTTAAGGCCTCGCATTTTTAACTCGGCAATCCGGGTTCGAATCTCGAAAACGGCAGGTCATTCAATTCCTACCATGAGAATTCGACAGCTACGTGTAGAAGTTGCCGGTTCGTTGTGGGAGTATGATATAAGTTAGTACTGGTTAGAATACAGTCGAGGGAAATTTGTTAGGTGAATCGGTCGCCGTACATAAATCAAAGTACTGAGAGTACTGTCAGGAACGAAGTTTAAATGTGTTATATAAAACCATACATTGTATTCAAAAAAATAAAGGCATGTCCCTGTCGATAATTTGATGAACAGTCCACGAAAAGTTCTTGAACTTATTTACGAATAGTTTATGAATTTATTTATGACGTACAAATTGGACGCTTGGTTCATGAATTAATTCAGGAACCCAATCATCAATTAGTTCAGGAGTAAAATGTGGAATTTATTTTTAATATCATAATTCTATCAAAATGCCAGTAATCAAGATTACATTGGAACTTCATAAATTCCTAATTCCAGAATTAAGTCAAACAAAAGCAAGTATATACGTATAAAAGTTTCATTGTAACAAAATGTAATAATATTAACAAACGAGTAAATGTTACATTTGTACAACAAATGTTTAGGTTCATTATAAGTTTGCTTTAGAAATAAATTCATATTTTGTTTTATTGATGAGTATTGAATCGGCAGTCTTTATCGAAGAAGGGTTTTTCAGTACCTCCCTTTATGTACAGGATATGTTAAGTTTGAACTTCAGCTGATGAACGGTTCATGAACTCAATGTTCACGAACTCTAGTTGATGAACAGTTCTTGAAACTTCGGTTCATGAACTATTGATGAATTATTTTGATGAACCTTGACTAACAATTAATGAGACTTCATGAACTGTTCATGAACATCATCTGTTCATGAACGAATTGTCAACAGTCTTGACATACAGTGAGACATTGATAGCTACTGCACATTATGATCATTGCGTTCAGTGGTTATTTTTCAACAGATTATTGATCAATTTTCAACGTTAAAAAACACCCCATACAGTAGACAATTTTGAAATGCAAGTCATTCTCAGGATTTCTATTCATACAACTTTACAGGTAATTTGTATTTTATATTTAGACGATTTATTCGGGTTTTTCTTAAAGAGGTTCTTTCGTTATGTATTGAGAAGGGTCTGACAACTATTATTTAATCGTCATGATATTTGAAATATAAGTTGATAAAATACGTTGAAACTTGTATATAACACAGTCTCATTTTATGATATAAAAAGCAGAATCGAGCGGAATACAAAGTGAAGAAAATAAAACAAACCATGCGACCTACTTACAGGATATAGCCAAGTTTATCTAGTCATCGCTTTATGTCTAGAAACGTAATGAATTAATTTTTATGACAGAAAGTGCACATTGTACAATTGACTGTTTTAGACATTTGGGATCATAGACCCTAATGCGAGCATTCCTAATTAACCATTGAACGAATCATTTGTAAAACATTCACCGCATGCATTTTTAATTGTGTAATTTTGAAGCTAAAAATGCTATATAATCATAGAAAAGGGAGAGAGAGTACTACTAGTAGTAAGTAATATTACCTCCCGTTATAATACAAAGTCAAATAAGCCAGGTCGAACATTTTCAAAATGTTGTATGATTGGAAGTTGACATTTAATCAATTATGTTTGAATGCCACAAGTTATAAGGATCAGGTACCTCTATTTTTTGTTCATAGACATTTAAAATTTGTATTAAGGTCCGTTATCCTCAACTGAAT
This sequence comes from Lutraria lutraria, assembly GCA_964023205.1. Classification (NCBI taxonomy): domain Eukaryota; kingdom Metazoa; phylum Mollusca; class Bivalvia; order Venerida; family Mactridae; genus Lutraria; species Lutraria lutraria. Next base: position 31,547,098 of record OZ026839.1, on the reverse strand, counting down.
TAATAAATAAATATCATCTGAGTGCTTATCATAAATTTATTGCAAGTGAAAGTGGATTTTTAAAAACTGACATAGATTATTAAGAAAAAATGACCTCAGAATAAAGGCCACCTGTCAATAAAAAACACATTATGTCTTTCCAAGAGTTGTCATTGTTCACTGGTTTGATTGCATGTCAGTAACATACTTGACAAGAACAGATTAGTTCCCGTGTGGTGTAGTCAATGGGTCGACAGCTGGATCTTTTGATAATTTGATCTTTTATCAATGAACACAACGGGTTTTATCCTACAGTCATTTATACACATTCACAGTTTATATTTTTGTAATAAGCCTTCTGCATTGTTTGCACTTGTCATTGGTACATTCATAGTGGGTGTTACCAGACTGATAATACATTATTCTAACCAACCAGAAGACACCAGAAGCTCCCATGAATATCAAATACATGTATATGTTACTCAATGTATATAGTCCACGCACATGATGAACTGAAGATATCGGTTTCCATAGAAACATCTGAACACATATGGCAACTATACATCGTAAACATTCCATGATACTGCTCAATTTGCTGCGGATGGAAGACAAATATCATAATTATATCACATTAAAGCCAGAGTATAATTTATATTGTTTAATTGGCCATCATATATCCATCAAGTTTGTCGAGACAACCGATGACGCAATTCGAGGGACACGAACAAATAAACGACATGTCATTAATTCCTTGACATGGAAAACATAGAACATTCATGTATCGATTAATAAATCATTATGTAAACATGTGTATTCATAAACAACATCAACTTACTTCCCGTCCATGATACTTCCCAGCACAGAAACAGTAAGCATTACATTCAAACCAAGAATCAGTAAAATAAAGTGTTTCATGTCATCAGGAAGTGAATGTTGTACCTAAAATACAATTGTCGAGTATTACGCAATCCTTGATTTAAAAGTTATAAATGAACATGCAAATGTTTACCTAAGGCATTTAATATCTTTAATTAAAGTTTTCAATTAAATGCTGTAAAAGATAGTACTCAAGCACATATTACAAGTACAAAATTTATATCAGATTTTGCTAATTAGCCATAAGCTCAATTTCAAACGCCGTTTGTAATTGCTCCATTTTCAATTGTTTGCTGTTTCAATACTTTGATATAGCATATTTTTTTATCAGAAAAGTCTCCAAACAAACTATATTTGGCATCGTGGTCATACAAAAACTGAAAAACTAGGTGCTCATGTTTACATTTCACGTAAAACAATATAACTCAGAGGCTCTACTTACAGTAAGTGGTCGTTCAAAACCAAGAAAAGCTACAAAGTGAACGAAAACGTAGACCTTCAGCCACATTGGCATTTTAACATCATAAACACGTCTTGGGTGTTCAACCTGGAGACAAGGGGATCAGAATATAAAGAAAGCATGTATATTAACATATCTATCTGACTTGGAATTGGGTTTATTTTATTAGAAACATGTGTTAATGTATTTGGTATCAGACCGATGAATATACAGTCAAATATGTATTAGTGACCATCTCCGTATAGAGATCACCATGTGATTAAATGGCAATATGCTTATAAAACGTCATTTGTTTCTTAGGACAAAAGGCCACTTGTCAATAAAATCTACATTTTGTTATTCCCAATGATAACCTTTGTTCACAGGTTTGATCTTGATATAGAATTAAGGACATAGTCAAATCACATCACTAAAATAAGATATGAAAATTATAGTGCGCCTGAACAGCGGGCAAAAATTACTTTTTTTATCCAATTCGATAAATTGTTTATTCAATTTTTTTTTTCAATTACCGACAACGTTTTTTATAACATTTATGCATGATATTACATATTAGTATAAATTAGCATGTACATGTATGAACATGTACTATTTTATTGCAATATTAATTTGCTAAATATGACAAAATGTTTAACACTGACAAAAGTGATATTCATAATCTTAGGTAAATACATAAACAATATGGTTAAATAGCGTTAACAAACAATACAGATTGGTTTAACATAAATTAAAAAGGAAAAAAAACGTCAACATAGTATAAGGGATTAAAACCTTGAGATAAAATAATTTGTATATTCTTATTTTCGTAGTATTCAATCAGTCTGTAAAGTTCATATTCAGACAGCTTACATACATTGACATCTTTAAGTTCATTTTCACTGATGAAGTATAAATCTATATTGTGAATGCCAATCGATGTTTTCTTTATAATGTAAATTCCAGAATCTGTGTATATAAGGAGTTGTGAATTTAGTTTTATCTATTATGTTGTATATTTGTTTGTTGGTTAATACAGCAATGGGATTGTTAAAGCACTGTGGTTGAATAAGTTTATACCTTTGTTAAGCGTGATTTCTCTATAGATAGTACGTAGGTCCATTTATATGCGGAAAACTTTTTTTCAAAATGCTTATTTCAGAAATCCAGTGTGTATATATTATCTTCTCGCAACAATCCTTTGTTGTCAATTATGTCATTTACGAAAAGCATGTTTGACTTTATCATTAAATTGTATATATCTATTGCCTCAAATGATTTCTTTCCTTATATCATAAAACGAAATTGGTTCATCTGCAGACGTTTTATTTTTTGTTTTTATCCACAGGTTAAGGATATTTTTTAAGAATACAGGTATGGATGTAGTGTCAAGGTTTACAATGGAGTTTAAATTGAAATTGAACGCAAGGAAATCTTATCCATATCTATTAAACAAGTATCATGGAATAGTTTTCCAGTTGGCATCATTTTTATCTGATAATGCTTTGATCCATTTTAGTTTTATTGAAGTTACGTATGGCTATATCTATCAAATCGACGCCACCATTGATTTTGTTGCCTATGAGCGTTGATCGTTTGATCTTTTCTTTAGTTTTATTCCATAAGAATGGGTAAATAAGGGTATTATTTTTTTGGACAATTTTATTTGGCACCATTGTCGAATGAAAACCATATTTTAATTTTGAAATAAGAAGAGTTTTGACAATGAAAATTTTTCCATACCAGGTTAATTTTCTCTTTGACCAGGTATTTATAATAGCTTTACAGCTTTCGATTTTTGTTTCCCAATTTAATTTCTCACATTCTTTCTTATCGTGGCCAAAGTAAATTCCGAGAGCTTTTACTGGTTTATTTGTTCATGAAATATTATCGATTTTATCTGAACTAATTTTATCTTTGCCTTTCCAAAACGCTGTGGTTTTGTTTTTTGTTTAATTCTAAGCCAGCAAATGATCCGAAAATTTCAATTGCTTGCAATGCGTTTGTAACGTTTTCTTTTGAGCGGAAAAATAGGGTAGTATCATCGGCTAGTTGTGATTTTTTTATCTTTTGATGTACATGCAAATCATTACGTTTTATAGTGATGCCATTTATATTGTTTTATTTACGTATCTTAACTGCCCAGATTTCTATAACTATAATGCACAGTAAAGATGAAATGGGACAGCCTTATCTTACACCGCGTTCTGGTTTAAAAGGTGTAGATATCCATCCGTTATTCAAATATATGTTTGTATGTTGCAGTAAAATGTTTTAATCTACTGAATGAAATCGTTTTTAAACCCAAAATGTTTTAATGTTTTGAATGAAGTGTTATGTTCTACTGTATCAAAAGCTTTTCTAAAGTCAAGGAAGACAATTGCTCCATTTAGTTGTAGAAGATCAGCATAGTCAATAACGTCTTGAATCTGTCTGATATTATATCCTTTGAATCTATCTTTAATATAACGTTGTTGATCGAAAATGATTATTTTATGTATTACTTTTTGAAGCCGATTTGCTAGTATTTTGGTGGCAATTTTATAATATACATTAAGGAGGCATATTGGTCTCCAATGTTCTAGATTTGTTGGGTCATCTTTTTTATAAAATAAAGAAAGAATTCCGGTACGTTGGGAGTATGTCAATTGGGAATAGTAAAATCCTTCGTTAAGGGCATCTGTGAGAATGCATTTTAATGAATCCCAGAAAGTTTTAAAAAATTCTAGACCGTCCATCCCTGGGCTTTTATTTGACTTCACAGATTGTAATGCTATTTCGGCTTCCTCATTTGTGCAGACGCCTTCACATAAGTCTGCGTCTTGTGAGGATAGTTTGCAATCACATTCGATGTTTATCAGATAATTTTGTATCCCAGATTGAATTATATTTGTTTAAGTTTATAATTGATAAAATAATTTTACTTCCTCATTTAAGACGTCTTCAATTTCCGAGAACGTCATTTTACCTCTTATAATTTTATTTAGAGATGCTCTTGCTTGCCTGGACTTTTAGAAAGAAAGTATTTTGTGTTTTTTCTCCTTGTTCTATAAATTTTACCTTGGATCTCATTTCAGCACCTCGGGTTTTAATATCGTAAAGTTTCATGAACCAATTTTGCATTTTATCTTTTTATAAGATTTGTAATTAATTGAAGGTTAAAGGGGTCACTTAAGAACGAATTGTACAGTTTCCAGTAACCTGGGCCTCTATTTTCTGTATTGAGGATTTTAATTGATATTGCTTGATGATCTGTATGTTTAATGCATGCCGGAGTGGCCGATATAAGGGGTATTACATTAGTTTCAATTAGCTAAAACATTTGTTATATTTTCGCCATATGTCTGTGAGTTTATAACGTTTAATTAGTGTATTTAGGCTTTTTACAGTTTTTGCGTTATATTTTCTAGTTTTAACCTTATTTTGTGGATTCTGTCAGTAGCATCAAGCGTGTCATTAAAGTCGCCTCCTACTATAAGCATACTTTGAGATTCGTTTTCGATGGTTGTTATTAGCGAAGTGAAGAAACGATTTTCTGCTTGTGTTATCATTATTTGCAATTGCATTAACAAGACAATATGGGTTTGAGTAAACAGTGATGTTAATAAAGAGATATTTAACATCAGGGTCTAATATGAAGCTCACTATATCACAATTTAAGTTTATCATATTAAAAATTGAACAGCCGTTGCTTAAATTGTTGCCGTATGAATTAAATAATAACCAGTCGTCGAACTTGTCTTTTAAATGAGTTTCTTTAATAAAGAATATATTAGATTTTTGTTACGACTCGTATTGTTTCAGTCTGATGGTTTAAGCTTGTCTCTCAATCCCTAACAATTTAGAGATATAAGATAAAGTAAATGTGTCATTTATTTACTTATGGTTCAAGGAGATTATCTTGTAATTTTGTTTAAATCCTAATTGTACGTGATACAATTAATCGTGTAAAGTTATGAACAAGCTTATATAACATGTTACTAAAGGCAAAGAACATTTAAAAAAACCGACATTCCAAGATTGCATAATATCATCAAGAGCATAGAGCATGAAAAAGCAAGCATCATTGCATATTACAAACCGACATTCCAATGTTGCGTTATATCATCAAGAGCATAGAGCATGAAAAAACAAAACATCTTTGCATGTTACAAACTGGCATAAATAGGTTACATAATATCATCCAGAGAAAAGTGCATGAAGAAAGCAAACATCATTGTATATTACAAACCGACATTCCAAGTTGCAAAGTATGACTAAGGGCAACGAGCATGAATAAGAAAACATATTTGCATATTACAAACTGGCATAAATAGGTTTCATAATACAAATGTATCATCAAGAGCGAAGAGCATGAAAAAAGCAAACACTTTGCATATTGCAAATTGGCATAAATATGCTACATAATATCATCAAGAGCATGGAGCATGTGAAAAGCAAACATATTTGCATATTACAAGCTGGCATGAATAGGTTACATAATATCATCAAGAGAAAAGAGCATGAAGAAAGCAAACATCTTTGCATATTACAAACTGACATTCCAAGGTTGCATAATATTATCAAAGAGTATGAAAAAGAAAACATGTTTGCATATTACAAACTGGCATAAATGGGTTTCATTATATCATCAAGAGCGAAGAGCATGAAAAAAGCAAACATCTTTACATATTACAAACCGACATTCATCTAGAGGCTAGAGCATGAAAAAAGCAAATACCTTTGCATATTACAAACCGACATTCCAGGGTTATATAATGTCATTAATAGCAATGAGCATGACAAACTGGCATGAATAGGTTGCATAATATTATCAAGTTCAAAGAGCATGAAAAAAGAAAACATCTTTGCATGTTACAAACCGACATTCCAAGGTTGCATAATATCATCAAGAGCAAATAGCAAGGAAAAAGCAAACATCTTTGCATATTGCAAACTGGCATAAATAGGTTACTTAATATCATCTACACAATTTCTTAAGACTAAACTTTTATGTTCAAGCCTACCTCGGGTATATCAGACGAGTATCCCAACCTGGGTTTTCCAGTGCTCCAACCAGGACCATAAAACACGGCTTTTATCTTACCACTAACTCCCCGTGTCACAATAGCCTTTTTGATCAGTTGGATGATGCTCACACACTGTAAAATGTGATGATAGTTGAAAAGAAACTACGTACGTCCCTTGTTTATATACATGATTTATATATATTTATTATACAGTAAAACCCCGATTATTCGAATGTCGTTGGGCCCTGAAAAATCATTCGGATAATCCATGGTTTCGAATAATCCATTTCAGTCTGATGTACCGGTTGGAAATGATAAATTCCGTACTGTCCGTATATTGCAAGGGAGTTAACTCTCGTGTGCAAACATGACGTTACTTGAGTGATAATAAGAATAAAATAAAAATGTATAACAAACACTTATTATTGGTTTATCCTCGTTTTATGAATGTATATGAGTTAACAAATGAAACAATAATTCTTGTTCAATAAATGCCTGCGCATTTATGGATTATGCAGAACACAATCCGACATTCTCACTTCACTTACTAACGATCGACTAGGCATCGCTATCGTCACATTCTCAAACAATTAAAATAATCGAAGACGTAATGTTTTTATGTTTGGAACATTTTTTTCACTAAATCATCATATTCTAGTTAGTTTTGTTTAATTGTGTTCAAATCAGTTTTTAAATTTTGAAAGACGCTGAAATGCAAATAATTTCATACAGATCACCAGGTAAGTACACTCATTAACTTATTATACCCGAGATCATAGTGAAATAGTCGTCGCGATTTGTATAAAATCGTAACAAACAATATGATCAACTTAAGGATAATTAAACTGTTGACACGCTTTGTGTATGAATTGATGTTACACATTGTTTGTCACACGACATTTGATTCTCAATCGGCCATTGTTATCAATTGACGATTTCGAATAATAGGTGTGAAAATACGCGTATTCGTAACTTTTGGGACCAAATAATGTATTCGGATTACACCAGGTATTCGTAAAATCCGATTCGTATAACCGGGGTTCGTTGCAGTTGAAATATATAGAGACGTAATCGGGACCGTAGATTTTATTCGGATAATACCGGGTATTCGGATAATCGGTGTTCGGATAATCGAGGTTTTACTGTATATATGATATATCGATTGGCCAAGTTCATGATTGCTGCATGAAATCTTCACGTTTTGTTTCCTTTTCTCAAATTGAAAATAACCATCAGTACGATTGTAATATTGCAATTAGCACATTTTCTAGTGTACATAACTCATGTATACTCTTGATGGTATTCAAATTGATTCAATCATTATATGCAAAATGGGTAGAGCAATACAGAACAGAGCACAGAACACCACAGCACAGCGGCGCGGAGCACAGAACAGCAAAGCGGAACACAGCACATCGGAGCAAAGAACAGCAAAGTGGAGCACTGCACCTCTGAGCACAGAACCACTAAGCTGAGCGGAGCGGACGAAGCACAGAACAGCACTGCTGAGCGGAACGGAGCACAAAAAGCACTGCTGAGCGGAACGGAGCGCAAAACAGCATTGCTGAGCGGAACTGAGCGCAGAACAGCAATTCTGAACGTAACAGTGCACAGAACAGCACAGCACAATAATTATAATTTGTGATAGTTTCGATACCTCTACAACAACATACAAAGTTTGAAATAAGGAGGAACAAAATTTCATTGTACATTGAATATTGTCGCTTTTTAGCTTAGGCCATGTAGTCTCACCCGATACATATTTCCGTGATTTTTACCTAAAGACATATTATGTTCGTCACTCTTTCAGTACAAGCCTATGTTTACATTGCGTCCTACCCGCTGTTAAAAGTTTGGTGCTACTTTTGAATTCGTTCCAATTATAACATTAATTATCACATCATAACGTATCATGACTGATAAACATTCATTATGGATCCTATTTTTATTCAGTTTGTTGTTTTACTTGGATAACAACATTTTCCCAAACGTGTATTTCATTCTGAGAATATTGACATAATTTGGAAAGGCGGAACCAGAGGTTTTAACTGCTTGTCTTAGATTCGAGTTTGTTTATGTCTTACACACATCGTTGGAATTTATTGTCGTTCGTGAAACCAGGGCCAGTATTCTGTTCTTCAAAAACGAATTACCTGACTTTTAAACATGTTGAAAGTATTGACATTCGAAACGATTCCGTACGCAATATCGTCCACCTCGGACTCCGATGTGAATGTACCTGAAATTAAAAGGATATTTTGATACATTCGATATTTCGAGTTAGCAGCCAACAGTGATCAATGGTTATCTATGATTACACTGTAAATTATGCGAGAACAAAAACAAATTAATGTATCCCATCTGTATCAATACAATTCTCTAATAACGAATGTTTTCCTGCTTCATTATCATGCCCGTTGTCAAGCATCGATACACGCCTCGTCGTTATTTCCTGTGATTTTCTAGATACAGCACTTGACTCGGCAGGATTTGAGGCACTGTAAAGGCGTCCCTCCCAAATTTGGAAGCTTAGCTGAGAAGGAGCTGAGATTCCAAACAACGACCATTCATTCAGTAGTCCAGCGCGTTACCGTTAGACCATGGATCATCCCAGAGTGTCTTCGTTACGGAATTGACCCTATAAATTACGTTATGCATTCTAGTAACACATTACCAAACATTCTATCCCATATTATAAATACTCCGGCGTAGTTCCTGTCGATACAAGCTGGGTTCCTCGCGTGATGTACGCGGTGATGACTCGGTGTATTCATGATGTACTCCAGGGGTCCCAAACTCTTGGAATACTGTAACAAAAACTATGTGCATTATTAGAACATGTTTATAAAGTAAGCATAAGAAACAAAATTACAACAAAGGTACGGCAAATTATCTACACTGAGGAGACAATGAGCATGAATCACAAGCCAATGGAATAGTTATAGTGATTATCATGACTAGTCAACATGATCTTTGCTCTATCTTCCCTTCTCATTTAAAGTGGGAGGTGGAGCGGTGGTGTCAAGATTAATCGTTTGTTTACCAACTGAAAGGTTTTGGGTTCGAATCACGGGTCAGGTTTCCGATATTTTTGGGGGCTTTTCAATGTCCCCATTCCAACTATCGAGCCCAATACTGTGTTACGTATACTTTTGCCAACTACAATCCATATTTCTTTCGTTTATGTTACCCAACGGACGAATCTGTTTTCTGTCTTTATTCCCTACAGGGCTAGTGTACAGACATGCTAATTTAGGATCACCGTAGGTCTTTTTCCCCGATGTCTATCGATGCAAATAACGTAACAAAAACTTCTGAATAAAATTCACCATTTGTTAAATGCCATTTAATTCAGTTTTATGCACATATTTTGTGGTAAAACTAATTTAGCTGATACAAACCGATGCGTGGACGAAAAACTGGTAGTAGAAATTCAAGCTTCGATGGACCATCATGGTGGTCGGATCTACAAAAAAGGCTAATGGAGTGTAGAATATCCATGAATACACGCTTTGAAGATATGGTTGTCTCAGTGCGGCAGCTAGGTTAAATTCTTCTGAGCTATGGTGATGCTGATGCACAGTCCATAAGATATTCAATTCTACAAAAAAGTCACATTCATTGAAATTTGATCACAGTATAAGTGATGAGTTTCGTTACACATAGGCTTGATTCAACAATTGGCTGCGATGTTGTTCTTTTATCTCATTTTATAAATACAATGTTATAGATATTCACTATCTATCTTTTGTATAATACTATTTAAAATTGTCAATGAATTATTTATGTAAAAACAAAGAAAGCGGAGAGAGCCATGCTTCATAGTATATTTGAAATTAAATGAGATCACTGTATAAATGTTCAAGACGTTTTGAATATGCGTACTTGCCCTGCGTACAAAGGAAAAATGAGGTTTTAACTGCACAAAAAATATCTGACCAAAATCGGGTAAGCGGCATTTGGTGCTAGAAGAAACGGTAAAATGTTGTTAACAAAGAAATAGCCATTGATGAAAGACTAATTGATATTGCACATTCAATTAAGATAGGATTTGCGAATAGATTATTGCAACAACTGTATACGAGAGTATCAAAGCGTTGTAGTAAGCGTTGTTGGAGCTACAGTAAACTATATGGTAAAATTTACTTTAACAAACTCATGGAAAATATTGGGGGTTGATGAACTCGTTTTTGAGTCATCTGCCCTTGAATGTGATTTTTTGGTGGTTTTATGTTATTTCAAGGGCAGATAACTTATACCCAAATCTCAAATACCATATTTGTACTTTTGGTTTACATTGTTTATCTTATTATTGGTCAAAATACAAAAGTTCATGCATTTCCATCAAATATTCTATAACCTTTTTTTTATTGAAGTAAAGAGACTAAAACGTATTCAAAAGTAGGTCATTTTTAAAGAAAATTGGCACTGGTTAAGATGAAGTAGAAAAATGCAAAACCACTATTTACCGATTCTTGAAATGTTGGACAATGACATTAAAAGCAGTAGGCTAAATAAAAAGGAAAATGAATACGGCCTTGGTTATTTCTACAGTGAATTATCTGCCCTTGAAATGACCAAAAATCAGCCAAAGATTCAACTTCAAGGGCAGATAACTCAAAAACATGTGCATCAACTCCCAATTGTTTTTACTTAAACGGTTTCTGTTATAATATGCTAAGATCATGCAAAGTTTTTTTAAAAATCTATGGAAGAGTTTTTATTTTTCCTATATGTCTATGAGCAAAAATTTGGAAACTGTAGCAAATGTCTTAAAATGAAAGAACTTCAAAGACGACACAGAATAAAACACCGTTCAACTGATGTACCGTCACCCCTATGGATAACGACCATTCTCTTGAATACCGTCTTTAATCCCTTAGAACAAAAACACCCTCGAATAAAGGCCTTCTGTCAATAAAGTCCACATTATTTCTTTCCCAAGGATGACCTTTATTCACAGGTTTGTACAAAATGTACCACAGAACAGCATATAATTCCGCCATCAGAAAACGTAAGATAAAACGCGACAGGGACGAAAGCTTCATAAAGGTGTTAGAAGTGGTTTCAGGCAGATTTTGTCACAAAATGATGCCAAACTAAGCTTCTAGCCGAATCCGTTCCCTTTAAACCGAACACGAACGGTGGAATTTGACCAGATTTCATATAGTAGACAAAGATGCGGCCACAATGAAATGTTGTAATGCACATTTATATGTTAGTTGTATTCATTACATCTTTTTGTGTATTTAAAATAAAATATGTTCTGTTCTGTATATGCACCAACTAATCCTAAAAGATAACTATTAACTGCATATATACACACGTCTACAACACAATTCAGAATACTCAAATATTCTAAGGTCCGTTACTACCGCCTCTGTCAAGAATTAGTCCATTTATAACTGTAAGTCTTATTCCGGTCATGATCAAATCGAGGTTTGGTGAGTTCATTGGTAATGGTCCAAGACAAGTACTGTGAAGTATCAAAGCGAAATAGGAAACGGTAAAATCTAATTAACCTCGTACGGACGGACAAATCTACCGACAAGGCATTCACCATATGACCCCAACATCAGTAGATGTCGGTACATAAAAATAATGAAAAATTGTTTAAACAAAAAACCATGCGTTGCTCTGTGGTTCCAGTAAAACATGAAATCCACCAATATCAATAACAACACAAATCTGACTGGGCTATTGAAGGATATTTCTACAACACAGATATGTTCGTAAACCCACGCATAGCAGTCTGACTGGAGAAATTTTACCGCAAGCCTGAAAACATAATTGATAAAAATGTGTATGTCATATCATGTTAGCATGTATTAATTATAACCAAGGGAGCAAAACATATTATAATAATTTTATACGTGCATTCACAAATTAAAATTCTCCTATTTTACATGATGCTGATATTGATTCTTGGACTACGGCTATTTTACCAAGGACACGAAAAGTGGAATTTTATAACATGCAACTTCCGGTACCATCGTTATCATTAAAAATTTATAATGTAATGGTGACGTAACTGTAGCTTGAAAAAAATGAAAAGGCTGAAAAAGCGGTCCCTACTTAGAGTTTAAAGGTATTTGTGGCATCTCGAAATGTAATGGGTGTGAATAATAAAGTATCAGTGATTCAAGTAAGTTTTGCATATTGACGATATTTAAATATCGGAAACAGTATCGACGATATATCGATATATTATACATTTAAAATAAACGGCCAAAGTGCCTGTGTTTCCCCTTTTTGTACATTTTTGAGAAACGTGTTTAACTTAAAACAATGTTATTCTATAAAAGAAAATAATTTACTTAAACCATTTCATCATAGTTTAAATATCATGCGGAAACTATAAGTTATATCTGTAGAAAAAGTTCCAAAACCAAGCTTTTCTTCACTTCAAAATGCAAACATTAGCAATAGTGCTTCTGTTCTTTCAAAATGTCGATATTCTAATAAATAAATGTGTATCGATAATCGATCGGCTGAAAAAATCGATGATGTATCAGAGGAACACAATTGTGAACCAGTGGAGTGTGTACTTCTGATACTTGTTATTAAGAAAAAATACGAAATCTACCCTGGCGCTCTTTCCATTATAAGCATCAGAAAGGAAGACATGGCGTCATTTAATCTATATACTTCATTTTGAAGAAGTTCTGATATTACCCATTCGATTGTGATCAACAGTGGACCGATCAGCCCCTGAAAAATAGTGTTAGACAACTTATGAATAACGACAGCAACATTTGTAACAAAAAATACATTTCGATGGCATAAAAGGGACACAGAAAATATTTTATTTACCGCATGCACACGTTGTAGCTACGGCGTGCAGACGTGATAATTACCACGTTCGGACGTGATAGCTTCTGCGTGCGCACGCGATAGCTCCTATGTGCGCACGTAATAGATTTCACTTTCGCACGCAGTAGATACCTCGTACGCACGTGGCAATTATCACATGGGCACGCAGTAGCTATACGTACGCACGTGGTAGTTATCAAATACGCATGCCGTAGCTACTACGTGCGCACGCGGTAAATAAAATATTTCCTATGTCCCCTTTATGCCCTCGTAGATGACAGCGGTATCATGCAATTTCCTCGCGTTTACCATGTACTTTATGTACCAAATTTTGTTCCTGTAAATGATTACATAACATATTGTGCATAAAGGCGCAGACTTAGACCGGTGATGACATTTCAACTTCAAGATTTCACAATTTCAAAACATGAAATAATGAAGTTGAAATCGTGAAATTTCACGATTTCACAATTTCATGATTTTTCTTTAGAAATTCACGATTTCACAATTTAACAATTTCACGATTTTTCTTTAAAAATTCACGATTTCACAATTTCACGATTTTCTTAAAAAAGTCACGACTTCAACTTCATTATTTCATGTTTTGAAATTGTGAAATCTTGAAGTTGAAATGTCATCACCGGTCTTCGTACAGACTATATCGTATAGTTCAAGAAATGTTACTTTAAATGAGCGTTTTTGAATTCCTTCCCCCCTAGAAATGAATAAAAAATTAAGGCCTTCAGCTTATGTATACGATAAAATGATGCCCGTAAGTAACTGTTGCTGTAAGCTTGTATTGATGTGCAATTAGCCGATGGTGTGTCTATCGACTATGCATACTTAAGGCCGGTGTAACGTTTTCAAGCTCACCCTTTTCAGGTTCCCCCCCCCCACACACACACACACACGGTTTTTATAATCCCTCCCCGGTAACTTGAAAACGTTTTCAAACGCCTCTCCATATGTTAATTCTTAATGGAGAAAACGTTTATATTCAAAAGTCAGGTTACAATTAATTCGAAGGATTCACAGTCAACATTGTTTATTGACATATATATTCTTGTATTTCTTAACTGAATTCACGCAATACTTACCTGAAGCTATGGAACCCTATTAGGGTCATGGAGAGTATACACCCTTATTCAATTATTGAACAAGAATGCAATCCCTGACCTTTGCAATCGCACATTTACTTGTGTTCAGAAAACCTAAAATATTTAATTGTTTTTTTATCTTATTTTTTGGGGCAAAATAATTTAAGATTGCATTGGTATTTGCACAATAACGCCTATTGGATTCCATTATGAAGAAATGTACTTATCAGTATATGACGCCATATGATTTCGTCATTTGGACCACATTATTCGTTATTACTAAAGTTGGATATAGCATATGTGTTAAACTCAGACCCTTTGTGTAAAACTAGAGGTTCACAGAATCTACCAAACACACATACGAGGAAGGCACTTAACATTAATTTTCATAATTAACGTATGACCGTATTATGCAATAAAAGCAATAATAATATGTATCGCTACACTCCTAAATAATCCTGTAAACAACTTCCTTTATTTTGCAAAATTTTAATGCAAAATTCAAACAGTCTGTAAGTGGTGGGGATCGAACTCACTGTATGGTGCTAAATAACAGTAGTACACGCATTTGTGTTTTAGAATATCCTTATTCGTGTGCAAGCCCTCTCTTATTATGAATTTCAAATTATTACCCGGGGTAATCTGAAAACGTTTTCAAAGCACCCCGCCGGTATTCTAAAAACGTTTTCAAAGCGCCCCCGGATAACATGAAAAAGTTTTTAAATTACCGGGTAGGGCATTTGAAAATGGAGGGGGCAATCTCAAAACGTCTTAATGTACCCCTCCCAGTAACTTAAAAACGTTTTCAAATTCCCGGGAGTAACCTGAACAGTTTTTAGGTTTTTAAGTGTTTCAAAACGTTACACCGGTCCTTGTTGATAGATAAGACCTCCTTACAATTTCAAATTTAATAAATCAACAGACTACTGCGCATGTCTAGAACTGGTTCCCGTTTCTGTATTTCTCGGGGAACGCGTCCTAATATACGAATGAAATACATAGACTTGCATTGCAAAAGGGAACAGGAACTATTTTAACAATTGCATAGCGGTTGTAAAAAGAGTAGTACTTTGGTCCGCATCTAAATTCATGCGGGGCGAGCGAGTAACGGCTATGGAAAGCTGAACTCGTTCGATTTCAAGAAGACAGCTTATTACTGTTTAAAAGCTTGCTTAGAAAAACTAGACATGATTTCGGAACTCATTATACAAAAAATAGTCGCCTACTAGTATGTTATTAAGTTTGTATACAGACAGATATATAACAACCCAGTCTGAAATTCCCAAATTATTCATTGATGTCGTGTCACTAACGTACAATGATTTCGAATTACTAATTTAATGACAAGCTCGACAGTTTTAGTAATTTCAGAGCCGCCTTAGCGAGAGCAGAAATAAGATACAGGAGAGCCGGATGTTCAATTCCCTACTTTGTTTGAATAGATTTGCTTGGTTCTGTATCGTGTCCGATGCAAAACACCTTTCGTCCATGTTCCTGCGATTATCTAGACGCAGTACTCGACTGAAAAAACATCCATGAGAAATTTGAAAGGCAAGAATCGAACCCACAAAATTTCGTTCAGTAGTCCCCACGTTACTACTAGATCACCGAACATCGAATGACATAAATCATGACTAAAATAATTATCGTGTAAGGATGTTCATAAAACTTTATCTGTGTCTCTGCATAAATGTATCCAAATAATCACAAATTAATCAAAAGAAGTTTTGGAAACATACTATAAAAGGAAATGATTTTACAAAGAAGAAGAGAGAGTTACCTGGTATACAAGAGGGGTATCCCAGGAGTTTCTCACAGTACTGAGATCAACGTGTGTCGCCGCTGAACTTATGTTCATGGTTGTGACGAAAATCTGAAATTTATATGTTTTAAATTAAAGGGACATGCTCTGAAACTGAAGCATCTCCAATAGCAATCAAATTGGTATCATTTTAATGCCTAAATCAACAAATGAAAGCCCTGTAAAATATTTACAAAATATCCCGCTAGTTAACTCAAAATACACATTTCAAGATTTATCAAACCTGCCGATTTCGACCTCAGAAATTATTTGTCATTTTCACAACACGACCCTATCGGGATCTGTCAAAACTGATAACATCGCGGAAAAAATGTCAACAAACTGATATGGTAAGTATTTCTCATGTTATGTTCACTTGAAAGGCAGTGCACATGCTCAGTTAAACTCTCAGACGTATCGGAAATATCGTTGTCGTCAATAAAAGGCTGACAGCCTTTTATTCAAGCCGACTTACAAATAACGATGCGCGCGTTTTAGGGTCATTTTTGAACGCACATACTTCTTTGACTCTTCAGTAATAATTGGTTTTACAAGTGACAAACGCATTTTTGGTGTACGAAAAAAAAGACACAGCAGTTCGTGGGCATGCCCCTTTAAAATGTCACCCGTTTGTGCCAAAGACCTAAATTATGCATATAATTAGGTATATTATAGATATTTGGTTTTCCTACATTCAAAAACAAATAGGTAATGGATATCCAATGTCCAATTATTAATCATTTTAGAATAACCTAAATACGTACCTTCCAAACCAAGCTTGGTACATGTGTGAAATGTTGTGTTATTTGTGTAAAAAGCTAGTATTGTATATATAGAACTTGGGGCAATGTAGGCACATTATTACGTTAATACACATACCTGGGCAATGTTATAATGAGAGACATTGAGAAATTCGAATTACTAATGCGTTTAGATTGATTATATTAATAAATGTACATACATTTCAACAGGCTCTTCATTATTCTTCTTCAGATTGTCAAAGCTTTATCCGCATGAATGCCCAATGAATCTCACCTCCCAGTGATGATTAACTATAAGCTCCAAGTGACTTATTTTCGTTGAAATCTAGTAACACTTTCTGTTAGACACATGCACTGTAAAACCGGTGTTGGCGGCCAACTCCGAATAAAGGCCACCGTGTTCTTTTAAAAACTGTCATTGAATATTAATAAGAAAATGATCTCTTAATAAAGATCACTGTCGATAAAGCCCACATCTTGACTTTCCTAGTGGTGGCATGTGTTCACAGAATGACTAAATGTTAGCTGAAACCAGTATGTTTTGCCCGCTGAGTTATTTGAGTAAACATTCTGTATTATCATAACTTAATTTCATTTTCAATGTTAATCTTCCATAGGCCACCGTGACATTTAAGTACTGTACGTCAGATCCAGCGGGGAAAAATATTGCCAGAAAAAAACTGATATGACGCCCGCTACCACAGTAACGGAATGTTCGAAAACTATACTGTACTATTTGCGAATCAACTTTTGCATGTCCGATGTAAACAGATGATTAAAGTAACGGGCTTGGATGTCAGATCAAATCACGTTTCGCCAATTTATAGATTTAAAAGCTAAACCATAATATTATATACTAAGATAAACCAACTGCGAGTGGTTGGAAACAAATGATACATTTCATTGGTCTTCTATAAAAAAATATCGCACGTAATTTACAATTGTTTTTAACAAAGACAACTACTCCGTATATAGGAATATATTACAACAAACAGTCTTAAAATCATTATAAATGTATAAAGCAGTCAACCGTGTCTCAGTTTTTTATAACGTCCTCGGTTCGTTTGATACTTGACTTGATTCGTACACAAAATTCCGCTGTTTATTACGCAAGTTTATTTACGCCATAGATAAAAAACGAAAACAAGTGTCTAAGTTCTGAGGCATGGTTCCCTAGATTAACATTTCCGCTACAAAATACCGAAAACCACTTTGAAATCCGTCATCAAATAAGACGGCAATGTTAATTCGAAAATGACACCTACTGTGTTCTTTTAAGCTGAGCAATTATCAATTAAAGTGTCGGATCATTATCGTCTCGTGAAATCAACGAATTTGACGCACCCCTTTCAATTTTGACAGCCAATCAAAATCGCTTATGTTTACGGTTCAATAATTGAAACTGCGCACAGGTTAGATGTCTAGTAAGAGGTTTTATAGCAAATTTTTTGTCATTAATGAATTAATAGTATCATATCGTACCAATACAATGCACATTACGTTAGAGATGTTGAACACTGATAAGGAAAAGTCGATAAAGGGGTGCAGTATTTATCGCAATAAAACACCATTTTTGAGTGTTCGGTTAGAAAATCTTGTTGCTTGGTATTGAAGTATTAATCTTTGTAAATAACTAAGAATATCATTTTACATTATATTAGCGATTTTTACCAATGCCGATACGTTAAATGATCGATACTGTTTTGAATAGTTTTTCGGTATAATTAAGAAAAAGTTACATATAGACCTGAAATGGTTCGCTCCTGTTGACAATATTTCCTCAATTTGACAATTTTATTGTTAACTTGTTAGGCATGAAATATTTATTATAATACTGACCACTAGTAACGCAATATAACGCAATATCTGGTTTGTTGTCCATTTTATTCAATTGTCATATGTACTCTACGGAATATTATTGGATGCACTAGTGTGACGCTAACGGTTGGAAGGTTATATTGTATATATTAGTAGATACAAGGGGCAACAAAATTGCCCATAATTTGTACAAATGTCATTGTATCACTATTTTTGTGTGCCTATCGTATTGCAATACAATGCCGAAGATAAAAAACTTCCAACAATTCATATGAACAGTAATTATTTTATAAACATTTTCTTTTAGCAAAGGCGTCTAAAATCCAATCCATTTGCACGATCCCGAACAATCTCGCTACACCCGAAAGTAATGTTTACGAGTTAATAATCTGTGCATGAAGGGTTGGATTCTACATCCACTGGCCGTCAATATTTCGTCGCAGTATTCCATTTTCCCAACATAATAACTCGTACGTAACGACTATTTTGATTGGTCCTTAAATGTTGAATGCTCAATCAGAACGCTTGTTACGTTGTGAAAGAGACTCTTGGGTAGCAAAATGGTTAACTGCGACGAGGTCAAATCTTAGGAAAACCTAGTCTATACTGTAGTTTTCATCGTTTTAACATGGGTCATTTGGGGTCAAAAACTATGCCACAGGTTCTAAACAATGTTTTAATCAGTGAACAGTTATGTCATGTGAGCAATATAGGGCCATCTTTGCCCTCTTGTTATTTATTATACGTTATAGGGTGAATGTTAATGCGCTCTGACTAATAAAGACTAGATATTTGCAGATAAATATATATAGAAGTTCCTGTTGAACTGTATGATTTGTATGTTCGATCCCGTGTAATTACAATGTACATCCAGTCGTGTGTAAATAGTATGTATATCTTATGTTGCCAATCAGCCTAGGTAGGCACAAGGAAAGTTAATATATTTTACTAAAAATCAGTTTCAGCCCAATTATAGTCTTTTAGAGGTGGTGTTTATATTGTATAGCATTCGGTACAAGTTACACTAGCAACAGAAACTGATGTTTACTTTTCTGTAATATGACACTGTTCATAACCTTTTAGGGCAACCATCTGTTAGTCTTTAGCAGCGTTTCCTTCAAGTTTTGATGTCTTATAAATATCGCTTCTCCATTGGATTTTATCATTCTATCTGGGAACAATGTGTGTGTACATAAATGGTTTCAGACAATTATCAAAACAATTAAAAGCTGAGAATATCTATGTGACTTCTATTGTCATATTGTCATAGTAACAGTTGCTGCAAACTGTGATGTACGTACTTCAGAATGAGGGTCTCTTCGTGTACCCTCTCTGTGACGCCGGAACAAAATTAAAAAAACACCAGTCTTAGCTATAACGTTAAATTCTTGAGAGAACTTCAGCCTGATCGATCTAACTGATTGATCTAACCAGTTTAAGCGATATGGATAAATCGTGACAAATCATATAATCAACAACCATCATACAACTATAGTGAACTGAATATCAAGCATACGAGTGGAGACAATACGGCCAGTGACGTACCAAGCAGTACTCCGTCATTGTTTAGATTCATCGCTAAAACTATCGATATGACAGCGGAAATATGAATACTAGTTCAACTCCAGTATCACCAAAAGGTCGCACACCAAGATCATCCGTGCGTGGTGGTGCCCGTCAATGAGTTTTGTCAACAACAGTGGCCAATAGGGAACGACGGTCAGTAAGTCGTGTGCCGGGCAAGCGTAAATCTATCCCAGCAAAAACCAATGAAACTAAATGTTCACAGGAATCTGCTAACCAAAAACGAATTCAGTCACAATCGAAAATATCTAGTGTCCCGGTTCCTGGAATTACTACTGTACGAAGTCAGCAAGCTAATTCATTGAATTGTGATGATGATAAAGTTAAAGCAGCTGGAAACCAACACTACGAAAATGTTTCCCCAGGGAAGCCACCATCTTGCATCATCATGCCATCAGAATAGGAGGTACAGGAGAAGGTGAAACTAACGTTTTCACTACTTAGTGTACAGGGTTTGATAACCAAATCGAACAATAAACTTCTTAGTCCAGAACTAATTTCAGTGTTTAACAAAAGTGACATTGTAAAGCTAACGGAAACCTGGTCAGAGCGTTTCATAGACTATAATGTGAATTTTGATGAGGAAATAATGGATATACTTGAGGAGCTTTACATTCTCCATACACGTGGACAAGTATTTTTGTCGATTCATTCATTTTAACGGAATAATCGTCGGTTTTGTTCAGTTTCCTCGCTTCGTTTTTCAAAATACTCAACACGAGATGTTCAGACACTGATTTTGTGAAAACGGCGTGGTTTGATAAAAAACGATTATTAGCCGCCGATTGCCGTTTTAAAGTTCTTTCATTTGATGTATACTATTGTGTAGAGGACGTCGTATTTAAAAAATTTGAACCAAAAACAAACGACACCTAGCTCACAACATTTATCCGTCTGCCATCTTGTAAACAACGTTGATTTTTTGCGTACAGTGCTACCACACAGTGAGGTCGTTGTATGCTAACGCAATGCCCTTATGTTTCGTCTCATTCTCTTTGGTGGGATCAGCGATGTAATTTCTTGAAACATGACAAGTTTAAATCGTTAAAACTGTTCCGCAGAACCATTTTTCCATTCTGACTTACGTATTTTAAAGAAAAGCGTAATGAATTCAAAAATTATTGCACAAAGAAATCTCTTAAATTCCAATGTTCAAATAGACAACTATTATTCAACACTTGTAATAATCCGGGCTCCTTTTTGAAAATTTTGAAGAAATTTCATAAGAAATTAAATTCTAGCATAACACCATCTGAATGGTTTCATTATTTTTCAAGTTTATTGTTTGATAATAATGCAACTGTCATAGATCTTAATGCTGACAACTTCCATGAATTTGCAGATGACTCAGCAAGCTGTTTGAATGATTTGTTTACACTAGATGAGGTTAAAATGTCTATTATCTAAACTTCCTGTTGGTAAAAGTTGCGGCATTGATGGTATACCGACTGATTATTTTCATGTACTGTAGCTGATATAGCTCCTGTTCTCTTGTCAATATTTAATTTCATACTTCAGACTGGTTGTTTTCCTTCTTCATGGGGAACCAGTATCATTACACCAGTAAATAAGTCTGGTCCTACTAATACGCCTGGTAACTATAGAGGAATCTCAATTACAAATACCATGTAAAAAATATTTTCTGGTGTTGTGAGTAATGGACTTTATAATTGGGCTGAAGATAACAATAAAATTGATGAATCACAGGCCTGTTTCCGGAAAGGTTATTCGGCTGTTGACAATATTTTCTGCTTGCAAGCTATTATCCAGAATTATCTTTCTAAACCGAAGGGTCGTTTTAATTGTTTATATGTTGACTTTCGTAAAGCAGTTGATTAAAGATTAACCATGACCGTTTTTTTTTGTCCCTGAATAAAAAAAAGTTTCATGGTAATTTTCTAAGAGTTCTAAAGTAATGTATTCTAATTTAAATTCTTGCATTAAGGTATCAGCTGATAGTATAACTGAATATTTTCCATGTAATATAGGGACACGTCAGGGTGATAAGGCAAGCACAACAATTTTGAGTTGTCTAGCCCTTTGAGAGAACAATGTAACTCTGGTATTTGTATTACACCTGAAATTCCAGATAAAATATGTTTGTTGTTTGCTGATCATGTCTCTAATCTAACTGAAACTTCTATTAAATTACAGCAACAAATTAACATTATTGATAGATTCTGCCATGATACAGGTGGGTAAGTAAACCTTGACAGAACAGAAGTTATTGTATTTCGGAATGGTGGACCATTCCGTAATTACGAGCGTTGGTTTTATTGTGGCCAACAGATTAAGATTACTGAAAATTATAAATACATGGGACTCTTGTTTACCTCTCGTCTAACTTGGTCTTCAGCTCAGGAAATATTAGCCACTCAGGCTCAGAAAAAAAACTTTTTTTTTCTATCAGATTCTATCAAAAACCGTTTGGTTTCTTTAATATTACACAAATGTTTAAAAAAAATTATGCCATGGTGAAGTCAATTTTATGTTACGGTTCCCAAGTTTGAGGATGTGAACATGCTTGTACAACCGGATCTGTGCATAATAAGTTTTGTAGAAGTCTACTCCATGTACATAAATATACTAATACATGTATGGTTCTAGGTGAATGTGGAAGACTACCATTAGTTAAAAACCTTTTATATTCTTATGGATTTGGACATGCTTGGTTATCACAACATATTGGAGATCGTTATTGTTTCAATAAAATGTTTACATAAAGAGTTACTGACTATGGTACCCAAACTTGGCATATGCTTTTATAAATATGTCAAGTAGATGTCACCATTATGGTCATTTCAAATCATTGTTAGATATTGAAAAGTATCTTATGCTACCATTTAAGTTTAAATTTGCTATATCAAAATCTAGATTATCAAATCATAAACTTAAAGTCCCATTAGCTTTTTGCTATAGAAAAATATATGCAAAAAACAAACAATTGCTGATATTATCCCAAGATAATTATTGCCGACGAAACAAGCCCCTTTTCTTCTTAAAACACTCATTTCACTGTGATTTTTGCTTTTGTAAACTTGAAATATGTAGAGCGCGTGACGTCACTAAATACGACGTGTGCATAACTTAACTGCGGGAAAGGCAGCTGTTTTATGAATTGTATTTCTTTCAATGATATTGAAAAAAAATACGATATTGGTTTTGGAAACATGTTTTCTTTGCTATTAAGTATGCGCGGGAGGAAAATACACATGATTCCTCTATCATAAAACAAACAGAAACTATTACGACCAATAAATGTATATGCTTACGGGACTTTAAGATTGAAACTGGTAGACAAATTGCTGTAATAAAAGAACGCATTTGTGATCATTGTTTAATAATTTATGGTACACCTCAGCTGGATTGTGAATTGCATGCTTTTTTCCATCGTTCTAAATATACAGATATAAGAATTATTTTTTTATCTACATGGTACAGATCAGGAAGAGACGTTCATGACTTTTATTGCCTTTTGTCTACTGAACATCCTGCAACATTACATGAAATTTCAATATACATATACCATCTTATGCTTAAGATTTGTGAGTAAAATATAGATCTATTCTAAATACGTATTTGACATAACTCTGTATTTATGTATTTTTATGTTTTATAGTCATATATTTTGGGCTGGAGACCTTTTTTACGAAATAAATATTTCTGTTCTGTACTGTTCTGTATGAACATTATCAAGGCAAGAGCAATGTGGATTGGCTGTTTTAAAACATAAATAATATAAGATGTTCAGAGTTTGGACTTAATTGGGAAATGAACCATTTTAAACTCTTACAGGGGTAACCTTTTTTCAAAAAAACATTAACTAAATGTTTTCTTGATTATGAGATAAAGATTCAAGAAATTTGTAAAACTACTTGCCACCTGAAAAATAATAATATTAAGAGAAAATGTATTGTACAAAACTATGGTCAGAGGGTGTTAAAGGTAAAAGATATTGTTTACTTCACGAAAGCCTAAAATAACTTGGCTTAGGAAATATTTAATGATTAATTCAAAATACTTTAACTTGGTGGAACATTCGTGTCCAAATATTAATCAGTGTAGTAGTTTCATTAAATCAATATCTCATAATGCTGAAAAAAAATTCCGAATGATGACTAGTTACAACTATTTGTTGGACAGGTATAAGAAAACTTCTTGGAAAAAGGAATTTATTTTGTTTGTGACTTTATGAACTCTGATGGGAATTTCTGTACATACGAAGAAATAATGTAAAAACATTTTTTTACAATATAATAGCATAATTCAGTCAATAAGATCCATTTATGATGGTACACGATTACAACTTTCTCTGATAGGTCAACTTAAAATCTCTGAAGAAAAAACCTAATGATAGTAAATGGTGATCAGTTGAAACCCAGTTGATAAATCAAAGAGTACCATGCTTGAATTACAACAACATATAATACTTCGCAATAAAAGTAAATATGTTCACCCACGATATCATTTTCTAAACAATTAGTAAAACTGCATACTACATAAACCACTTTTATCAGCGTTAGTCAAGTTGCGCAAGTTATGAATGAATCCGGGACACCCGATTATTTTCCCTTTATACTGGGTGATCATTAATGTATGATAACATAAATAACTTCTATGACTTATTCAGTTTTTAAGATAATATATATTTTTCTACACATATTTAGACGTTGACAGACGTTTTATACAATTAATTTATTTGATTCATACATCGTAGCAAACTTTGTAACGTGTCTGTCAAAACTGCGCAAATTGATATTGCTCACAGCGTTGAATATCTATTTTGAACATAACTTTATATCTTAAAGCTATGTTCACAAGTTTCGGTCATTTATTTTTTAGAATCCATTTCCCCTAACGGTGAAGTATAAGTTCGTGGTATGATGATTCCTTGTTTTGTTTACTTGCAAACATGAAGGTTGATACACGCCATATTTTCCTTTAGAAATTCGCTTTTGATTATACGGACTTATTAATTTACATAATGTCAGGATTTTATTATCAAGTAGCTCATGTTTTATCCATTTGATAGCGAAATCGATACTTCCGTAATTGGTTGACGGTACAATCTGCTATGGGACTACTAAAAAGATTCAAGACTTTTTTTGTAGTGATGAGATTTATTTTTGTTGGAAGACATCTGTGTAAATCTGGCTATTCATATTATACCGCATACTAAACACTACGAAACAATTAACTTTAAAAAAGAAAATTCAGGATTCACTGAATTTAAAAAAAAACGTATATGCTTTATAAACAAGAGATTTTGTAATTTGATTTGCCCCTACTTTTGCTTCAAATTTGTAAATCTTTGGATTCTGTGCTTAACTGTAAGGTAAATTCCGTACATGTATATCAATATTTTACGTGAGTTGCTTTTGTGTTTGAGCTTACCGTGACCTTGAAATCAACGTTGTTAGATTAGACCTTTGTGTGTGACGTTTCCTGTGAGATTGTGGTATTTTTATTGAGTAAAACGATTTATTCTTGTCCAATTGTAGGTCCAATTTGCGAGTTTAGTTATTCTACTTATATGCGTCCAATCAACGCATGCATGGCGTGGTTTTCCGAAAAAGTATGGGGGAAAGTACGTTCAGTCGCCACTTTATATCTTGCCGTTTTTTCTGGACACTTCTGACGGTGAGTGCTTCTCAGAATTTCACGAATTTCAGCCATGTCTTTCGCGAAGCTAATTATGCTTATTCAATTTTTGTTTTGTTATAGCTATATTCTAAGCTATTACTTTATAAGTCGTATCCCAGTCATTTTATTTTCTTGCCGATTGGTTAAAAATATAGTATTACATTTCGTTACTGTTTATCTAAAAAATATACAGATTTTTGTTCCGTCAAATAAATGTTTTAAACACATTCAGATTCATCTTTATTTTCAGCGTTTTTATATACACGTAACTCTAATCTATATATAAATAAGACTATTTGAACGCATAGTTGTTAAGGGCATAAATCAAAATAATGAAGACAATTTTTCTTTTCAAGATTTAAAGAATACCACACAACACAGGAATGTACTTTAGTGTTCTGATGGTGTGTCTTGATTTTGTTAAAAATGTTGCAAAATTTCAGCTTGATTGTGTTACTCGTTCAAAAGTTACATTAGAAAAACAGGCAAAAAATGTCCCGAGTGTAACACTTTTAGCGTGACATTTTTTCTTTACACATTTTTCAATCTTTTATATTTTGTTCAGTTTTTGGGTAAGTAATCAATGGTTGTTCTTAATTTCATTGTACATGTGTTATATTTAAAATTTGATGCATTTTGTTCAAATATTTCAATAATAAGTATTATTTAGAAATCACCTTTCAAGTGCACATGTAAAATATTTTGCTCAAGGAAAAAATGGAAATTCAAATTGATGATATTGCTGTAAGTAAACTAATGCTTGGACAGAAAATGCAGTTTAACATATTGATAGGCATATTTGTCCATGTTGTTTAAAAAAAAGAAATGATCAAAAGAATCATTTGTTTTTTAAGTTATACCATCTTGAATAAAGCTGATTGGAAATGTCCCGAGTGTAACATTTTGCATTTAGATAAGAATTTTTTTATCATTCTTTGAATTTGATATGTTTTTTCTCTATTTCTCAAATAGAAGCGTACCCACAAGCTCACAAAACTAAAACAAATTCATGTAGTGCAATTCATTTTTTGTGTACATGGTTTTAAGTGTTGTCCCGAGTGTAACGCTATATATTCATCATCTTAATTTTGATATGTAACTATAGAACAGTAGTCCATGTTAATTGTTTTCCACATTTATATCAAATAACTGACGTGAATAAATACTTTAAAGTCTGAAGCAGTGAAATGGAGCATGTTTAAAAACTTTGAAAGTTCTTATAAATATAGTTATATTCAGATATATATACCAAGTAGATTTGTTGAATATACTGAAGATAAAAAGTAATTTATCTTTTATTTTGATGAAGAAACATTCTCAGATGAAAACAGTACAGAATTTATCGATTTATTTCATGATTTCTTAACATATTTTACATGTTATATTATTTATATATAACAATTGAAAATGTTACACTCGGGACACAAACACATCTTCATGCAATATTATACACAAATTCGGTTTGCTTTTACAGAAACTATACCAGTAACAATATACTAACACTGCAGGGTCATGAAGTTACAAAATGCCTAAATAAGTGGTAAAACTCCCATTTATAGAGGACTGAGAAGAAGCACACTCTGAGTAGAAAGACTTGAAATTGATATTTATTTATTAAACATTTTCTATGATATACGAGGGTTGTCCTTTAAGTATGTAGACTTTTCTCATATCTGGGTTATTTTTCAAAATTTTGAAATCTAATTTCAGTGACGCATATCTTCCATGAGTTGAGTTGCAAATACATAGTTCATAATCAAAACATTTCAAAAACCTTTTAGTATTGTTTTACTTAAAACAAACAAAGATGAAATTGTGAGTCCCGACTGTTTTACTTAAAATAAACAAAGAAGATATTGTGAGTCCTGACTGTTTTACTTAAAATAAACAAAGAAGAAATTGTGAGTCCCGAGTGTATTTTCTATATGTCTGTTTATATGACTTAATTCATATTTAAAAGATTTGTTCAACATAGTTTGAAATAGTTTGAATGTGTTGAGAAATCATTTCTTTAATTTGATAAGTGGCAAAATTAGTAAATATATGATAATGCAATATTAATTGTTACAAGTTGACAAATCTACAGTTTTAAATGTTTTCTAATTCCTCCCCTCCCTCCAACAACATTTTCAACCAACAACATATCAAACAGGACAGATGTTTGTGTATCTTTCTATTATCTAAAAAAACATAAAATAAATTGCAACGCAATGATCATAGCACTTTCATATTTGTATGCTAAAAGACTAAACAAATTTGTACGGCGTGTAACCTTTACTTAGTCTGTATATATATAAATTAATAATTCATGTTCAGTAACGCAATTGACTTACCAAATTGGAAATAGTTTTGATTTGTTAAAAAAAAAATTCTTATTCAATGAATTGCAAAATACATTTGACAGATGTTGTTATAAATCCATTTTATGATACTCCTTATCATAACAGTTTCGTATATTTACATTACAGTTTTAGAACGTCCCCTGGTGTTGGTGTTGTCACCATTTAAAACTAAAACATTATCAAATAGATAATCTGTTTGTATTTTATAATAAAATAATTGAACAAATTGTATTACAATGAAACAAATTGTATAACAATAGATTAACAATACTGTCATTATCATAAGACCATACACAAAGAATATCTGTCCCGAGTGTAACGGTAATAGAAGATATATACTAGTTTTGGGGACATTGTTAAGTTACCCAAGAGTAGTACCAATTAAGTGAAAATTCACATATATCTTTGAATATACCTGAAAATTGATAAAATTGAATTAGCTAATTTGTATCTGCAGCAGTAAATGTTACATAAAAATCTTTTGAAGCGTATTTAAAAAAAATGAAGTTCAAAACGCCATAAATATATATTTTTTTGGAAAATTATGGTTGTATGTATATTTTTTTTGTATTAAAAAGTTGTTTTCATGAATATCTGCTGAAAAAAATCACAAAAATGTGTTATTATTTCCATAGTTTAATCCATAAGATTGTTTGAATTTTAAGGATTGCTATTGAAAATATAATATTTATTTGATTAAAATGTTGTAAATTTGAAGAAGACTTTAATGCTATACTTTAGGCATTGTCAATTTTTCACAATATAATATATTTCCAACCTACTTTTGGCAATATTATGAACAAAAGTATCATTCTAAATTTGACCCCCCATGTCACGCTTTGTCTTCATTATTTTGATTTATGCCCTTAAACATCATAGTCTAGAATGTCTTGTTTTACAGCTAATCTGAAACCATAATTATAAAGATCATGTATACTGGATGGTCAAGTTACTAGTATACAAGAACTCACCTAAACAAAGATTTGTTGCTGTTTTGTCTTCGTCTAAACTTAGCTGTTTGACATTTTAAAAGATGATGTTATTGAAATAAATGAGGCCGTTAATGAATCTTTTAGAATCAATAATTTTTGTCGGTTAAAATTTCTAATGCAGCCCTGGAAAACAACCCTTACAATTTCTAATCAACTGCTATTACTACATGTCTGTTTTGACTATACATGATCTGTCATGAATGTGAAGCGATGACGTGTTTCGCGTCAGATTTAACTTTCCTTTCTACATCACTAGATTGTATTTGATAGGATCTAAGAACCTTGAAATTTTATCCTTGTACCTTGTATCGGTCTATGAACGAAGCTTGGACTATTTTGTGGCCTATTCGTGTTATATAGATAACATTCTGGGACCTGTGTTCTATAAATCGAGGCTTGGACTTTTGGATGGGGGGGAGGTTGGTGTTATATGGATAATATTTCAAGGTCCTTTGGTAGGATATCATACAAAATTATTTATTTTCGTTTTCGTTGCCACAAAGGGTCTTATACTACATATATTGTCAATCTCAAATAACAAGTACCCAAATGTAACTTTTTATAACACACAGGGCCTTTAATGTTGAAAAATATGGTTATTTCAGATATTTGTATCCATAGCTTTGTATGCAGTGATATAATAGGTGACTGCATCCCTGCATCAAAGGTGTGTAATGGTATGAGTGATTGTTCTAGCGGCGAAGATGAAAAACAGTGTCGTGAGTTTTCTATTTCTCTAGCTCTAAATCTCGGAGCATTTGATACAACGTCTTACGTAACAACAAAATATCGTACGTGCTATTTCGAATTACTTTATATATTGAAGGAATACCACGTAATATTTCATATGTTGTGTTTGTTAAAGCTACCTCCTTCACTAACCGTTTCTCGAGACGAATGGTTTGAAACTGCACCAGACACCAGCTGAATGAAAATTTGTTTTGAGACTTAAAATATTAGGTTTATGTATTAAAATTGCTAAACACAATTCAAAAGCTTTTGATACACATTCTTTGAGCTGGTTTTTTTCAATGTTTTCAGCTCCTAAGTGTAGTGATATGTACAAAATGTCATGCAATGACCGTAAGACATGTGGGAAGTTTTGTGACGACAAACAGGACTGTCCAGGTGGAGAAGATGAACGATTCTGTCGTAAGTACTTTCAGTGTCCTACGTTAGTTCTACTTATGGTATAACATAATACGTATGGTCCATTAATATAACATTCTATCACATTCGAGCGGGATTCGTCCAGTTTGCCCTTTGATATACTCTGATAATGCGGATGATTAGACTCAAATATAGGCCTTAGGTTTAAAAAGCAGATTTATATTTTTCAAATGAATCTCATTTAATTTTTCAGCTGACAGTTGTTTCTGTCCAGAAGGAAGTTTCTTGTGCAAGAACTCAAAGAAATGTCTACCGAAAAGTCGTGTATGTGATGGAAAGGAGGACTGTCCGATGAGTGACGATGAATGGAAATGCCGTAAGTTGTCTTAAGCTTCTATTAAACATACGGTTGTGATAAAAATATAAGTGCCAATTAGGAAGATACAGGAAGGTGGGCTGATATTTACATATTTTCTAGCGACAATCTACGTAGTTTTACTTTGAACATTGCGTTGCATGTTGATCTTTGTTTTATGATTAACACAAAAATAAAAATTCCCATGTGATACAAATTCAATAATATTTACTTGATATTTACGCTTATCAACATCTGCACTTATGTGTGATCCAGCAAAACGGATTATATAGTCATTTTGTAACCTGGTCATTTTTAACCGATCCGTTTGTCACTTCATACCAGTGGTAAAAGCTTTGCGATTACGAAATGACAAGGTAACGAATTGACCAGACCCCAGTTAAACTCATACATTTAGTTAAGATTAAAAATAAACTCAAGGCTACACAAGTATACATATTTATGCTTGTTTGAATTGTAGATGATCTTTTTTAATTGATGTATGCAACTTGTATGTTTGCAGCTGACAACTGTCAATGTGGCCAAGGCAAATATATGTGTAGTGATAAAAAGACTTGCATAGATGGGAAGAAACTCTGTGATGGAAACGAACAGTGTCCCCATGGTGATGACGAGACAAGCTGCCGTAAGTATAGTCGTAGTCAGACATTACACTTAGATCAGCTTCATTTAGACTTTTACATTCCGGATTATGTTATGTAATTTTGAATATTTCGTGGAATTTATGTGTAACACTGTTTAAAGACGTTTGCTACAGTTCGCTACACTTTTCACGTAAACATATAGGCAAAATGAAAACTGATCAATAGTATTGTTTAAACTTTGCATGATCGTAGCAGATAACCCACACATAAATTTCAAATATCATGATTTTACTTTTGGTAAATATTTTCCATTTTATTCTTGGTCAAACAACAAAAATTCATGCAATTCTATTAAACATTTATATTGCCTTTTCTCAGTTGAAGTTAAGAGACTGAAAATTCTTCAAAATTATGACATTTTTTTAAAGGAAATAGCCATTGGTTTAGGCAAAGAAAAAAAACACCCTTTCATGATTCATGAAATATTTCACGATGGTATGAAAAGAAGTCGGCTACATAAAATGAAAACGGGTCGTGAGTCCACACTCCTTTATGGTGAATTATCTACCCCTTAAATGACCAAAAATAAGAATTCAAATTTAAGGGCCAATCAGGATCAGTAACCCCCAATTCTTGTTTTCGTTATCACATGCTACGATCATGCAAAGCTTAAACAATTCTATTGATCAGTTTTCATTTTGCCTATATGCATATATGTGACAAATGTAGCGAACTGTAGCAAACGTCTTTAATTGTCATTTACGAGGCAGATAAGTTTGCACAAAATAATTATGTCCTCTTATTTTAGCTTTTCAGTGTCAATGTCCTGCTGGTACGTTTCTTTGTAGGGATATTGATAAATGTGTCCCTTACGACGAGTTGTGTGAAAACCAAGGTTGTATCGATGAAGACACTAATGATTGGGACTGTCCTATGGGCGAGGATGAAGGTGAAGACCTTTGTGGACCTTGCGATGACCGTGGTGGTACTGAATGATTGTTATAAAGCTTTCAAAAATGTCAATAAAAGTTTCGATGCTTATTAAATGATTTGTTTTTAGTGAGCAAAAATACTGCCTTAAAACAGTCTGTACAACACCGACTACAACTTCACGGCCATGGTCCAGTGTTTAGTGTTAAGGCCTCGCATTTTTAACTCGGCAATCCGGGTTCGATTCTCGAAAATGGTAGGTCATTCAATTCTTACCATGAGAATTCGACAACTACGTGTAGAAGTTGCCGGTTCCTTGTGGGAGTATGATATAAGTTAGTACTGGTTAGAATACAGTCGAGGGAAATTAGTTAGGTGAAACTGTCGCCGTACATAAATCAAAGTACTGAGAGTACTGTCAGGAACGAAGTTTAAATGTGTTAGATAAAACCATACATTGTATTAAAAAAAATAAAGGCATGTCCCTGTCGAGAATTTGATGAACAGTTCACGAAAAGTTCTTGAACTTATTTACGAATAGTTTATGAATTTATTCATGTCGTACAAGTTGGATGCTTGGTTCAAGAACTTTGTCGATGAACAAATGTTCATGAACTAATTCAGGTACCCAATTATCAATTAGTTCAGGAAGTAAAATGTGGAATTTTATCTTAATATCATAATTCTGTCAAAATTCCAGTAGAAACACCCCTATATACCAGTGGAATTATGTCAAAATCCAAGTAATCAAGATTACATTGGAACTTCATAAATTCCCTATTCCAGAATTAAGTCAAACAAAAGCAAGTATATACGTATAAAGTTTCATTGTAAAAAAATGTAATAATATTAACAAACGAGTAAATGTTACAATTGTACAACAAATGTTTAGGTTCATTATAAGTTTGCTTTAGAAATAAATTCATATTTAGTTTTATTGATGAATATTGAATCGGTAGTCTTTATCGAAGAAGGGTTTTTCAATACCTCCCTTTATGTACAGGATTTGTTAAGTTTGAACTTCAGCTGATGAACGGTTCATGAACTCAATGTTCACGAACTCTAGTTGATTAACAGTTCTTGAAACTTCGGTTCATGAACTATTGATGAATTATTTTGATGAACCTTGATTAACAATTAATGAGACTTCATGAACTGTTCGTGAACATCATCTGTTCATGAACGAGTTGTCAACAGTCTTGACATACAGTGAGACATTGATAGCTACTGCACATTATGATCAGTGCGTTCAGTGGTTATTTTTCAACAGATTATTGATCAATTTTCAACGTCAAAAAACACCCCATACAGTAGATAATTATGAAATGCAAGTAATTCTCAGGATTTCTATTCATACAACTTTACAGATAATTTGTATTTTATATTTAGACGATTTATTCGGATTTTTCTTAAAGAGGTTCTTTCGTTATGTATTGAGTAGGGTCTGACAACTATTATTTAATCGTCATGATATTTGGAATATAAGTTGATAAAATACGTTGAAACTTGTATATAACACAGTCTCATTTTATAATATATAAGCAGAATCGAGCGGAATACAAAGTGAAGAAAATAAAACAAACCATGCGACCTACTTACAGGATATAGCCAAGTTTATCTAGTCATCGCTTTATGTCTAGAAACGTAATGAATTAATTTTTATGACATAAAGTGCACATTGTACAGTTGACTGTTTTAGACATTTGAGCTCACAGACCCTAATGCGAGCATTCCTAATTAATCATTGAACTCTTGTAGAACGAATCATTTGTAAAACATTCACCGTTTGAAGTTAAAAATGCTATATAATTATAGAAAAGGGAGAGTACTACTAGTAGTAAGTAATATTACCTCCCGTTATAATACAAAGTCAAATAAGCCAGTTCGAACATTTTCAAAATGTTGTATGATTGGAAGTTGACATTTAATCAATTATGTTTGAATGCCACAAGTTATAAGGATCAGGTACCTCTATTTTTTGTTCATAGACATTTAAAATTTGTATTAAGGTCCGTTATCTTCAATTGAATACATAAATGAATATCATCTGAATGCTTATCATAAATTTATTGCAAGTGAAAGTGGATATTTAAAAACTGACATAGATTATTAAGAAAAAATGACCTCAGAATAAAGGCCACCTGTCAATAAAAAACACATTATGTCTTTCCAAGAGTTGTCATTGTTCACTGGTTTGATTGCAAGTCAGTAACATACTTGACAAGAACAGATTAGTTCCCGTGTGGTGTAGTCAATGGGTCGACAGCTGGATCTTTTGATAATTCGGTCTTTTATCAATGAACACAACGGGTTTTATCCTATGGCCATTTATACACATTCACAGTTTATATTTTTGTAATAAGCCTTCAGCATTGTTTGCACTTGTCATTGGTACATTCATAGTGGGTGTTACCAGACTGATAATACATTATTCTAACCAACCAGAAGACACAAGAAGCTACCATGAATATCAAATACATGTATATGTTACTCAATGTATATAGTCCACGCACATGATGAACTGAAGATATCGGTTTCCATAGAAACATCTGAACACATATGGCAACTATACATCGGAAACATTCCATGATACTGCTCAATTTGCTGCAGATGGAAAACGAATATCATAATTATATCAAATTAAAGCCAGAGTATAATTTATAATGTTTAATCATCTGTCGAAACAACCGATGACGCATTTCGATGGACACGAACAAATAAACGACATTTTATTAATTCCTTGACATGGAAAACATAGAACATTCATGTATCGATTAATAAATCATTATGTAAACATGTGTATTCATAAACAACATCAACTTACTTCCCGTCCATGATACTTCCCAGCACAGAAACAGTTAGCATTACATTCAAACCAAGAATCGGTAAAATAAAGTGTTTCATGTCATCAGGAAGTGAACCTTGTACCTAAAATACAATTGTCGAGTATTACGCAATCCTTGATTTTTGTACAATATTAAAAGTTATTAATTAATGTGCAAATGTTTACCTAAGATTTAATATTTACTACATTTAATATCTTTAATTAAAGTATTAAACAAAATGCTATAAAAGATAGTACTCAAGCACATATCACAAGTACCAAATTTATATCAGATTTTGCTAATTAGCCATAAGCTCAATTTCAAACGCCGTTTGTAATGCTCCATTTTCACGTGTTTGCTGTTTCAATACTTTGATAAAGCATATTTTTTCATTAGGAAAGTCTCCAAACAAACTATATTTGGCATCGTGGTCATTCAAAAACTGAAAAACTTGGTGCTCATGTTTACATTACAAGTAGAACAAATATAGCTCAGAGACTCTACTTACAGTAAGTGGCCGTTCAAAACATAGAAAAGCTACATAGTGAATGAACACGTAGACCTTCAGCCACATTGGCATTTTAACATCATAAACACGTGTTGGGTGTTCAACCTGGAGACAAGGAGATCAGAACATAAATAATGCATCTATATTAACATATCTATCTGACTTGGAATCGGGTTTATTTTGCTCGAAACACGTGTTAATGTATTTGGTATCAGACTGATGAATATACAGTCAAATATGTATTAGTGACCATCTCCAAATAAAGATCATCATGTGATTAAATGGCAATATGCTTATAAAATGTCATTTGTTTCTTAGAACAAAATGATCTCCATATAAAGCTCACTTGTCAATAAAGTCTACAGTTTGTCTCTCACAACGATAACCTTTGTTCACAGGTTTGGTTTTGATATAGAATTAAGAATATACTGTAGTCAAATAACATCACTAAAATAAGATATTCAAATAACAGTGCGCCTGAACAGCCGGCAAAAAAATTGCTAACGCAAAGACATCACCACAATTTCTCTTTTTTTCCCAATTCGATAAATTGTTTATTTAATCATTTTTTTTTAATTACCGACAACGTTTTTTATAACATATATACATGCTATTACATATTAGTATAAATTAGCATGTACATGTATGACAATGTACTGTTGTAATGCAATATCAATTTGCTAAATATGATGAAAAGTTTAACACTGACAAAAGTGATTTTATAATCTTAGGTATATACATAAAAATGTATGGTTAGGTAGCGTTAACAAACAATACAGATTGGTTTAACATAAATTAAAAAGGAAAAAACGTCAACATAGTATAAGGTAATACCAAGCAACAAAAAATTCTAACCAAAGGCTAAACATGGTGTTGTATTGCGGTAAATATTACACACTTTATCGACTTTTCCTCATCAGCGTTAAAAATCAATAACGTAATGCGTAATTTATTGGTACGATATGATACTGTTAATTAATTAATGACAAAAAATTGTTATAAAACCTCTTACTAGACATCAAACATAGGCGTGGTTTAAATTATTGAACCGTAAACATTAGCGATTTTGATTGATTGTCAAAATTGAAAGGGGTGCGTCAAATTCGTTGATTTTATGAGATGAAAATGATCCGACACTTTCACTGTTAATTGCTCAGCTTAAAAAACACAGAAGGTTTCATTTTCGAATTAACATTGTCGGTGACGGATTTCAGAGTGGTTTTCTGTATTTTGTAGCGGAAATGTTAATCTAGGGAACAGTGCCTCATAATGTTGATACTAGTTTTCATTTTTTTATCTATGGTGTATTACGTAATAAACAGTACGGAATTTCTTTAAAATCAATTATCTAACGAACCGAGGTAGTTATAAAAAAACTGAGGCCCGGTTCCCTGCATTATACATTTATAGTGATTTTAAGGCCATTTGTTGTAATATATTCCTAAATACAGAGTAATTATCGCTGTTCAAAAAATTGAACATTACGTGCGATATTGGTTTATAGAAGACCAATCAAATGTAATATTTGTTTCAAATCACTTGCAATGCACTTTATACAGTGGGTTTATTTTATTATATAATTATGGTTTAGTTTTTAAATCCATAAATTGGTGAAACTTGATTTGACATCACTTCCATGTCAGATGCCTTAAGTTGTATACATGTACATGTATTTGTTTCTTGGTTAATACAGCAATGGGATTGTTAAAGCATTGTGGTTGAATAACTGTTTTTACCATTGTTAAAAGTGATTTCTCTGTATATAGTACGTAGGTCCATTTATGCGGAAAACTTTTTTTCAAAATGCTTACTTCTGAAATCAAGTTTGTATTGCCTTTAAGTTTTGTGTATATATTATCTTCTCGCAAAAATCCTTTGTTGTCAATTATGTCATTTACGAAAAGTATGTTTGACTTAATCCAGTTTTTAAACAATATGACTTTATCATTAAATTTTATATATCTATTGCCCCAAATGATTTCTTTCCTTATATCACAAAACGAATTTGGTTCATCCGCAGAGGTTTTATTTTTTGTTTTTATCCACAGGTTAAGGATATTTTTGTAGAATTTTTATCTGATAATGCTTTGATCCATTTTAGTTTCATTGAAGTTACGTATGCCTCTATATCTCTATATCCATCATATCGAGGCCACCATTGAATTTGTCGCCTACTATGAGCGTTGATCATTTGATCTTTTCTTTAGTTTTATTCCATAAGAATGGGTAAATAAGGGTATTAATTTCTTGGACAATTTTATCTGGCACTATTGGCGAATGAAAAGCATATACCAGGTTAATTTTCTCTTTGACCAGTTGTTTACAATGGCTTCACAACTTTCGACTTTTGCTTCCCAATTTAATTTCTCACATTCTTTCTTATCGAGGCCAAAGTAAATTCTGAGAGCTTTTACTGATTTATTTGTCCATGAAATATTATCGATTTTATCTTAACTTTTTTTATCTTTGCCTATCAAAAACGCTATGGTTTTGTTTTTGTTTTATTCTAAGCCAGAAAATGATCCGTCAATTTCAATTGTTTGCAATGCGTTTGTATTGTCTTCTTTTGAGCGGAGAAATAGGGTAGTATCATCAGCTAGTTGTGATTTTTTTATCTTTTGATGTAGATGCAAATCATTACGTTTTATAGTGATGCCGTTTATATTGTTTGATTTACGTATCTTAATTGCCCAGATAATGAATAGTAAAGATGAAATGGGACAGCCTTGTCTTACGTCGCGTTCTTCAAATATATGTTTGTATGTTGCAGTAAAATGTTTTAACCCATTGAATGAAATAGTTTTTGAACCCAAAATGTTTTAATGTTTTGAATAAAAAATTACGTTCTACTGTATCAAAAGCTTCGTTAAGTGCATCAGTGAGAATGCATTTTAATGAATTCCAGAAGGTATTATAAAATTCTGCCGTTAGACCGTCCATCCCTGGGCTTTAATTTGACTTCATAGATTTTAATGCTATTTCGGCTTCCTCATTTGTGAAGAGGCCTTCACATAAGTCAGCGTCTTGTGAGGATAGATAGCGAGCACATTCGATGTTTATCAGATAGTTTTGTATTTCAGATTGACTTTATGATTTTTTATGTATATAATTGAGAATAGAATTTTACTTCCTCATTCAAGATGTCTTCAATTTCCGAGAACGCCTTTTTACTATAATTTTATTTAGAGAGAGATTTTCTTGCTTGCCTGTATTTTTCCATGTTAACGAAGTATTTTGTGTTTTTTTCTCCTTGTTCTATAAATTTTACTTTAGATCTTATTTCAGCACCTTGGGCTTTAATATCGTAAAGTTTGTTTAATTCTAAACCAATCTTAGATTTAACGCCCATGTTTGTTACACTATCAGTCGCGTTAATGTACAACGGTTGGTTTTCTAACGATTGAATTTCGTTGTATCCTTCGTTACTTTTTGTTTTGCATAATTTATTGATTTGTCTTTTATTTCGTTTTTTAGCTGTTCCCACAATGTTTGTTTTGATGTATCAATTTTGCATTTTGTCTTTTTTATAAGATTTGTTATTAATTAAAGATAAAAGGTGTCGCTTAAACCCCAGGAATTTGTATAAAAGGAAGTGGGAGGAGCCTAACTTCAAATGGTGTCTGTTTTTTGCATCATTTTGTAATCTTAACTTTCTGTTAATTACGCAGGTTTTAAATTCCGAAATTGATGTAAAATTGCCACAGTGCTTTATTTTCAACATTTGAATAATTTATTACAAGCATCTGAAATATGAAATTTCACAAGAGTTGACAATTAAATTTCAATTTGACATAACCTCTGACCCTAGTCACATGATGTAAACAGAAATCTGCTGCTACAGGGTGTTTATACCAGTATGTATACGTACAGACTTACCTGTGTGAGATATCAGCCCAGCAAAGCCCAACTAAAGGAGTATTTACGTTATAGCAGTTATAAACTTCATTGATTGAACTGATAAGCCTTGTCCATTATCAAGTCGGTAGGAGCTAACACACGCTTGCCTTTAAGTACGAATTGTTGAATTAAAGATTTGTTTTGTTATATTTTAGCCATATGTCTGTAAGTTTAAAACGTTTAATTAGTGTATTTAGGCTTTTTACAGTTTTTTGCGTTGTATTTTTTTGTATTAACCCTGTTTGTAGATTCTGTCAGTAGCATCAAGCGTGTCATTAAAGTCGCCTCCTACTATCAGCATACCTTGAGATTCGTTTTCGTTGGTTGTTATTAGCGAAGTAAAGAAACTATTTCTGTTTGTGTTATCATTATTTGCAATAACATTAACAAGATGGGTTTGAGTAAATTTATAGTGATGTTAATTAACAGATATCTAATATCAGGGTCCATGAAGCTCACTATATCACAATTTAAGTTTTTCATAATAAAAATTGAACAGCCTTTGCTTAAATTGTTCCCGTATAAAATTAAATAATAACCAGTCGTCGAACCCATCTTTTATTAGAGGAGATAATTCCGGTGTAAAATGAGTTTCCTGAATAGTGTTTGTAACACCATGTATTGTTTCAGTCTGGCACGTTATAGCTTGTCTCTCAATCCCTGACAATTAATGGATATAAGATGAAGTAAATTTATCATTTATTTATTCATGGTTCATGGATATTATCTTGTAGTCTTGTTTAAAACCTAATTTTACGTAAAACCATTCCTCGTGTAAAATTATGAACACACTTATATAACATGTTATTAAAGGCAAAGAGCATAAAACAGCAAACATTTTTGCATATGACAAACCGACATTCAAAGGTTACATAATACCATTAGGAGCAAAGAGCATGAAAAAAGCAAACATCTTTGCCTATTACAAACTGACATTCCAAGGTTGCATAATATCATCATGAACAAGGAGCATGAAGCAAAAAGCAAACATCTTTGCATATTACAAACTGACACTCCAAGGTTACATAATATCATCAAGCTCAAAGAGCATGAAAAAAGCCAACATCTATGCATATTACAAACTGGCATAAATATGTTGCATAATATCATCAAGATCAAAGTGCATGAAAAAAGCAAACATCTATGCATATTGCAAACTGGCATAAATAGGTTACATAATATCATCTACGCAACTTTCTTTAGATTAAACTCACATGTTCAAGCCTACCTCGGGTATATCAGACAAGTATCCCAACCTGGGTTTTCCAGCGCTCCAACCAGGACCATAAAACATTGCTTTTATTTTACCAATGACTCCCGGTGTAACAATAGCCTTCTTGATCAGTTGGATGATGCTCACACACTGTAAAATGAGATGATAGTTGTAAAGCAACTATGTACGTCCCCTGTTTATATACACGAGCTATAAAAATGCATCTTTGGATAATAAAAATAACATGTTATAACGATTGGCCAAGTCCATGGTTGTTGCATGAAATCTTTGCGTTTTGTTTTGTTTTCTCAAATTGTAAATAACCTTCAGTTCGATTGTAATATTGCAATTAGCACATTTTCTAGTGTACAGGACTTATGTGTACTCTTGATGGTATTCAAACCGATCCAATCATTATATGACAAATGAGTGGAGCAATGCAGAGCAGAGCACAGAACACCAGAGCAGAGCGAAGCACAGAACACCACAGCACAGCAGAGCGGCGCGGAGCACAGAACAGCAAAGCGGAGCATAGCACATCGGAGCACAGAACAGCAAAGCGGAGCACAGAACAGCACTGCTGATCGGAACGAAGAACTGAACAGCACTGCTGAGTGGAACGGAGAACAGAACAGCACTGCTGGGTGGAACGGAGAACAGAACAGCACTGCTGAGTGGAACGGAGGACAGAACAGCACAACACAATAATTATAAGTTACACGTTTGTGGAAGTTATAAATAAGGAGGAACAAAGTACCCTTACCCGATACATATTACCGTGATTTTTACTAGGGATGTAAACGGTTAATCGATTAATCGATTAACCGTTCGTTTGTTCGATTAACCGGTTATTAAATCATTAATCGATTAACCGAAAAAAATAGAAAGAAGCAAGTAAAATATAATAATGAACTATAGAAAAATCGAAATTTTCATTTGTGAAACTTTGAAGTCTATACGCGCGTATTATCTTGTCAATAAATCAGTCGACCAAAGGTGCGAAAAATACGACAGTTGAGCAAATTAACAATTCATTGACACTGACCTGGGACCATTATACACACTGACACGTATATTGTTGATTGTGTAATTAACTAATTGAGAAGCGATTTTTGGATATACGAGTCAACTTGCTGGGACTTCCTCACAATTTGATAATTGTATCGCAAGTTATATACAATAAGTATGATATGTTATACTATCGCAGAAAAAAATCGTCTGTCTGGATGAAAAAAAAACTTAAAATGTAACCTTTGCCGTAATGCATGTATGTTATACTATGTATACACGTATGTTGTGTGTTACGTTTTACTAAGACATGCTAATAAAATCGTCGAACAATATCACTTTTTCGTCTTTTGCATCTTTATTGATATAAACTGACAACCTTGTTCTTTATTAATTATCTCTGAGTTAAGACACTGGTATGATTTAATTTTGCATCTTTGCATCAAACATAGCCGCTGATAATTGTGAGAACGTGTTGACATTTGATACTCAATTGCACAAAGTGTGAAATACTTAAATACATCGAGTGGAATCACATTTAAATTTATCATTACACCAATCAACCAATCAAATGATCGTTGTTGTACGCTCCGCCCAATGTTCCAATTATAACCTGACCAAATTGAGTATGGAACAAGTATGCCGTAATCTACTTTTTTTGTAAACAAAATTACTATTAGTTGCCATAATGTTATTTGTAATTGATCATTGATATAAATAAACTGAAAATTGATAGTACACGCATCACATTTCAGTGATAAATATATATTGATGTATATATACATTATCGCATTTCGTGTGATACGTCGGTGTCGCGGAAACTTATGACAATTCATGTTTATAAGCACTTCGTACAATTAACATACGGTTAATCGATTAATCGTTCGTATGAACGAACGATTAACCGATTAGTAAAATCTTGACGAATTGACATCCCTAATTTTTACCTAAAATATTCACTCTTTAAGTACAAGCCTATGCTTACATTGCGTTCTACTCGCTGTTAAAAGTTTGGTTCTACTTTTGAATTCATTCCAATTATTACATTTATCATCACATCACAACGTATCATGACTGATAAACATTCATTCTGGATCCCTTTTTCCATTCAGTTTGTTGTTTTACTTGGATAAGACAATTTTCCCAAACGTGTACTAGTATTTCATTCTGAGAAAATTGACATAATTTGGAAAGGCTGAACCAGAGGTTTTAACACCTTGTCTTAGATTCGAGTTTATTTTTATCTTATACACATCATTGGAATTTATTGTTCGTGAAACTGGGGCCAGGATTCTGTTCTTCAAAAACTAATTACCTGACTTTTAAACATGTTGAAGGTATTGACATTCGAAACGATTCCATACGCAATATTGTCCACGTCGGACTCCGATGTGAATGTACCTGAAGTTATCCGAATAGTTTGATACATATGAAATTCAATTAGCAGCCACCAGTGATCAATGGTTATCTACGATTACACTATAAATTATGCGAGAACAAAAATGAATTAATGTATCCCATCTGTATCAATACAAATCCCTAATATCGAATGTTTCCTGGTTTATTATCATGCCCGTTGTCGAGCATCGATACACGCCTCGCCGTTTTTCCTGTGATTTTCTAGTTACAGTACTTGGCTCAGCAGTTGGGATTGGGGTACTGAAAAGGCGTCCCACCGAAATTTGGAAGCTGAGTTGAGAAGGAGCTGAGATTCATAACAACGACCATTCATTCAGTAGTCCAGCGCGTTACCGTTAGACCATGGATCAACCCAGAATGTCTTCGTTACGGAATTGACCCTATAAATTACGTTATGCATTGTAGTAACACATTACCAAACATTCTATCCCATATTATAAACACTCCGGCGTAGTTCCTATCAATACAAGCTCGGTTCCTTCCGTGATGTACGCGATGATGACTCGGTGTATTCATTATGTACTCCAGGGGTCCCAAACTCTTGAAATACTGTAACAAAAACTATGTGTATTACTAGAACATGTATATAATGTACGCATAAGAAACAAAATTACAACAAATATACGGCAAATTAACTAAACTGTGGAGACAATGCACACGAATCACAAGTCAATGGAATAGTTACAGTGATTATCATGACTAGTCACCATGATCTTTGATCTTCCCCTCTCATTTAAAGTCGGAGGTGGAGCGGTGGTGTCAAGATTAATCGTTTGTTTACCAACTGAAATGTTTTTGGTTCGAATCTCGGGTCAGGTTTCCGATATTTTTTGGAGATTTTCAATGTCCCCATTCCAACTATCTTAAGTATACTTTTGCCACCTACCAATCCAAATTTCTTTCGTTTATATTTCCGAACGGACAGATCTGTTTTCTGTCTTTATTCCCTACAGGGCTAGTGTACAGACATGCTCATTTAGGATCGCCGTAGGTCTTTCTCCCCGATGTCTATAGATGCAAATAACGTAACAAAAACTTCTGAATAAAATTCACCATTTGTTAAATGCCGTTTAATTCAGTTGTATGCACAGATTCTGTGGTAAAACTTATTTCGCTGATACAAACCGAGGAGTGGATGAAAAACTGGTAGAATGAATTCAAGCTTAGATGGGCCATCATGGTGGTCGGGTCTACAAAAAAGGCTAAAGGAGTGTAGAATATCCACATATACACTCTTTGAAGATATGGTTGTCTTAGTGCGGCAGCTAGGTTAAATTCTTCTGAGCTATGGTGATGCTGATGCACAGTCCATAAGATATTCAATTCTACAAAAGTCACATTCTTTGAAATTTGATCACAGTATAAGTGGCGAGTTTCGTTACACATAAGTTGGATTAAACAATTGGCTGCGATGTTGTTTTTTTTATCTTATTTTATAAATACAATGTTACCGATATTCCTAATAGTGTCTATTGTCTATCTTTTTATATCACTATTTAAATTTGTCAATGAATTATTTATGTAAAAACAAAGAAAAGGAGACAACTTGTCTTAATCAGACGCTCCCAGAGGCATGCTTGACAGTATATTTGAATTTAAACTTTATAAATATTCAAGGAGTTTCGATTTTACATACTTGCCCTGTGTATATATGAACGATAAAGGTTTTAACTGCGCAAACAATATCAGACCAAAATCGGATAAGCAGGATTTCGTGCTAGAGGAAACGGTAAATGTTGTTAACAAAGAAATAGCCATTGATGAAAGACTTAGTAAAATGAAATGAAAAAACTTCAAAGGAGACACAGAATTAACTGATATATCTTGACATATTTTGTACAATAATGTTCTGGATGATAAATACATGTTCATATTCAAAATAAAATATATGTTATGTTCTGTATATGCAAC
Source organism: Lutraria lutraria (assembly GCA_964023205.1). Taxonomy (NCBI): domain Eukaryota; kingdom Metazoa; phylum Mollusca; class Bivalvia; order Venerida; family Mactridae; genus Lutraria; species Lutraria lutraria. The sequence continues at coordinate 31,502,166 of OZ026839.1, read as the reverse complement.
AACTAATTCAGAATATTTAAATCTAATTACCCTCGTACGGACGGACAATTGTACAGATAATTTATTCACCATATGACCCCCACATCTGTAGATGTCGAGGCATATAAATAAAGAAAAATTGTTTAAACAAAAACCATGCATTGCTCTGTGGTGCCAGTAAAACAGGAAGTCCACCAATATCAATAACAACACAAATCTGACTGGGCTATTGAAGGATATTTCTACAAAACAGATATGTTCGTAAATCCACGCATAGCAGTCTGACGTGAGAAATCTTACCGCTAGCCTGAAAACATAATTGATAAAAATGTGTATGTCATATCATGTTAGCATGTATTAATTATAACCAAGGGAGCAAAACATATTATAATAATTTTATACGTGCAATCACAAATTACAATAATCCTATTTTACAGTGTGCTGATATTCATTCTTGGACTACGGCTATTTTACCAAGGACCTAAATGGTGAAATTTAATAACATGCAACTTCCGTTACCATCATTATCATTTATAACGTACTGATAACGTAATTACAGCTTAACAAAAATATGTGGCCCATTGAAAAGGCTTAAAAAGCGGTCCTTACATAGGGTTTAAATGTTTTTGTGACATCTTGAAATGTAATGGGTGAGATAAATAAAACTGTCAGTGATTCAAGTAAGTTTTGCAAATTGACGATTTTTAAACATCGGAATAAGTATCGACGATAAATCGATACTAGTATATTATACATCTAAAATAAATGGCCAAAATGCCTCTTTTCCTATTTTTTGTACATTTTTGTGAAACGTGTATAACTTAAAACAATGTTATTCTATAAAAGAAAATAATTTACTTAAATCATTTCATCATACATGTTGTAGTTTAAATATCATGCGGAAACTATAAGTTATATCTGTAGAAAAAGCCCAAAAACCAAGCTTTTTCTTCACTTCAAAATGCAAACATTAGCAATAGTGTTTCTGTTCTGTCAAAACGACGATATTTTAATAATGGGTATCGATAATCGATCGGCTGAAAAAATCGATGTACTAGTATCAGAAGTAGACAATTGTGAACTAGTGGAGTGTGTACTTCTGATACATCATCTGTTATTTGTTATTAAGAAAAAAATACGAAATCTACCCTGGTGCTCTTTCCATTATAAACATCAGCAAGGAAGACATGGTGTCATTTAATCGGTATGCATCATTTTGAAGAAGTTCTGATGTTATCCATTCGATTGTGATCAACAGTGAACTGATCAGACCCTGAAATAGTTTTAGACAACTCATAAATATTGTGAGAACTAAAACTATCACTAAAGGTGATGAATACCCCCAGATGCGGCTTTGGCGCAGTTATTGTTACATTTTACAGAGGGAAATGTAATGCATATTCATTTTTTGGAATTTGATTTCAATCAAATTCCTTTGGTATCGTTGACTTACTAAAATGCCGTGAGCTCCATAACTGTCATGGTTCCCGTTCCCACTCACACTCTAATGTGTGCTGTAAGATTATGGACGGAAACCAACTAGTTTAGCATAAAATAGTTCAACTTTCGGTTTTCGTTCAGTAGGTCAGTAATTTCTCTACAGAAGTATGCATGTAATTACATTAATCTACTATTGATGTATGTCTTATATGTGACTTTTTGACATGTAAATCAGTGTTAAGGTTTATATCCATAACGCGTATCGATCGATACTATCGGCTAGAGCTATATATATAGTTGGATAAATTCTAAAAAAAGAATGTGGGGTTTTCCCGTCGAAGTGCAGAGAACAGAATGGTGGTACACATAAATTTGCGAAAAAATAACAGTTATTGTGAAGTTCGCAATTATTATGTTGGTTCACAGTGTGTGAAGGGTATTTTGGTGTGAAGACAGAAGGATCGTAATGGAACTAATGAAATCGTGCGATGTCGGTATATTCCGTAGCTAGATCGGCATATATATCGCCGTATAACGGCTCGTTTCCGAATAGCTATAATTTTTACTTTCACTTCAAAACCTGTCATATACTCCAACATCATGATATCAAGTTTGCATTTAATTCACATACCAATTATATAGATTTTCTGAAAAATCTTAAACTACGATTAATCAATCGATAGTGCCCGGTTTATGTCAGTTCATTTCGATAGCAATTTTGTTCCGAGTATGGAACTGAAAACATGGACAATCGAAAAACTCTTCGAAACCTGATTATCACTAAAAGAACTATGTAGGTCGATTTAATTCGTTTCTAACACTGTAGTGTGCAATTAAAGTGACATGTGGTCATAATCAAGATAAATTATTAAAATGGAGCGTTTTGAAGAGCTTTTCGGTATGTACTAAATCAGTAAATACGACAGCAACAATGCTAATTTTGGTACGGATGGATTCGAAAATTATAGGCTGGACAATGGGCTACATAAAAAAAACTCGAAACATCTGATAACTTAGATAACCATCATGCTAGGTTGATAGAATTAAGCACATAAATATGAATATGTACATAAATAGATGGCAATATTGAGATGGTGTATGTTAATTCCTAAGCATGAATATCCATCAACTGTGCAGTTCCTAATTTAGGATTTCTCCTAACAGTCATTGTTGTGTTGCGAGCAACACCTGTGACTGTCTCATAGGAAAAAAATCAAATTCCGACAGTACTTTCAGTACTTTGATTAATACCTGCAAACTGTTGGTTAGAAATATCCTGCCAGTTTCTAAATATTCATTATATAAAAAAATAACAAAGGGCCATAACTCATTAAAATTTACTTGGACAAAACCTATTGTGGACATGCACAACTTGGCAAACTAAGAAGTTTCACTGAATTCCTGCATGTAGTTGCTGAGAAATGGTACGGACAAACTGTACCTATTGTATAAAACAAAGGACCATAACTCAGTGAACATATTTGAATGCCCCCCCCCCCCCCCCCAGAAATAAATAGAATTCTAAGGCCTTTAGCTTATGTACATATTATACGATAGAATGATGCCCGTGAGTAACTGTTGCTGTAAGCTAGTATTGATGTGTAATTATTAGCCGATGGTGTGTCTATCGACTATGCATAATTAAGGCCGTTGTAACGTTTTCAAGCTCCTTTGTTTCAGGTCCCCCCCCCCCCCGGTAAATTAAAAACGTTTCAAAGTACCGATCCCGGTAACAGTAAAACGTTTTCAAACTCCCTCCCCTGTTTTAATAATCCCTCCCCGGTAACTTGAAAACGTTTTCAAACAAATTATGGTCATGAAAAGTATACACCCTTATTCAATTAATGAACTGAAATGCAAGACCTGACCTTCGCAACCATACACTAACTTGTGTTCAGAAAACTTACAATATTTAATTGTTTTTTTCTTTTTTTTTCTTTTTTTTTGGCCAAATCAATTAAGATTGCATTGGTATTTGCGCAATAACCCTCATTGGATTCCATAATGAAGAAATGAACTTGTCAGTATATTACGTCATATAATTTCGTCATTAGGACCACATTATGTGTTATTACTAAAGTTGGTCATAGCATATGTGTTAAACTCAGACCTCTTTGGGTAAAACTAGAGGTTCACAGGATCTGCCAAACACACATATTAAGAGGAAGGCACTTAACATTAAGTTTCATAATTAACGTATGACCGTATTATATGCAATAAGATCAAACAACGTTGATGAATCATAAAATGTATCGCTACACTCCTAAATAATCCTGAAAACTTCCTTTATTTTGCAATTGTCTGCACGTGATGGGGATCGAATTCACTTTATGGTTGCTAAATAACTGTAGTACATGCATTTATGTGTTTGTAATATCCTTATTCGTGTACAAGCTCCCCCTCTCTCTCTCTCTCTCTCTCATTATGAATTTCAAATTATTACCCGGGTAAATCTGAAGACGTTTACAAAACAACCCCGGCGGTAATCCAAAAACGTTTTCAAAGCGCACCCGGGTAACATGAAAACGTTTTTAGATTACCGGGTAGGGCATTTGAAAATTGAGGGGGTAATCTCAAAACGTCTTAAGTGTACCCCTACCAGTAACTTAAAAACGTTTTCAAATTCCCCGGTATAACCTGAAAATTGTTTAAGTTACCGGGGGTTACTTGAAACGGGGGGAGTTTGAAAACGTTACACCGGTCTTTGTTGATAGATACGACCTCCTTACAATTTCAAATTTAATTAATCAACATACTACTGCGCATGTCTAGAACTGGTTCCCTTGCTTGGTTCTTTATCGTGTCCGATGCAAAACACCCTTCGTCCTTGTTCCTGCGATAATCTAGACGCAGTACTCGACTGAAAAAAAATTCCATTAGAAATTCGAAAGGCGAGAATCGAACCCAAAAACTATAGTTCAGTAGTCCCCGCGTTAACACTAGATCACCGAACATCGAATGACATAAAACATAACTAAAAGAACCAGCGTGTAAGGGTGTTCATGAAACTTTATCATAAATCAGAGACATAGATGTTATCTATGTCTCTGCATAAATGTATCCAAATAATCACAAATTAATCAAAAGAAGTTTTGGAAACATACTATAGAAGGAAATGATTTTACAAAGAAGTAAAGTGAGTGGACTTACCTGGTATACAAGAGGGGTACTGAGATCAACGTGTGTCGCCGACGAACTTATGTTCATGGTTGTGATGAAAATCTGAAATTGATATGTTTTAAATTAAACTATCATCCGTTTTGCCAATGACCTACTAAACTATGCATATACATGTATCTATGTATATTATAAGTATTTGGTTTTCCTACATTCAAAAATATTTAGGTAATATATATCCAATGTCCAAGCATTAATCATTTTAGAATACTCTAGTAACCTAAATACGTACCCTCCAAATGCACAAGCTTGGTACATTCGTGTGAAATGTTGTGTGATTTGTTTAAAAAGCTAGTATTGTATTATAATATAGAACTTGGGGCAATATAGACACGTTATTAGGTTAATATACGTACCTGGGCAATGTTGTAATGAGAGACATTGAGAAGTTCGAATTACTAATGCATTTAGATTGATTATATTAATAAATGTACATATATTTCAACAGGCTCTTCATTATTATTCTCCACATTGTTAAGGCTTTATCCGCATGACTGCCTAATGAATCTCACCTCCCAGTGTTATTTAACTATAAGCTCCAAGTGACTTATTTTCGTTTAAATCAAGTAACACTTTCTGTTACACACATGAACAGTCAAACCTGTGTTGGCGGCCAACTCCGAATAAAGGCCACCCTGTAAATAAAGGTCGTTCTTTTAAAAACTGTCATTGAATATTTAGAAGAAAGTGACCTCTTAATAAAGATCACCTGTCAATAAAGCCCACATCTTGACTTTCATAGTGGTGGCCTGTGTTCACAGTTTGACTAAATGTTAGCTGAAACCAGGTTTTCGCGATGAGTTATTTGAGTAAACATTCTGCATTATCGAAACTTAATTTCATTTACAATGTTACACCGTGACATATAAGTACTGTACCAAGCGGGGAAAAACTGTCTGAAAAAATACTGATATGACGCCCGCTACCACACTTACGGAATGTTCGGAAAGTATACTTTACCTGTACTATTTGCGAATCTATTTTTGCATGTCCGATGTAAACATACGATAATATTTTGAATAGTTTTTCGGTATAATAAAATAAATGTTACATGTAGACCTGACATGTAAGTAGGTAAGTAAAATTTATATATTATTGCCCCTCACCTTTTTCGTAATGTTAATTTCACATAGGCAAACAGGGAACATTTGTACTGTTACATTCATAGTACCACGCGACTGAACATTTGTTTACTGTCACATGGTAATAGTAAATTTTTGACAGTATTTTTAGTACTGTCATAGGGTAATAGTAAATTTTTAACAGTATTTTCTTGAAAAAAGTTTGGGGTAATAAAATAAATAACACATAGCTTAAGTTGTAGGTAACAGTAAAAATGTCAGCACTCGGAAAGTACTGTTACCCTCGGCCGAATGTGTTATTTATATACTGTCACATAGGTGATAGTAAATTTTTAAAGTATTTTCTTTAAAAAAGTTTGGGGTAATAAAATAAATAACACATAGCTTACGTTATAAAGCTATGTGTTATTTATATACTGACAATTAGTAACGCAAAAAGCTGGTTTGTTGTCCATTTTATTCAGTCATAGAATATAATTGGATGCACTAGTGTAACGCTGACGGTCGGAATGTACTTTATTCTATCAAATATTCGATTACTTCCTTTGATAAATCGTCAGCGGGAACCATGCAGTTTATAGTAGAGGAAAAAATTCGAAAGAGGCCTAGTTGATATTATTTGTTTGCAGTTTTATTTGTACCCTCTCATGTAATTATTTTACAGGATATTTTAATTTTTCTCTATATACATGTATTATTCTGAAATGGCGGCCATCTTGGAAACGATTGTTCCTATGGTAAAAAAGAATGATATTATTTTGTTATTGAACTATATAATTGTTGTGATCGCATGTAGTCCGTCGTCCGTGCGTCCTTCCGTCCGTCATTGCGTCAATAATTGCTTTAAATAATAAGTTACAACATCTCCTTAAGCCAATGTCAATGAAACTTTACAGGGATGTTCCATGCATGGAGCTCTACCAAAGTTCTTTAAAAAATTTAATTTCATTAAAAAGCTCTTGTTGCCATGGCAACCAATAGCAAAAAATTCTTGTCTTCTTGTCAGAAACCATTTAGCCTAGAGCTTAGATTTTGTGGTGTGTAGCATTGTCTAGTCGACCTCTACCAAGTTTGTTCAAATTATGGCCCTGGTGTCAAAAATTGGCTCAGCCCCGGGGGTGAATTGATTTTACGCAGAATTATACAAATTCCCCGCAACGGTTACATTCCTTGATCAGTACATTATTGTAGCAAAGCGTAACGTAACCGGTGTGAGAAGTTCGAGACTTTTTTGCTATTGTTTATAATAATATTTATTGATCCTGATGAAGGCCAATATGGCCGAAACGTTGAGGTTTAAATAAATTAAATAAACAATTTAAGTTTTGCTGAAGTTAGACTTCTTTTTTACATACTATAAAGACTTATCTAGAGCTTAGATATTGTGTGTGTAGCATTTGTTTAATCGACCTCTACCAAGTTAGTCAAAATTGGCCCCGCCCCAGGGGGTCACTTGATTTAAAAAATGTTCTTGTACGAAACCGCAAGGCATAGAGCTTAGATAATTTGTATGTAGCATTGTCTAGTAGACCTCTACCAATTTTTTCAAGTTATGGTCCTCGGGTCATAATTGGCCCCGTCCCGGGGGTCACTTGATTTATATAGGCTTACATAGGACAATTTTAAAATTCTTCTTGTCTTAAAACACATGACTAGACCTAGAGTTTAGATATTTAGTGTGTAGCCTTGTCTAGTGGACCTCTACTAAGTTCGTCAAATTAGGGGCCTGGGGTAAAAAATTGGCTCCACCCCAGGGAGCGAATTTCTTCCACATTTTTAAGCTATTGCAATGAATCTTGGAATATGTTATCACCATGAAGTGTAGATGTGCAAGACACAACTTTCATGCCCAGCGATTTACTCATTGCTGAGTTATGTCCCACTGAACTCGGCCGTATAGTGAACTATCGCAGTATAAGGTGGGGTATTAGTCACCTTTTTGACGGCTCTAGTTTGCATAGCAAATTTAACAGTAAATTGGCTACAATTCTGTGGTGAATATAAATTGGCTGATATTTGTGTTTATTATTCTGGTATAGTAGGATTTTATGCTTGATGCCTATTTTTAGCTCACCAGAGCACAAAGTGCTCATGGTGAGCTGTTGTGATCGTGTGATGACCGTCGTCCGTGTGTGTGCGTCAGTGCGTGCGTGCGGGGTTGCGTGCGTGTGTGTGTGTTTGTGCGTGCGTACGCACGCGCGTGCGTGCATGCGTCAACAATTGCTTTAAACAACAACGAAACTCGACATGGATGTTCCTTGCATGAAGCTCTACTAAAGTTGTTAAAAATCATTTTGTTATAAACTCTGGTTGCCATGGCAACCAATAGGAAAAACTTCAAAAATCTTCTTGTCCAAAACCACAGGGCCTAGAGCTTAGCTATTTGGTGTGTAGCATTGTCTAGTAGACATCTACCAAGTTTCTTCGAATTATTGCTTTAGAGTGAAAAAATTGGCCTTGCCCCAGGGGTCACTTGATTCTTATAGGCTTATATAGGAAAATTTAAAAAATCTTCTTGTCCGAATTCACAAGATCTAGAGCTAAGATATTTAGTGGGTAGCATTGTCTAGCGGACCTCTACCAAGTCTGTTAAAAGTATGGCCCTAGGATGAAAATTACCCCCGCCCCGGGGTTCACGTGATTTATGTAGGCTTATATAGGAAAAAACATCTTCTAGTCCAAAACCTCGAGGCCTAGAGCTTACATATTTTGCATGTAGAATTGTCTGGAGGACATCTACCAAGTTTGTTCAAATTATTGCTGTAGGAGCAAATTTGGCCCCTTCCCTGGGTCATTTAATTTTACGAAGGCTCATGATGATTTTCTCTAAGAGTCTTTTCACCTGGTGAGCGATATGGAGCCATCATGGCCCTCTTGTTCATTGAAGTAATCATTGCTATGAGTGACATGTTGCCTTATATGGGAATATCAAATGAACAAAGTGTAAAGTGTCTCAATAATGTCACACTTTGAAATGATTTAAATGCAGTGGCTGTTAATTTGAAGTATGTTAATTGGTATTTTTCCGTGTGAATACTTTTATATTTATTGAACAGTTGTGTGTTGTGATGTGTGTATTTTTTAAATAAAATTTAATGATTACTTAAAAGAATCTCTTACATTGCTAGAAACGGGTGAGGCTTTATTTGTAGATTGAGTTTTTTTTAGCAATTTTTTATCCTGGGGGGGGGTAAATTATTCAATAGAAGTACAGCTATATAACGCTGGGATGGTCCTTATAGATTTCTGTAATGTATGAGATAACATGGTAAAAACATATTGTATTGATTCTTACATTAAATGTAGAGGTTCATATTAATTTGAGAAATGTCTTAGCTAAATGTCAGAGTCTGTTAGGTTCTACCTAATAGAAAATATAATTATGTATATCTTAGTTCATTGTAAAAGATCAGGTTTTGTTTTTTGTTAAGGCCTAAATTTTTATAACAGCCCCGCAAACGAAGTTTGATCGGGGGTATATTGGAATCACTCTGTCGGTCGGTCGTTGGTCAGTTGGTCTGTCCGTCCATCCGCATACAAGTTTGTGGAGTGAACTACTTCCACATTCTTTAAGCTATTGCAATGGAACTTGAAATATGATATCACCATGAAGTGTAGATGTGCAAGACACAATGTTCATGCCCAGCGATTCACTCATTGGAGTGTTACTACCCCTTGAACTAGCTTAGTTGTATAGTGTACCATTACATTCTTAGTGTCAAAGCTGCGGCAGGGTATCAGTCACTTCTGTGACAGCTCTAGTTTTATTATCCAATAGACTACACCCTAAGGCGCCTTAAGCCAATTCAGAATTTAATTCCCTTTTTGATGCCAAATTAACTTACAAAGGTGAATGAACCTTGACCCTCTGTGTGTGTAGAGCAATTCTTGTTTTACTTCAATTATAGCTGGATGCTGAACTTTTCATGGGTTCTAACTTAACACTGAAACTATTGATAAATAAACATGATTATTTTGTTAAAATATTATGCTAAGTGTTAGAACAATCTGCTATTAGGTTTTATGCTATAATTTTGCTTGCTTTAAGTGCTGCTGTTTTTGATTTCATAAATTGGTCATGATTACTTCCCTTGCTAAATGTGCATCTTGTTCATGATTACCTCCCTTGCTAAATGTGCATCTTGGTCATGATTACCTCCCTTGAAAAATGTGCATCTTGGTCTTGACTACCTCCCTTGCTAAATGTGCATCTTGGTCATGATTACCTCCCTTGCTAAATGTGCATATTGGTCATGATTACCTCCCTTGCTAAATGTGTATCTTGGTCATGATTACCTCCCTTGCTAAATGTGCATCTTGGTCATGATTACTTCCCTTGCTAAATGTGCATCTTGGTCTTGATTACCTCCCTTGCTAAATGTGCATCTTGGTCATGATTACCTCCCTTGCTAAATGTGCATCTTGGTCATGATTACTTCCCTTGCTAAATGTGCATCTTGGTCTTGATTACCTCCCTTGCTAAATGTGCATCTTGGTCATGATTACCTCCCTTGCTAAATGTGCATCTTGGTCATGATTACCTCCCTTACTAAATGTGCATCTTGGTCATGATTGCTTCCCTTGCTAAATGTGCATCTTGGTCATGATTACCTCCCTTGCTAAATGTGCATCTTGGTCATAATTACCTCCCTTGCTAAATGTGCATCTTGGCCATGATTACCTCCCTTGCTAAATGTGCATCTTGGTCAAGATTACCTCCCTTGCTAAATGTACATCTTGGCCATTATAACCTCTGTGGTACAGATAACTAGATCATAATTATTCCTAACTACAGGTATTGATACATAATATATTCATAATTATCTCCCTTTCTATTGGGTATTATTTGATTTCAATGATCCCTGGTTCAAAATCTGATCATAGTTATCTCCCATGTGAAATACAAGAACTGTGAAGTGAGCCTATTTACTTACATGTCCTATTATAATGAGTCAAATGTTTATCATATTAATTATATTCTTTGTTTGCGTTTATAGGATATTTCATACTATTTGGATCACATTCTGTGGTTTTATTCAAAGGTAAGACTTGCTAAGATCATTGTCTGTGAATGGCTCAACAATTGTTGTTATGTACACAATTTTGTTTATTAACTGGTTCTTTTTTACTTATTTTTTAAAATTATTTCGTCATGCTCCTTTCATATAGATTGCAATTTGCTTGAATTAGTCCAAGGTGTCAATCAATTTCCCATTTTATGACATTTCTCTAAATTTTATGTCGTGTTTTTTTCTTCAAAATCATTGAGTCTGTCATTATTATGCAAATTAAGAAATGTTTAAAATCTATGGAAATTTTCCTCATCAAAATCAGTATTTTAAGATTTCTGGAATTGTTCCGAAATAACATATCCTATGTGAAAAGTCTGATTACCAAGTTGAAATATGTAACAAAAAGTGTGTTTATAATGAAGCTGTATCTAGGTAAAGTTTACTGTAGATATTTTTGTTGTGCTTATCAAAAATTTATACATTTTTATATCCTTAATCATATATTTTTTTCAAAGTTTTATCTAGTTGACAGCTGCCCGTTAATTGCTTATTATATTCTTTTTTCGGTAGCCATAGGTTACCCATTTCTTTACAAAATCTTACAAAGATAAAGAACAAAACATTTCATATAATTTATACAAAGTACATATTGCGCTGTTCTCTATAGACTTTTGATTCTAGCATATTAAGATTTTGGGGGGGGGGTAACAATGGGGGGTACTAGTGTATCTGTTGTTGCTTACCTGAGAAGGTTCATTTAAAAAAATCGACAGCACTAATTTGTACTCAGGAGAGCTCAGAGTTTAGTAACTAAAGAGTGTATGGGGTCAGAGGATAGGGGGTAAATTTAAAATAAAAGGTCAAAGAAGGTAAACTACTAAGGTTCTCGTTTAAGGATGATTTTTGTAAATAAATAAATTGAGAATATACTGTTTCTGTTGGTGGAATCTTTATGGCCCCGTTGGACTTCCCGATGTATGCAACTGTCAAGGATTATTTTTTTACAATTAAAGAATAGGTTCATTTTACTCTTTACCATTAGTCAACTACTCTGGAATCACTAAATTAATAAACTTTTCCCATGATTTTTCAAATTTATCAAACTTAAATATTGTTTACACGTGTTTCTTCAATTTTATAATTGGCACAAACTTGCTGTTTAAACAGCTTATTATAATATGCTCAAGACCTCTACACTATTTTTGTTGTCGCATTTCAACTTAAGTTTGCTGGAAAACTAGTAGAGAAAAGCATGAAATAGTAAGGAAACTTGGCAATTTGTATTCAAGGATTTGAATTAAAATAACTTTGTTTTGTAGTTACCATTTATTTTTGTATGGCTCCTATGTCCTTTGACCCCTAAAGGAACATGTCTTTCGAAAGAATATTGTCGAGTATTTAGGTTTCCAAGTATAGATAATGTTTTTGCAGTATAGTTTTTTGTGTGTTGTTGCTTTTTTGTCTTATGTAGTGTTAGATATTACATTTATGTTTATAATAAATGTTATGGTAATAATATGAAAAATGATAGAGCTGAAAATGCAGTCAGAACCTGTTAATGGTTTCCATGGAAACAGACAAATTAATTGGCTCATGAAATGCAAATTTTTTGTTTGTTAAAAGGCCTTTTGTAGAATCACAAACTACTTATGGTTTTGTATGTACACTAAATGTGGCTTTCATGAAAATTGCAAGGTGCTTAAATGGAAATAATTTCTTTATGCTTTTACATAAAATCCGATAAACTTTCTCTTAATTAATTGATTCCTGGGTTAATTGTAAGGAACAATTTCGCTTATGAAATATTGGGAAATGTTACAATTTCTATGACCAGTTATATCAAATGGTTTGCTTAATAGGCTAGAAAAGCGTTGGGTTGTTTGGTGTTTCCGATCCTTTTTTGTAAACATTACCTTTGTATGTTAGAGGAATGTTTTGTCCCAAAATAATTTTCGTACTTGTATTTTGCTGATCTTACGTTCACAGACCATCTGCAAACACAAGGCTATCAGTAAAAAGATATAATGCAATCTGTAAATTAAGCCATCCTTGAAAACATGTTTGTTTGGGGTAACCCTACCCAGAGAATTATCAGTGGGTAGGTAAATAGGATTTTTTAGAGATGTCAGTTTATTAGTGAGAGATGTCTGTATATGTTCCTCAAAGCAGAAACAGTTGAAGTTCAGTTATATACTTCATGTGCTGTTTATAAAAATAATTCACACAAAGTGACAGGGTGAGCTTTTGTGATCAGTCTTCGTCCGGCGTCGTGTGGTAAGTGTCGTCAAACTTTACCTTGTGAACACACTAGGGGCCATACTTTCAGCTCAATTTTAGCAAACTGGGTCAGAAAGGTTAATATTGACAAAATGTCGGACGAGTACCATATTGCGCCATTTGGGTTCAAAAACTAGGTCACTAGGGCAAATTGCTGGAAAACCTTGTGAACACCCTAGAAATCACTGTTTTGATTGGATCATCATGAAACCTTGTCAGAATGTTTGTCTTTATAATATTGTTTACGAGTCCGAACATGGGTTATCAGGGGTCAAAAACTAGGTTGCCATGTTAAATCTTATGAAAAACCATGTTAACTCTGTAGATTTCACAGTAATAATTTGATCTTCACCAAACTTTGTCAAATTGTTTGTTTTAATGATATAACGGTCAGGTGCAAATATGAGACATCTTGGGTTAATAACTAGGTCACCAGGTCAAATCTTAGGAAAACATTGTTAATACTGTAGATGTCACAGTTTTAATTGGATCTTCACCAAACTTTGTCAGAATGTTTGCCTCAATAATATGTGGGTCAAGATTGAACATGGATCAGCCGGGGTAAAACACTTGGTCATCAGGTCAAATCTTAGGTAAAAACCTTGTAAAAGCTCTAAATGTCATGGTTTTAATTGGATCTTGGCCAAACCTTGTCAGAATGTTTGTCTTTATTAAGGACAAGTTCAAATATGGGTTTCCTAGGGTCAAAGACTATAAAGTTTATACAGTAGGCAATTTGTCTGGACTATTTCTCATTAACTACCTACAGGAATTCAATGAAACTTCACAGAAATAATAAGTAGTTAGCCTTGTTGTGCATGCATTAATCTTGTCTTGATTGGTTAAATTTTCAATGAGTTATGGCCCTTTGGTATTTTTTATACAGTGTATATACAATATCTCAGCAACTACTCAGGAATTCAATGAAACTTCTTAGAAGTGATAAGTAGTTTGCCAAATTGTGCATGTCCACAATCGGGTTTGTCCAAGTAAATTTTAATGAGTTATGTCCCTTTATTTTTTATATCATGAATATTAAGAAATTGGTCAGGATATTTCTAAGCAACAATTAGGTATTAAAAAATGAAAATGTGTTATATTTCCCTTGTAAAATGTAACAATAACTGTGTCAAGGCGGCATAGATCTTAGGGAATTCATCACCTTTAGTGATATTTTTACCTGCTACAAAATTTACGAAATGCTGTCACACATGATATTTTAAGTTGCCCTATATCTGTTATTTATGTCTCTGCATGATTATAGGTAGGACAACTTCGAACATTTATAAGTCATCTTGGGTCAAAATCTAGGGCACCAGGTCAAATCTTAGATAAACCTTGTTAATGTTTTAGGTGTCACAGCTTTTATTGGATCTTCACTAAACCTTTTAAGCATGTTTGTCTTAATGATATGTTGGACAAGTTCGAACCTGGGTCATCTGGGCTAAAAAGCTGGGTCACCAGGTCATCACAGGAAAACCAATAACAACAGACCTCATGACACATGTATGCTCAAAATATGTTTTAATCAGTAAACAATGATTGTCATTTGAGCAATATATTGTTATTTAGTATACAATGTAGAGCTCTCTGACTTATAAAGACTAGATATTTGCAGATAGTTCTATATAGGAGTTTTTGTTGAACTGTATGATATGTATGTTCGGTCCCGTGTAATTATATTGTATATAATAAGGTACAAGTTACACTTAAACAACAGAAACTGATGTTTTACTTTTCTGTAATATGACACTGATCATAACCTTTTAGGGCAACCATCTGTTAGTTGTTGGCAGCAATTCCTTCAAGTTTTGATGTCTTATAAATATTGCTTCTCCATTGGATTTTAACATTCTATCTAGGAACAATGTGTATATACATAAATGGTTTCAGACAATTATGAAAACAATTAACAGCTGAAAAGATCTATGTGATTTCTACTGTCATATTGTCATAGTAACAGTTACAGCAAACTGTGATGTACGTACTTCAGAAAGAGGGTCTTTTCGTGTAACCTCTCCATGACACCAGAACAAAAAAGAAATACCTGTCTTAGCTATAACGTTAAATGCTTGAGCGATATGGATATATCCGATCTATGGATGTTATCTTGTACTGGATATGGAGAAGTTTTAAAACATGTTGATATTGAGAAGCAGATAAGGGAATGTTTAGAAAAAGAGGATTTAATTCCCAAATCTTCCAATGATAAAACGGACATAAAATCAGGAATCACACAATGCGTAGAACCCGGCTCTCAAAAGGTTAGAAAAGAAGAGACCTACACGTCGACTGGAAATGGATTCAACGCTGAAAAAAATGCTAGCAATTCTTCTACTGATGGTAAAAAACGCAAACCCTCAGGAAAAGATCAAACCGTATCTTCTGAGGTATCGCATCATGTACCATGTAAGTGAAAAAATAGTTTCTTGATCATAAAGCACTACTAAACTTAGTGCTCGCAAGAATTTCTTATCCAATCCGTGAAAAATAAGTTTTAAATTATTGGCTGTCTTATCTTTATAGAATATAAAACAGGTGTTCTTACCTCTACTAACCTCCCGTCCATAATACTTCCTAGCACAGAAACAGTAAACATTACATGCAAACCAAAAATCGGTAAAATAAAGTATTTCTTGTCATCAGGAAGTGAACTTTGAAGCTAAAATAAAATTTGTCGAGTGCTGATTTTTTGTGCTATACATGTATCAAAAAATTATAAATGAACAAGCAAATCTGTACTTTGAGATCAATTTGCATTTCATTTTAAAGTATTTGATAAAAATGCTGTTGAAGATTTATATTAGATTTTTATAATAACCAATAAGCTTTTCTTAAATGGAAAACGGGTTCAAACGCCGTTTGTAACTGTTCCATTTTCATGTTTTCTTGGATAAAACGTTTCCAAACAAACTATATTTTGCATCATGGTCATACAAAAACTGAAATATTTGGTGCTCAGTACAAATATCATCCAGAGGTAAGTGTAACTCTACTTACAGCGTCTTTGGAATTCAGTAGCTGTTCAAAACACAGAAAAGCTACAAAGTGAAGGAATACGTAGACCTTCAACCACATTGGCAACATCATAAACACGTCTTGGGTGATCAACCTGAAGACAGGGAGATCAGGACATAAAGAATGCATATATATTAACATATCTATCTTGGAACCGTTTTGCCTGCAACATATGTCAATGTGCTTGGTATGAAATAATTATGTATAGTGACAACCTCCGAGTACAGATCACCATGTGAATAAAGGCCGACTCGACTCCGTGGTCGAGTAATTAAGGTCGGTGACGTCTAATCACTGTAACCTCTCACTGACAGAGGATCATAAACACGTCTTGGGTGATCAACCTGAAGACAGGGAGATCAGGACATAAAGAATGCATATATATTAACATATCTATCTTGGAACAGTTTTGCCTGCAACATATGTCAATGTGCTTGGTATGAAATAATTATGTATAGTGACAACCTCCGAGTACAGATCACCACGTCTAATCACTGTAACCTCTCACTGACAGAGGATCATGGCTTCGAGCCCAGCTACCGACCATATATTTTTATGTGAGAAAGTCGGCAGTTGCTTACGGAGGATGGGAGTCTAGTACTGGTTCTTCCAAGGAGCGATGGTTAGGTTTACTGTCCGCCTCATATGACTCCGACTGTTGAAAAGGGGTGTAAAACTCGATATGAACAAAGAAAGAAACAAACAGAATTGAGGTCATTGTACTAAAAAACGTCATTTGTTCCTTAGATACTAAATTAAGACACAGTCCACATCTTGTCTTTCCTAATGTTAAC
The DNA here is from genome assembly GCA_964023205.1 of Lutraria lutraria. NCBI lineage: Eukaryota > Metazoa > Mollusca > Bivalvia > Venerida > Mactridae > Lutraria > Lutraria lutraria. Next base: position 31,485,387 of record OZ026839.1, on the reverse strand, counting down.
CTTTGGGGACAGGTTTGATTTTAATATAAAATTAAGAACAAAGTCAAAACATATCACTGAAATAAAAAATGCAAATTATTGTGTTCATGCAATGCCGACATGCAAATTGCTAACGAAATGACATCACCACAATTTCTTCAGATTAAACTCATATGTTCAAGCCTACCTCGGGTATATCAGACAAGTATCCCAACCTTGGTTTTCCAGCGTTCCAACCAGGACCATTAAACACTGCTTTTATTTTACCAATGACTCCCGGTGACACAATAGCCTTCTTGATCAGTTGAATGATGCTCACACACTGTAAAATGTGATGATAGTTGACGAAACTACGTACGTCCCTTGTTTATATACGCGAACTATAAAAACGCATATTTCGATAATGAAATTACATGATATAACAATTGGCCAAGTCCATGGTTGCTGTACAATATCTTCTGTTTTTTTAAACTTGGAAATAAACCTTCAGTACGATGTAAATATTACAATTATGATAGTTCGAATGTACAGGGCCTATATTCACTAACATTTATTTCTAACTCAGACTTAGACTCTGAGTTGGACTCAGGCTTAGACTTAACTCAGATGATCTTTAAATCCGTATTCACGAACGTTTTTTAGTTTCAAAATGGCTGATATAAATATTACGGCAACCAGCAGTGGAAATAACTTAAACAAGTTTTGATATTACATGTACAAGATAACTACAATTGAAACGTATCGACTTTTCTCCAATTTAAATCATTAATGCAAATGTCGAAGTTTATAATAAGCAGAAACAGTTAAAATAAACAGCTTTAGACTACCCAAAGTCTACAATTTTTAGACTCAACATTTCAGACTCAGACTCAGAATTTCAGACTCAAACTTGAGACTAAATGTTTTTGTGAATACCATTTTGGTCGCGCTGAGTCTAAGTCTGAGTCTAAAGTCTAAAATTGACTTAATCTCAGACTTAAATGCGTTAGTGAATACAGGCCAAGATCTCGTGTGTGCACTTGATATCATATTTAGTCTTAAATGAGGGTCTTTATATGACAAAAGGATAGATCAGAGCAGAGCAAAGTAGAGCACAAGACAGCAAAGAACACTTTACCATAGCACCGTACAGTACAACACAACACATGTTGTTGACAGTACATTATCAATACAAAAACAAATATAAACAAACATGAAATTCAAAAAACATCAAAATGTACAAGAACAACAATAACTTGTATATTGTAATAAATGTTAGACAAAACTAACCTATGTTATGATACTTCTGTAATGACATCCAAAGTTTAAAGTCAAGAGGAACAAAAGTATATTGTCTATTGAACGTCCATTCTTTTACATGCATCGACGATAGTTTTAGTAGTCGCTTTCTTGTAAATAGGAGGCATATCTGCATGTCATATATCTATATTAACTACTTTTTTCAGCTTAAGCCATTATTTAAAATAATGTATGTTCACATTTACGCGAAAGCTATAATTCAAAAAATAGCTAAACCCAATACACGTTTCAGTGTTTTTTTTTACATACAAACACTGTTAGTTCTTCACTCTTTTCGCTTTAGGCACAATTCTAAAATATTATTAAAAACATGCCTGCTTTCCGACCAACTGTTAAACGGTTGATTCTATTTTGAAGTTATATCGATTATCACACTAATTATTACATCACAACGTATCATGAATTAATTACTTGGATAACAACATTTTCCCAAACGTGTTTTTCATTCTGAGAATATTGACATGATTCGGAAAGGCTGAACCAGAGGTTTTGACACCTTGTCCTAGATTCTAGTTTGCTTTTATCTTGTACATATCATTGGAATTTATAGTTCACCCTGCAGGCCCCAGTTTCATAAAAAATAAGTCTTAAATAAATCATTTCTTTGTTTTATTTTTTGCAATTCTATACGTTATATCACAAAGGTCCAAAATGATCTTATAAGTTTTCCACAATTTCAAACCAGCGATAATTTCTTCATATGTGATAATTCAATGAAAATGAGAGTTTTGAGACATAATTTGTGCCCCAGACCAATTTGTTTATGCTGTCATGTTCAGCATTTTCTCATTGAATAAGGAAACAAATGGCAACATTTCTGATCAAAGGCACACTATTTCTAGACAGTAAAACACTTGAGTCCATTACTAAGTTTCTACCATTCTACTCAATTTCGTTCGTGAAACTGGGGCCAGGATTCTGTTTTTCAAAAACGATTTACTTGACTTTTAAATATGTTGAAAGTATTAGCAGGTGGAATGATTCCATTTGCAATATTGTCGACGTCGGACTCTGGTGTGAACGTTCCTGAAGTGATACGAATATTATAATAAGTCAAACTTGAATTAGGGGCCACCTATGAACAATGGTTATCAATAGTCTCGCATTGATTTCTATCATAGAAGAACAGAAATAAATAAATGTATCTCATTTGTATCAATACAACACTCTAATCTCGAATAGTTTTTATTGGTGCCAAGCAACGATACACACACCGCCGTTTTTCCTGTGATGTTCTGTGCACAAAACTTGACTCGATACTGGGGTTTGGGGCACTGTATAGCGTCCCTGAGACATACGGAAGGCCAGTTGATATTTGAACCCATAACTTTTCGTTCAATAATGCAATTCAGCGCGTTACCACTAGACCATCGATTATTACAGGTTTAAGAGTAATGATTTCGTGGTACATTAACATATTACCAAACTTTTTATCCAATATTATAAACACTCCGGCGTAGTTCCTGTCAATACAAGTTGGGTTCCTCGCATGATGTACACGATGATGACTCGGTGTATTCATGATGTACTCCACGGGCCCCAAACTTTTGAAATACTGTAATAAATGAATGTGCATAACTATTATATATAATGTATGTGTGAGAAACAGAGATACGGTATATCATTTATACTGTGGGGGGGGGGGCATGACTCGTTTTTCATTACATGCACGAATTACGAGCCAGTTGAATAGTTTGTGATTATCATGACTAGTCTGTTTGATCTTTGCTTTATCTATAATCTTTCTTTAGTGTTAGCAAAAAACGAGTTTTGAACTTGTGGACGGCCGAATCTATCACTGAATAAGTCCGATTCAACAAGTACATCATCTCTATATGTAATTATCTAGACTATCAACTTAAAGTTCATGGAGTCGAATCCCGGCACCAGCATCCAACTAACGAACTCAGTACTGTGTTTAGTAAAATTGAGTGACCTTCCTATGCAAGTTCTTTCGGTCAAGTTATCCGGCACACACAAAATACATCTGTGTTTTATGTACAGATTTTAGATTATCGATTTATGGATACGGCATACTTACAATTATGAATTTAATACAACTACAGATTACATGTATTGCGCATGTCCGGAACTGGTTCCCGTTACTATTCCTCGCCAGTTTACTTCACATTGTAATAATTCATAATTCGTTAGTGAAATTGTATTTTTTATAATGGTTAAAAGGTTGAAGTTACATTGGATATATTTGATAAACGTATTCTTATTAATTTAGAGTTAGAATCGTTAATCAGTTTTTCATTTCTGAAAATTATATACTGCAAAACTGTTGATAGCTAGCATTAACATGGTTTGATCATTCGAATTATTTTGGTAATGTAAAACTCTTATCATTCTGTCTTGACAGAAGAAAGCAGAAATGACATTTTGGCTTCGAATTCAGGAAGATTTTCAGCGCATCAGTGTTTCAATGACATCAAACAACACAAGACCGAAGAAAGAACCCGCGGTGTTTATATCAACTCTTGAGGTATATTTGAAACAATGTTTATGTCTTTTATGTACATGTAATAAGTATGTATATAATTATCATATATCATTGTAAGTATATTGCCTCCTCTTTGTCTGTTTTGACATTATGACGTTTCTGTTTTCGGATAATTGCCATTCGTCCAAAAATGTTTCCGCTAATACATGTCTTCTTATACTTTTTTGATCATAATTTATGAATTACATGCAAAACATACATTTATTGTTGACCTGCAGCTAACCGCATATCAATATAACAATTTGTTGTCAGTTGTTAGTTATAATGTTTTATCTATGTTTAAAGAAGTCAATTAAGGCTATGGATATCCATTGTCCAAATATTAATAATTTTACTAGATTACGCACCCTCCACAAACACAAGCTTGGTATGATTGTGGGAGTGTTTGGTGTATGTGTTAAATGTATCGTAATTATATGGTACTCGGGGCAATGTAGTAATGAGAGGCATTTAGATCGGTTAGTTACAAATTTATGCGTTTAGATTGATTATATTAATAAATGTAGATTGATTATATTAATAAATGTACATACATTTTCAAAAAGACTTTCATTACTTTTCTATCTTCTTAAGATTGACAAAGCTTTATCCGCATGACCCCCTATTCTCGTTGCTCAGTGGCTTAATTTTATTGTGTTATCAATCATTATGGATAGATATAGGACACTACCTAACTAGATCTATCGATAAAGCCCTCATAAGTAAATACGTTTCACTCTTAAACAAGGTATTATTTTATGCATACCTAAGGGAGACAAAGATAAACTAGTACTAGCTAACTAGAGGCCAATCTCTTTACTAAACGTTTCATATAAAATTGCGTCTTCAGCTATTGCGTCCATTGGGATATGAATCATTTTAAACTCTTATGGGGGTAACTTTTTTCTAAAACATAAACGAAATGTTTTCTTGATTATGAGATAAAGATTCAAGACATTGTAACACTACTTGCAACCTGAAAAAAAAACTTAATCCCATTGCAAGAAATACAGTTATTGAAACCATAGCAATGTCTAAAATAAATTAGCTTATCTTATGTTTACCAAATCCAAATGAGAATCATATATTCAGTTTCTTATGGAAGGATAAAAGACACTATTAAGAGAAATGTATTGTACAAGACTATGGTCAGGGGGGGGGGTTAAAAGTAATATATATTGTTGACTTCACGAAAGCCTTAAAATAACTTGGCTTAGGAAATATTTAATGATTATTCAAAACACTTTAACTTGGTGGAACATTTGTGTCCAAATATTAACCAGTTTAGTAGTTATGGTAATGATTTCATTTAATCAATATCTCATAATGCTGAAAACATTTTCTGGAAAAGATGTCTAGTTACAATGATTTGTTGGACAGGTATAAGATAACTTTTGTTTGTGACTTTATGAACTCTGATGGGAATTTCTATACATATAAAACATTTTCACAAAAAATAATGTAAAAACAATTTTTTACAATATATATGCAATAGCATAATTCAGTCCATAAGATTCAGCTACAATAGCATGTTGATAGTTCATCCAAACAAATGCAGCAGAGCAATACTGCAGATTTATGATGGTACACGATTACAACATTTTCTGATAGGACAACTTAAACTCTCTGAAGAAAACCTAATGATAGTGATTGGTGATCGATTGAAGAGTACCATGCTAAAATTACAACATCATACAATATTTCGCGATAAAAGCAATATGTTCACCCATGATATCTTTTTTTAAACAATTAGTAAAACTTAATACTGGATAAACCATTTTTATCAGCGTTAGTCAAGTTGCGCAAGTTATGAATGAATCCGGAACACCCGGTTATTTTCCCTTTATATTTATACAGGGTGATCATTAATATATGATAACATAAATAACTTCTATGACTTATTCAGTTTTTTTAAGATAATATATATTACCATATACATATTTAGACGTTGACAAAGGTTTTATACAATTTATTTATTTGATTCATACAACGTGGCAAACTTGAAACGTGTCTGTCAAAACTGCGCAAATTGATATTGCTCACAGCGTTGCATATCTATTTTAAACATAAATTTATATCTTAAAGCTATGTTCACAAGTTTCGGTGACTTATTTTTTAAAATCCATTTCCCCTAACGTTTAAGTATAAGTTCGTGGTATGATGATTCCTTGTTTTGTTTACTTGCAAACATGAAGGTGCATATATGCCATATTTTCTTTAAGAATATCGCTTTTGATTATACGGACTTGTTAATTTGCGTAATGTCGGGATTTTATGATAAAAAGCTCATGTTTTATCCATTTGATAGCGAAATCGATACTACCGTGATTGGTTGATACCGCATATTAAGCACTACGAAACAATGTACTTTAAAATCGGAAATTCAGGATTCACTGAATTTTAAAAATAAAAACAAGTATATGCTTTATAACAGATTTGCCCCTTGAGTTGCCCCTTCTTTTGCTCCAACTTTGTAAATCTGTGGATTCTTTGCTTCTCTTTTAGGTAAATTCTGTACATGTATATCAACATTGTATGTGAGTTGCTTTAAAATTTGTGCTTGAGCTTACAGTAACCATGAAATCAACGTTGTTAGATTATACCTTTGTGTTTGACGTTTCCTGTGAGACTGTGGTTTTTTATGGAGTAATACGAATTATTCTTATCCAATTGTAGGTCGAATTTGCTAGCTTAGTCATTCTACTTATATGCGTCCAATCAAGGCATGCATGGTGTGGATTTCCGAAAACGTATGGAAGAAAACACGTTCAGCCGCCATTTTATATCTTGCCGTTTTTTCTGGAGACTTCTGATGGTGAGTGCATCTCAGAATTTCACGAATTTCAGGGACGTCTTTCGCTAATCTAATTATAGCTAATTCAATTTTTGTTTTGTTGTAGTTATATTCTGAGCTATTACTGTATATGTCATATCCCAGTCATTTTATTTTCTTGTCGATTGGTTAGAAATATGATATTATTTCGTTACTGCTAATTTAGAAAAAAGTAAAAAATATACAGATTTTTGTTCCGTCAAATAAATGTTTTAAACAGATTCAGATTCATCTTTATTTTCGGCGTATCTATATACACGTAGCTCTAATATATATATATATAAAATGTCAAAATATATATCCGAGTCAAGCAAATTAATAATGAAAAACAACTAACATTCCATAGGTATTATTATATAATTCAATTGCCATATTAAGATATGATAGGACTGTTTGGACGGATATTTAGATTTGTTGTTAAACATATTAGTCTAGAATGTCTTGTTTACTAAATAAATATGGTTATTTTGAAATATATTATCGTGCTCTTTCACTTGGAAATTTGCCCCTCCAAGGCACACTGGATGGTCAAGTTACTAGTATACAAGAACACACCTAAATAAAGATTTGTTGCTGTTTTGTCTACTTCTAAACTTAGCTGTTTGACATTTTAAAAGATGATGTTATTGAAATAAATGAGGCCGTTAATGAAACTTTTAGAAATAATATTTTTTGTCGATTAAGATTTTTAATGCAGTCCTGGAAAATAACCCATACATTTCTAATCAACTGCCATTACTACATACGAATTTTCACGTTTTAAACTTATCTGCAAGGATTATGTAACAACTCTAAATGGTCTGTTCCGAGTAAGATCTTCGAAGAAATTCAACCAATCACTTACTGTACTGGTCGGAAATCTATGTTTGTTTTGCCTATACGTGGCCTTTAACGAATGTGAAGCGATGAAGTGTTTCGCGTCAGATTTACATTCTCTAGATTGTATTTGGTAGGATCTAAGAATCTTTAAATTTTATCATTGTGTTTTTATGTATGTATCGGTCTGTGAACGAAGCTTGGGCTTTTCTTTTGGCTTATTGGTGTTATATAGATAACATTATGGGACCTGTTTTCTATAAATCGAGTCTTTGACTTGTTTTTAGGGGGGTCTCTTGGTGTTATATGGATAAAATTCCAAGGTCCTGTGGTAGGATATCATATTTCTTTTTACTTTCGTTGATGTCTTTACAATTGGTCATATAAAACATGTATTGTCAATTTCGAATACCAAGTACTCAAATGTGACTTTTTATAACACACGGGATCTTTACAGTTTTGTGATGGTACATATAATAACATCAATTTCGAAAACTTTACCTGATGTAACATTTTATAACATACAGAATCTTTAATGTTGAAACATATGCTAATTTCAGATATTTGTATCCATAGCTTTGTATGCTGCAGTGATACCATAGGTGACTGCATCCCTGCATCAAAGGTGTGTAATGGTATGAGTGATTGTTCTAGCGGCGAAGATGAAAAACAGTGTCGTGAGTTTTCTACTTCTCTAGCTCTAAATTCGTATCATTTAAATTTATAAAACGTCTTAATTTACAACAAAATATCATACGTCGTGCTATTTCGAATTACTCAATATATTGAAGTTATACCACGTAACATTTCATTCGTTGTGTTTGTTAAAGTTACCTCCTTCATTAACAGTTTCTCAAGACAAATGGTTTGAAACAGCACTAACCACCAGCTGAAGAAAATTTTGTTTTGAGATTTAAAATATTAGGTGCATTCAAAATTGCTGAAAACAATTCAAAAACTTTTGATACACATTCTTTGAGCTGTTATTTTTCAATGTTTTCAGCTCCTACGCGTAGTGATATGTACAAAATGTCATGCAATGACGGCAAGACATGTGGGAAGTTTTGTGACGACAAACAGGACTGTCCTGGTGGAGAAGATGAACGATTCTGTCGTAGGTTCTTTCAGTGTTCTACGTGAGTTCTACTTATGACATTACACAATACGTATGGTCCATTAACATAACATTCTATCACGTTCGAGCGGGATACCTCCAGTTTGCCCTTTGATATACTCTGGTAATACGGATAACTTAAAGTCAAGTTTAAAAAGCACATTTATATTTTTTTCAAATGAATCTCATTTAATTTTTCAGCTGACAGTTGTTTCTGTCAAGAAGGACGTTTTTGTGCAAGAACTCAAAGAAATGTCTACCGAAAAGTCGTGTATGTGATGAAAAGGGGGACTGTCCGATGAGTGACGATGAATGGGAATGCCGTAAGTTGTCTTAAGCTTCTACTAAACACACGGTTGTGATAAAAATATAAGTGCCAATTAGGAAGAAGCAGGAAGGTGGGCTGAAATTTTCTTGTTTTCTAGCGACAATCTACGTAGTTTTATTTTGAACATTGCGTGTTGCATGTTGATCTTTGTTTTATGATTAACACAAAAATAAAAATTCCCATGTGATATAAATTCAGTAATATTTGCTTGATATTTACGCTTATAAACATCTGCACTCATGTGTGATCAAGCAAAACCGATTATAGTCAATTTGTAACCTCGTCATTTTTTAACCGATCCGTTTGTCACTACGTAACCAGTGGTAAAAGCTTTGCGATTGCGAAATGACAAGGTAGCGAATTGACCAGACCCCAGCTAAACTCATACATTTAGTTAAGATTAAAAATAAACTCATGGCTACACAAGTATACATATTTATGCTTGTTCGAATAGTAGATGATCTTTTTAATTGATGTATGCAACTTGTATGTTTGCAGCTGACAACTGTCAATGTAGCCAAGGCAAATATATGTGCAACGATAAAAAGACTTGCATAGATGGGAAGAAAGTCTGTGATGGAATAGAACAGTGTCCCCATGGTGATGACGAGACAAGCTGTCGTAAGTATAGTTGTAGTCAGACATTGCACTTTGATCAGCTTCATTTCGACTTTTACATTCCTGATTATGTTATGTAATTTTGAATATTTCGTGGAATTTATGTGTAACACTGTTTAAAGACGTTTGCTACAGTTCGCTACACTTTTCACATAGGCATATAGGCAAAATGAAGACTGATCAATAGTATTGTTTAAACTGTGCATGATCGTAGCATATAACCCATACATAAATCTCAAATACCATGATTTTACTTTTGGTTTATGTTTTTCATTTTATTCTTGGTCGAACAACAAAAATTCATGCAATTCCATAAAACATTTATATTGCCTTTTCTCAGTTGAAGTTAAGAGACTGAAAATTCTTCAAAATTGGCATTGGTTTAGGCAAATAAAGAAAAATAAACACCCTTTCATGATTCATGAAATATTTAACGATGGTATGAAAAGAAGTCGGCTACATAAAATGAAAACGGGTCGTGGGTCCACACTCCTTTATGGTGAATTATCTACCCCTTAAATGACCAAAAATAAGCAAAGAATTCAAATTTAAGGGCCAATCAGGATCAGTAACCCCTAACTCTTGTTTTTGTTATCATAGGCTACGATCATGCAAAGCTTAAACAATTCTATTGATCAGTTTTCATTTTGCCTGTATGTATATATGTGACAAATGTAGCGAACTGTAGCAAACGTCTTTAATTGTCATTAACGAAGGAGATACTTTTGCACAAATATATCCTCTTATTTTAGCTTTCCCGTGTCAATGTCCTGCTGGTACGTTTCTTTGTACGGATATCGATAAATGTGTCCCTTGCGACGAGTTGTGTGAAAACCAAGGTTGTATCGATAGAGACACTGGTGACAGGGACTGTCCTATGGGCGAGGATGAAAGTGAAGACCTTTGTGGACCTTGTGATGATGGTGGTGGTACTGAATTTAAATGACTGTTATTAATTCATTAATACTGTCAGTAAAAGTTTCGATGATTATTGACTATTAATTGGTTTGTTTTCAGTGAGCAAAAATACTGCCTTAAATCCGTCTGTACAACACCGACTACAACTTCACGGCCGTGGTCCAGTGTTTAGTGTTAAGACCTCGCATTTTTAACTCGGCAATCCGGGTTCGAATCTCGAAAACGGCAGGTCATTCAATTCCTACCATGAGAATTCGACAACTACGTGTAGAAGTTGCCGGTTCCTTGTGGGAGTATGATATAAGTTAGTACTGGTTAGAATACAGTCGAGGGAAATTTGTTAGGTGAATCGGTCGCCGTACATAAATCAAAGTACTGAGAGTACTGTCAGGAACGAAGTTTAAATGTGTTAGATAAAACCATACATTGTGTTCAAAAAAATAAAGGCCTGTCCCTGTCGAGAATTTGATGAACATTCCACGAAAAGTTCTTGAACTTATTTACGAATAGTTTATGAATTTATTCATGACGTACAAATTGGACGCTTGGTTCATGAATTAATTCAGGAACCCAATCATCAATTAGTTCAGGAAGTAAAATGCGGAATTTCTTTTTAATATCATAATTCTGTCAAAATGCCAGTAATCAAGATTACATTGGAACTTCATAAATTCCCTATTCCTGAATTAAGTCAAACAAAAGCAAGAATATACGTATAAAAGTTTCATTGTAACAAAATGTAATAATATTAACAAACGAGTAAATGTTACATTTGTACAACAAATGTTTAGGTTCATTATAAGTTTGCTTTAGAAATAAATTCATATTTTGTTTTATTGATGAGTATTGAATCGGCAGTCTTAATCGAAGAAGGGTTTTTCAGTACCTCCCTTTATGTACAGGATATGTTAAGTTTGAACTTCAGCTGATGAACGGTTCATGAACTCAATGTTCACGAACTCTAGTTGATGAACAGTTCTTGAAACTTCGGTTCATGAACTATTGATGAATTATTTTGACGAACCTTGACTAACAATTAGTGAGACTTCATGAACTGTTCATGAACATCATCTGTTCATGAACGAATTGTCAACAGTCTTGACATACAGTGAGACATTGATAGCTACTGCACATTATGATCAGTGCGTTCAGTGGTTATTTTTCAACAGATTATTGATCAATTTTCAACGTTAAAAAACACCCCATACAGTAGACAATTTTGAAATGCAAGTCATTCTCAGGATTTCTATTCATACAACTTTACAGGTAATTTGTATTTTATATTTAGACGATTTATTTGGGTTTTTCTTAAAGAGGTTCTTTCGTTATGTATTGAGAAGGGTCTGACAACTATTATTTAATCGTCATGATATTTGAAATATAAGTTGATAAAATACGTTGAAACTTGTATATAACACAGTCTCATTTTATGATATAAAAAGCAGAATCGAGCGGAATACAAAGTGAAGAAAATAAAACAAACCATACGACCTACTTACAGGATATAGCCAAGTTTATTTAGTCATCGCTTTATGTCTAGAAACGTAATGAATTAATTTTTATGACAGAAAGTGCACATTGTACAATTGACTGTTTTAGACATTTGGGATCACAGACCCTAATGCGAGCATTCCTAATTAACCATTGAACTCTTGTAGAACGAGTCATTTGTAAAACATTCACCGCATGCATTTTTAATTGTGTAATTTTGAAGTTAAAAATGCTATATAATCATAGAAAGGGGAGAGAGAGTACTACTAGTAGTAAGTAATATTACCTCCCTTTATAATACAAAGTCAAATAAGCCAGGTCGAACATTTTCAAAATGTTGTATGATTGGAAGTTGTCATTTAATCAATTATGTTTGAATGCCACAGGTTATAAGGATCAGGTACCTCTATTTTTTGTTCATAGACATTTAAAATTTGTATTAAGGTCCGTTATCCTCAACTGAATACATAAATAAATATCATCTGAGTGCTTATCATAAATTTATTGCAAGTGAAAGTGGATTTTTAAAAACTGACATAGATTATTAAGAAAAAATGACTTCAGAATAAAGGCCACCTGTCAATAAAAAACACATTATGTCTTTCCAAGAGTTGTCATTGTTCACTGGTTTGATTGCATGTCAGTAACATACTTGACAAGAACAGATTAGTTCCCGTGTGGTGTAGTCAATGGGTCGACAGCTGGATTTTTTGATAATTCGGTCTTTTATCAATGAACACAACGGGTTTTATCCTACAGCCATTTATACACATTCACAGTTTATATTTTTGTACTAAGCCTTCTGCATTGTTTGCACTTGTCATTGGTACATTCATAGTGGGTGTTACCAGACTGATAATACATTATTCTAACCAACCAGAAGACACCAGAAGCTACCATGAATATCAAATACATGTATATGTTACTCAATGTATATAGTCCACGCACATGATGAACTGAAGATATCGGTTTCCATAGAAACATCTGAACACATATGGCAACTATACATCGGAAACATTCCATGATACTGCTCAATTTGCTGCGGATGGAAGACGAATATCATAATTATATCAAATTAAAGCCAGAGTATAATTTATATTGTTTAATTGGCCATCATCTATCCATCAAGTTTGTCGAAACAACCGATGACGCATTTCGAGGGACACGAACAAATAAACGACATGTCATTAGTTCCTTGACATGGAAAACATAGAACATTCATGTATCGATTAATAAATCATTATGTAAACATGTGTATTCATAAACAACATCAACTTACTTCCCGTCCATGATACTTCCCAGCACGGAAACAGTAAGCATTACATTCAAACCAAGAATCGGTAAAATAAAGTGTTTCATGTCATCAGGAAGTGAATGTTGTACCTAAAATACAATTGTCGAGTATTACGCAATCCTTGATTTTTGTGCAATATTAAAAGTTATAAATGAACATGCAAATGTTTACCTAAGGCATTTAATATCTTTAATTAAAGTATTCAATTAAATGCTGTAAAAGATAGTACTCAAGCACATATTACAAGTACAAAATTTATATCAGATTTTGCTAATTAGCCATAAGCTCAATTTCAAACGCCGTTTGTAATTGCTCCATTTTCACTTGTTTGCTGTTTCAATACTTTGATATAGCATATTTTTTTATCAGGAAAGTCTCCAAACAAACTATATTTGGCATCGTGGTTATACAAAAACTGAAAAACTAGGTGCTCATGTTTACATTACAAGTAAAACAAATATAACTCAGAGGCTCTACTTACAGTAAGTGGTCGTTCAAAACAAAGAAAAGCTACAAAGTGAACGAACACGTAGACCTTCAGCCACATTGGCATTTTAACATCATAAACACGTCTCGGGTGTTCAACCTGGAGACAAGGGGATCAGAATATAAAGAAAGCATGTATATTAACATATCTATCTGACTTGGAATTGGGTTTATTTTATTAGAAACATGTGTTAATGTATTTGGTATCAGACCGATGAATATATAGTCAAATATGTATTAGTGACCATCTCCGAATAGAGATCACCATGTGATTAAATGGCAATATGCTTATAAAACGTCATTTGTTTCTTAGAACAAAATGATCTCCGAATAAAGGCCACTTGTCAATTAAATCTACATTTTGTTACTCCCAATGATAACCTTTGTTCACAGGTTTGATCTTGATATAGAATTAAGGACATAGTCAAATCACATCACTGAAATAAGATATGAAAATTATAGAGCGCCTGAACAGCGGGCAAAAATTACTTGTTTTATCCAATTCGATAAATTGTTTATTCAATCATTTTTTTATATATTTTTTTCAATTACCGACAACGTTTTTTTATAAATGTATGCATGATATTACATATTAGTATAAATTAGCATGTACATGTATGAAAATGTACTATTGTATTGCAATATTAATTTGCTAAATATGATAAAATGTTTAACACTGACAAAAGTGATATTCATAATCTTAGGTAAATACATACAAAAATATGGTTAGGTAGCGTTAACAAACAATACAGATTGGTTTAACATAAATTAAGAAGGAAAAAAACGTCAACATAGTATAAGGGATTAAAACTTGGAGATAAAATCATTTGTATATTCTTATTTTCGTAGTATTCAATCAGTCTGGAAAGTTCATATTCAGACAGCTTCCATACATTGCCATCTTTAAGTTCATTTTCACTGATGAAGTATAAATTTATATTGTGAATGCCAATCGATGTTTTCTTTATAATGTAAATTCCAGAATCTGTGTATATAAGGAGTTGTGAATATAGTTTTATTTATTATGTTGTATATTTGTTTGTTGGTTAATACAGCAATGGGATTGTTAAAGCACTGTGGTTGAATAAGTTTTTACCTTTGTTAAGCGTGATTTCTCTGTAGATAGTACGTAGGTCCATTTATATGCGGAAAACTTTTTTTCAAAATGCTTATTTCTGAAATCCAGTGTGTATATAATATCTTCTCGCAACAATCCTTTGTTGTCAATTATGTCATTTACGAAAAGCATGTTTGACTTTATCATTAAATATATTGCCCCAAATGATTTCTTTCCTTATATCATGAAACGAAATTGGTTCATCTGCAGAGGTTTTATTTTTTGTTTTTATCCACAGGTTAAGAATATTTTTTAAGAATACAGGTATGGGTGTAGTGTCAAGGTTTTCAATGGAGTCTAAATTGAAATTGAACGCAAGGAAATCTTATCCATATCTATTAAACAAGTATCATGGAATAGCTTTCCAGTTGGCATCATTTTTATCTGATAATGCTTTGATCCATTTTAGTTTTATTGAAGTTACGTATGGTTCTATATCTATCATATCGACGCCACCATTGATTTTGTTGTCAATGAGCGTTGATCGTTTGATCTTTTCTTTAGTTTTATTCCATAAGAATTGGTAAATAAGGGTATTACTTTTTTGGACAATTTTATTTGGCACTATTATCGAATGAAAACCATATGTTAATTTTGAAATAAGAAGAGTTTTGACAATGAAAATGTTTCCATATCAGGTTAATTTTCTCTTTGACCAGGTATTTATAATGGCTTTACAGCTTTCGATTTTTGTTTCCCAATTTAATTTCTCACATTCTTTCTTATCGTGGCCAAAGTAAATTCCGAGAGCTTTTACTGGTTAATTTGTTCATGAAATATTATCGATTTTATCTGAACTAATTTTATCTTTGCCTATCCAAAACGCTGTGGTTTTGTTTTTGTTTAATTCTAAGCCAGCAAATGATCCGAAAATTTCAATTGCTTGCAATGCGTTTGTAACGTTTTCTTTTGAGCGGAGAAATAGGGTAGTATCATCGACTAGTTGTGAATTTTTTATCTTTTGATGTACATGCAAATCATTACGTTTTATAGTGATGCCATTTATATTGTTTTATTTACGTATCTTAACTGCCCAGATTTCTATAACTATAATGCACAGTAAAGATGAAATGGGACAGCCTTATCTTACACCGCGTTCTGGTTTAAAAGGTGTAGATATCCATCCGTTATTCAAATATATGTTTGTATGTTGCAGTTAAATGTTTTAATCTACTGAAAGAAATCGTTTTTAAACCAAAAATGTTTTAATGTTTTGAATAAAGAGTTATGTTCTACTGTATCAAAAGCTTTTCTAAAGTCAAGGAAGACAATTGCTCCATTTAGTTGTAGAAGATCAGCATAGTCAATAACGTCTTGAATCTGTCTGATATTATATCCTTTGAATCTATCTTTAATATAACGTTGTTGATCGAAAATGATTATTTTATGTATTACTTTTTGAAGCCGATTTGCTAGTATTTTGGTGGCAATTTTATAATCTACATTAAGGAGGCATATTGGTCTCCAATGTTCTAGATTTGTTGGGTCATCATTTTTATAAAATAAAGAAAGAATTCCGGTACGTTGGGAGTATGTCAATTTGGAAAAGTAAAATCCTTCGTTAAGGGCATCTGTGAGAATGCATTTTAATGAATCCCAGAAGGTTTTATAAAATTCTGCCGTTAGACTGTCCATCCCTGGGCTTTTATTTGACTTCATAGATTTTAATGCTATTTCGGCTTCCTCATTTGTGAAGACGCCTTCACATATGTCTGCGTCTTGTGAGGATAGTTTGCAATCACATTCGATGTTTATCAGATAAATTTGTATCCCAGATTGAATTATATTTGTTTCAGTATATAATTGATAAAAGAATTTCACTTCCTCATTTAAGACGTCTTCAATTTCCAAGAACGTCTTTTTACCTCTTATAATTTTTTTTAGAGATGCTCTTGCTTGCCTGGATTTTTCCATGTTAGGAAGTATTTTGTGTTTTTTCTCCTTGTTCTATAAATCTTACTTTGGATCTCATTTCAGCACCTCGGGCTGTAATATCGTAAAGTTTGATGAACCAATTTTGCATTTTATCTTTTTATAAGATTTGTAATTAATTGAAGGTTAAAGGGGTCGCTTAAGTACGAATTGTACAGTTTCCAGTACCTGGACCTCTATTTTCTGTATTAAGGATTTTAATTGATATTGCTTGATTATCTGTATGTTTAATGCATGCCGGAGGTATATCAGTGGCCGATATCAGGGGTATTACATTAGTTTCAATTAGCTTAAACATTTGTTATATTTTCGCCATATGTCTGTGAGTTTAAAACGTTTAATTAGTGTATTTAGGCTTTTTTACAGTTTTTGCGTTATATCTTCTGGTTTTAACCTCATTTTGTGGATTCTGTCAGTAGCATCAAGCGTGTCATTAAAGTCGCCTCCTACTATAAGCATACTTTGAGATTCGTTTTCGATGGTTGTTATTAGCGAAGTGAAGAAACGATTTCTGCTTGTGTTATCATTATTTGCAATTGCATTAACAAGAAAATATGGGTTTGAGTAAATAGTGATGTTAATAAAAAGATATTTAACATCAGGGTCTAGTATGAAGCTCACTATATCACAATTTAAGTTTATCATACTAAAAATTGAACAGCCTTTGCTTAAATTGTTGCCGTTAAATTAAATAATAACCAATCATCGAATTCGTCTTTTAAATGAGTTTCTTTAATTAATACAGAATATATTTGATTTTTGTTACAATACGTATTGTTTCAGTCTGACACGTTTAAGCTTGTCTCTCAATCCCTAATAATTTAGAGATATAAGATAAAGTAAATGTGTCATTTATTTACTTATGGTTCAAGGAGATCATCTTGTAATTTTGTTTAAATCCTAATTGTACGTGATACAATTAATCGTGTAAAGTTATGAACAAGCTTATATAACATGTTACTAAAGGCAAAGAACATTAAAAAAACAAACGTTTTCGCATATGACAAACCGACATTCCTAGGTTGCATAATATCATCAAGAGCATAGAGCATGAAAAAAGCAAGCATCATTGCATATTACAAACCGACATTCCAATGTTGCGTAATATCATCAAGAGCAAAGAGCATAAAAAATAAAAAAATCTTTGCATGTTACAAACTGGCATAAATAGGTTACATAATATCATCCAGAGAAAAGTGCATGAAGAAAGCAAACATCATTGCATATTACAAACCGACATTCCAAGTTGCATAGTATCATCAAGAGCAACGAGCATGAGAAAGAAAATATATTTGCATATTACAAACTGGCATAAATAGGATTCATAATACAAATGTATCATCAAGAGCGAAGAGCATGGAGAAAGCAAACATTTTGCATATTGCAAATTGGCATAAATATGCTACATAATATCATCAAGAGCATAGAGCATGGGAAAAGCAAACATATTTGCATATTACAAGCTGGCATGAATAGGTTACAATATACCATCAAGAGAAAAGAGCATGAAGAGAAAAGCAAACATATTTGCATATAATTACAAATTGGCATATATAGGTTGCATAATATCATCAAGAGAAAAGAGCATGAAAAAAGAAAACATCTTTGCATGTTACAAACCGACATTCCAAGGTTGCATAATATCATCAAGAGCAAATAGGAAGGAAAAAGCAAACATATTTGCCATTACAAACTGGTATAAATAGTAGGGATGTCAAAATTGACCGAATCAAGTATCCGGATATCCGGATCAGACATCGGGATACATCCGGATGTTCGGATCGATCTTTACACTGTTATTTAGCATTTACTGTTTCATCGTAACCAGTTTTCGCGATCATCTGTTCATCGCTTGTTTCATTTTTTTAAATTAATATCATATTCAATATTGACTAAAAACGAATAATAATGAAAAACAAATACGCACAATACAATCAAACTCCGCACGTATTTTGCTCAAACCGGTGTGAACCATTTCAAAGATTCACTGCCAGGTTTCTATTTTGGTCCAGATGGACATTCCTGAATTTAAAGTTAGTGTAAAGCGTGCGTATGTCATCATGTCTATATACCTGCCAGTTAGATGATGACGCGTAACTTAAGTTACACGGGTTATTTAATAAATTGTAATGGCGAATTGTTTCTAAACCTGGACCAAAGAATGTCGGCGTCCTTTTGCTGTAACTAATTTTCTTTGATACCAACTTCTAAAACAATTCACCGCCTTTGATTAAACCGAAATGCCACTTAAATGGGAGGAAACTGGCTGTACGGAATCTGCGTTCGGAACGACGTTTGAATTCTTTAACTCAAACTTAACGCATAATTATATGCAGCATAATTTGTTTTAACAATTGAAATCGCTAACTTTGTGCAAACACATCACTTAACACAAAGGATCAGTGCATTACTTGTTTTACTCTTGTCTCCCATGTGTTGGGACTAATTACTATCAACATCGATTTGATGGGATTAACAAATGATCGCTCCGCGCGATTGTATGATTACCTCGACGTGTTTTAATAATTGGGATATTGAGAATGGCGCGAACAACATACTGCAAGGTTTGTGACATTATGTACGTACAGGCTTAGCGATGGACCGAATTTTATGAAACTTTTATGGACCGATTTTTTTAAAGTCGTTTTATGCTACTCAAATCGGTCTGGGACGTTGACGTTGATTATGCAGTATCACTAAATAAACTTTGAAACTTGATAAATAAGTCTTTAGTTAGAACTGCACGTGCACCAATTATCAACATTCGATCATCAAATGACAAACTTTCATTATTATAATAAGACGTGTGAAAAAATAATCGTCATTACTATTATTCAGTTTTGACATTTAAATAAAATCGCAATATACCGTACTTTAAGTAAAATGTTGATATACGATGTCAATAGTGACACCGGTGTATATTGTAGGCCTAGTATATACTATGTTAAAGTGTCATCACTATGACGACGTCGACTTAATTGCACCCCGTATGTTCGACAATTTGATTATATTTCATGACAGTCGATTTCAGCAACATTTATACGTATTTTAGACGACGGCAGTATTTTGATACGAACATCCGGATCCAAAAATCGGATCCGAACTTCGGAACGGGACCCGAACGTTCGGATATCCGGACTCCGGTTGACATCCCTAATAAATAGGTTACATAATATCATCAACACAATTTCTTAAGACTAAACTTTTATGTTCAAGCCTACCTCGGGTATATCAGACGAGTATCCCAACCTGGGTTTTCCAGTGCTCCAACCAGGACCATAAAACACGGCTTTTATCTTACCACTAACTCCCGGTGTCACAATAGCCTTTTTGATCAGTTGGATGATGCTCACACACTGTAAAATGTGATGATAGTTGAAAAGAAACTACGTACATCCCTTGTTTATATACATGATTTATAAAAATGTATCTTTGGATAATGAAAATAATATGATATATCGATTGGCCAAGTCCATGATTGCTGCATGAAATCTTCGCGTTTTGTTTCCTTTTCTCAAATTGAAAATAACCTTCAGTACGATTGTAATATTGCAATTAGCACATTTTCTAGTGTACAGAACTCATGTATACTCTTGATGGTATTCAAACTGATTCAATCATCATTATATGCAAAATGGGTAGAGCAATACAGAACAGAGCACAGATTACCACAGCACAGCTGAGCGGCGCGGAGCACAGAACAGCAAAGCGGAACACAGCACATCGGAGCAAATAACAGCAAAGCGGAGCACAGCATCTCGGAGCACAGAACCACTAAGCTGAGCGGAGCGGACGGAGCAAGAACAGCACTGCTGACCGAAACGGAGCACAAAACAGCACTGCTGAGCGGAACGTAGCGTAGAACAGCACTGCTGAGCGGAACAGTGCACAGAACAGCACAGCACAATAATTATAATTTGTGACAGTTTCGATACCTCTACAACAACATACAAAGTTTGAAATAAGGAGGAACAAAATTGCATTGTACATTGAATATTGTCGCTTTTTAGCTTAGGCCATGTAGTTTACAAATACCCGTACCCGATACATATTTCCGTGATTTGTACCTAAAGACATATTATGTTCTTCACTCTTTCAGTACAAGCCTATGCTTACATTGCGTCCTACCCGCTGTTAAAAGCTACTTTTGAATTCGTTCCAGTTATAACATTAATTATCACATCATAACGTATCATGACTGATAAACATTCATTCTGGATCCTTTTTTTTATTCAGTTTGTTGTTTTACTTGGATAACAACATTTTCCCAAACGTGTATTTCATTCTGAGAATATTGACATAATTTGGAAAGGCGGAACCAGAGGTTTTAACTCCTTGTCTTAGATTCGAGTTTGTTTATGTCTTATACACATCGTTGGAATTAATTGTCGTTCGTGTAACCGGGGCCAGGATTCTGTTCTTCAAAAACGAATTACCTGACTTTTAAACATGTTGAAAGTATTGACATTCGAAACGATTCCGTACGCAATATCGTCCACGTCGGACTCCGATATGAATGTACCTGAAATTAAAAGAATATTTTGATACATTCGATATTTCGAGTTAGCAGCCAACAGTGATCAATTGTTATCTATGATTACACTATAAATTATGCGAGAACAAAAATGAATTAATGTATCCCATCTGTATCAATACAATTCTCTAATAACGAATGTTTTCCTGGTTCATTATCATGCTCGTCAAGCATCGATACACGCCTCGCCGTTTTTCCTGTGATTTTCTAGATACAGTACTTGACTCGGCAGGATTTGAGGCACTGAAAAGGCGTCCCTCCCAAATTTGGAAGCTGAGCTGAGAAGGAGCTGAGATTCCAAACAACGACCATTCATTCAGTAGTCCAGCGCGTTACCGTTATACCGTGGATCATCCCAGAGTGTCTTCGTTACGGAATTGACCCTATAAATTACGTTATGCATTGTAGTAACACATTACCAAACATTCTATCCCATATTATAAATACTCCGGCGTAGTTCCTGTCGATACAAGCTGGGTTCCTTGCGTGATGTACGCGATGATGACTCGGTGTATTCATGATGTACTCCAGGGGTCCCAAACTCTTGAAATACTGTAACAAAAAATATGTGCATTACTAGAACATGTATATAAAGTACGCATAAGAAACAAAATTACAACAAATATACGGCAAATTATCTACACTGAGGAGACAATGAGCACGAATCACAAGCCAATGGAATAGTTATAGTGATTTTCATGACTAGTCAACATGATCTTTGCTCTATCTTCCCCTCTCATTTAAAGTGGGAGGTGGAGCGGTGGTGTCAAGATTAATCGTTTGTATACCAACTGAAAGGGTTTTGGTTCGAATCACGGGTCATGATATTTTTGGGGGCTTTTCAATGTCTCCATTCCAACTATCGAGAACAATACTGTGTTAAGTATACTTTTGCCACCTACCAATCCAAATTTTTTCGTTTATGTTACCCAACGGACAGATCTGTTTTCTGTCTTTATTCCCTACAGGGCTAGTGTATAGACATGCTCATTTGCGATCGCCGTAGGTCTTTCTCCCCGATGTTTATAGATGCAAATAACGTAACAGAATAACATTCACCATTTGTGAAATGCCATTTAATTCAGTTTTATGCACAGATTCTGTGGTAAAACTTATTTCGCTGATACAAACCGAGGAGTGGATGAAAAACTGGTAGAATGAATTCAAGCTTAGATGGAACATCATGGTGGTCGGATCTACAAAAAAGGCTAATGGAGTGTAGAATATCCCTGTATACACGCCTTGAAGATATGGTTGTCTTAGTGCGGCTGCTAGGTTAAATTCTTCTGAGCTATGGTGATGCTGATGAACAGTCCATATGATATTTAATTCTACAAAAAAGTCACATTCTTTGAAATTTGATCACAGTATAAGTGGTGAGTTTCGTTACACATAGGCTTGATTCAACAATGGCTGCGATGTTGTTCTTTTATCTTATTTTATAAATACAATGTTACTGATATTCCTAATATTGTCTATTATATATCTTTTGAATAAGAATTTTTAAAATTGTCAATGAATTATTTATGTAAAAACAAAGAAGAGCAGATAACTTGTCTAATTCAGACGCTCCCAGGGGCATGCTTGACAGTATATTTGAATTTAAATGAGATCACTGTATAAATGTTCAAGGAGTTTCGAATATACATACTTGCCCTGTTAATATATGAAAGATAAAGGTTTTACCTTCACAAAAAAATATCTGAGCAAAGTCGAGTAAGCAGGATTTGGTGCCAGAGGAAACGGTAAATTTTGTTAACAAAGAAATAGCCATTGATGAAAGACTTAAAATGAAATGAAAAAAAACTTCAAAGGAGACACAGAATTAACTGATATAAAGTCACCCCTATGGAACACGACCATTTGTTGAAAACCGTCTTTAATCCTTCAGACCAATAGACCAAATTACATATAGTAGACAAAGATCCGGCGTCAATGAAATGGCGAAATGCACATTCATATGTTAATTTTTTTGTGTATGTGTATGTACTCTAACTTTTATTTGTATGATCTAGACATTATTTGTAAAATAATGTTCTGTATGTTAAATACATGTTCAAATTCAAAATAAAATATATGTTCTGTTCTGTGTATGCACCAACTAATCCTAAAAGATAACTATTAACTGCATCTATACAGGTCTACAACAAAATTCAGAATATTTAAATCGAATTACCCTCGTACGAACGGACAATTGTACAGACAAGTCATTCACCATATGACCCCCACATCTGTAGATGTCGAGGCATAAAAATAAAGAAAAATTAATGAAACAAAAACCATGCATTGCTCTGTGGTGCCAGTAAAACATGAAATCCACCAATATCAATAACAACACAAATCCGACTGGGCTATTGAAGGATATTTCTACAAAACAGATATGTTCGTAAATCCACGCATAGTAGTCTGACGTGAGAAATCTTACAGCTAGCCTTAAAATATAATTGATAAAAATGTGTATGTCATATCATGTTAGCATGTATTAATTATAACCAAGGGAGCAAAACATATTATAATAATTTTATACGTGCATTCACAAATTAAAATTCTCCTATTTTACAGTATGCTGATATTCATTCTTGGACTACGGCTATTTTACCAAGGACCCAAATGGTGGAATTAAATAACATGCAACTTCCGTTACAATCATCATCATTTATAACGTACTGATGACGTAATTGCAGCTTAACAAAAAGATGTGGCCCATTGAAAAGGCTTAAAAAGCGGTTCCTACATAGGGTTTTAATGTATTTGTGACATCTTGAAATGTAGTGGGTACGATTAATAAAACTGTCAGTGATTCAAGTAAGTTTTGCAAATGGACGATTTTTAAACATCAGAATAAGTATCGAAGATATATCGATATATTTTACATCTAAAATAAATGGCCAAAATGCCTCTTTTCCTATTTTTCGTACATTTTTGAGAAAGGTGTATAACTTAAAACAAATTTGTTATTCTATAAAAGAAAAAAAACTATGTACTAGTATCAGAAGTAGACAATTGTGAACTAGTGGAGTGTGTACTTCTGATACATCATCTGTTATTTAGTATTAAGAAAAAATACGAAATCTACCCTGGTGCTCTTTCCATTATAAACATCAGCAAGGAAGACATGGTGTCATTTAATCGGTATGCATCATTTTGAAGAAGTTCTGATGTTATCCATTCGATTGTGATCAACAGTGGACTGATCAGACCCGTGATCAACAGTGGACTGATCAGACCCTGAAATAGTTTTAGACAACTAATAAATATTTTGAGAACTAAAACTATCACTAAAGGTGATGAATACCCCCAGATGCGGCCTTGACGCAGTTATTGTTGCATTTTACAGAGGGAAATGTAATGCATATTCATTTTTAATACCTGCAAACTGTTGGTTAGAAATATCCTGCCAGTTTCTAAATATTCATTATATAAAAAATAACAAAAGGCCATAACTCATTAAAATTTACTTGGACAAAACCTATTGTAGACATGCACAACTTGGCAAACTAAGAAGTTTCACTGAATTCCTGCATGTAGTTGCTGAGAAATGGTAAGGACAAACTGTACCTATTGTATAAAACAAAGGACCATAACTCAGTGAAAATTAATCCAAACAAAATCTGGTTATTGCATGCATAACTTGGCTTACTTTTTATAACTTCTGTAAAGTTTCAATGAATTCCTATGAGAAGTTACTGAGATCTGGTATATACACTGTATAAAAACAACAAAGGGCCATAACTCAGTGAAAATTTAGCCAACCAAGACATACTTAATGCATGCACAACTAGGCTAACTACTTATCACTTCTATGAAGTTTTATTGAATACCTGTCGGTAGTTAATGAGAAATAGTCCGGACAACATTTGCCTATTGTATATACTGTAGAAAAAAACAAAGGGCTATATAACTCAGTGAAAATCAATCCAAATAAATAAAGATTTAAGCATGCGCAACTAGCCTTACTACTGATCATACATGTGAAGTTTCATTGAAATCCTGTGAGTAGTTGCTGAGAAATTCTCCGGACAAATTGTGTCTACAGACGCACCGACCGACCGATCGACCGACCATCAAACGTGAATCCAATACAGCCCCCATATATTTATATCTGGGGTATAATAAACGACTGCAAAATTTGTCACAAAACATACATGTCGATGACAGCGGGATCACGCAATTTCCTCGCGATTACCATACACTTTATGTACCACATTTTGTACCTGTAAATGATTACATAACATAACGCGCATATTAGCGCAGACTTCATCGTATAAATCAAGAAAGTGTTTAATTTTTACTTTAAATGAGCGTATTTGAACCCCCCTCCAGAAATGAATATAATTCTAAGGCCTTCAGCTTATGTATATATTATACGATATAATGATGCCCGTAAGTAACTGTTGCTGTAAGCTAGTATTGATGTGTAATTATTAGCCGATGGTGTGTCTATCGACTATGCATAAGTAAGGCCGGTGTAACGTTTTCAAGCTCCCTTGTTTCAGGTTACCCCCCCCCCCCCACGGTAAATTAAAAAAATCAGAACTTAATTAGCGTATTTCAGTTAATTAATATGCACAGGAAAGTGTTATTTAAATAGTAAATGATAAAGAATTTTAATTTTATACAACGCACATGATCTGACCAACCCGTTCCAAGTGATCTGAACGAAATTTACACTCGCTATTCATTAATTTAAGCTAGATCGGGCACAAAAACTGTAACTCATAACCAGTTATGCAATGTTTCAACACTTTCATGTAAATATGTGGGAATGGGATGAGACTAGTCGAAGGGGCTTTGACGATGATACGTTTGCATTGCAGTTCATCGTCAAAGCCACTTGTTCTTTAAAAGCTAACAGGTAAACGACTCAGTCTGAGTCGCGTTCGTTTTCCTATTTAATGCACAAATTTCCGTAAAACATGGGTACAATTCGATGAATTATAGTATAATCTATCAATATGACCAAAAATATACCTTCAACAGACGAAAGTTATCAAATATTTCGCCGATGTTTCATACTACCCTTAATTTCAAAATTGTCCTCGTAAATGCTTTGGATCAAGTCTGTAGCATTCCGGAAAGCATGTAAATTGATCTGTTTCAATAGACGCATGAACAAGCGTCTTAAGCTGTTGACTTTGTAAGAAGATAATTCCATAACTAAAATGGTCAACAAGACGAAATAAAAAAGACCAATTTAGTTATGGGACCCAGAACTAGGATGAGACACAAGGCCAGAAATGGTTATACAAAACAAGGGTTGTAACTGTTTGAGATTCATCAGTGTAAAGTTATTGCATATCATGAAATTACTGGATGCACATCAATCAACAAAACTTAAGTTAATGTAAAATGTGATAGGTATTTCTTGATTTTCTTCAATATCAATTTGATATATCATTAAATTCCTACCTTAATTGATTATGACTCTTTTTTAGATCCGTACTGTCTGGTCTGAAACTATGGTACTTACATATTTTTACTACTTTTTTTCAGATTCAGATAGGTTTGCAAAGTCTATCCAAAGGCGATTTTTCTCCAAAATGCGGATCTACAGACTACATGGTGTCAGAAAGACCACTGTTCGCAGGATTTTCTCCAGTGTTCTTGATGCTATTAATGAAAACTTGGATAACATCATGTAAAATTTCTTTTTTACACAGATATGCTCCTTATTACTACCAAATTCATATCCAAAGTTAAAACCAAATATGAAATCTGCATGATTTAACTTAATTCTTTAAAGATTAATACTTTTTTCATTTTACATGGACTGTACAGCAAGTTCTCATAATTTACGTTGGCAAATTAAGAATGTTGCCTTATGTACTCAGACCAGTACTTTTTGAAAGATCAGATTTTGAAAATAACAGTCACAGGATTTAAACAGTTACATGCATTTCCTGGGTTATGTATTTGATACTGCACTTTCACATAACTGCTTCTACTTGTTATTGAATTTTTCTTAGAATTTATGAGAGAACAACAGGTGACATATCATTGTTTTGTATTCAATGTAAATGATTTCATTTCAGATTCTGGCTGTAGTTGCTAAGTGACCTGACCAGTGTCACAACATGATTCTGCTATTTTCAACAGCAGTGGAATAAAGGTTACAGTAAAATTTTATTATTCTGCTTTAATATTCATTCATTTCTCTTAGGCCATGGTTAGATTCCCTATAAACACAAGTTTACTTTCAAAGTCTCATCAACTTTTTTGATGTCACAATACAAGAAGGTTGTATTCCATTAAGAATGATGTGACATTGGTATTTTTTACCAAGGTTTGTTTTAAATCACTGTCTAGAAGCAGCAGAAATATGCCAAATGATTCTTTTTTCAGTAATATTGCCAAAATCAATGAACAGCATGTGGCAACAATTACCGGTACTCAAGTTGTTATGAAAAAAAGCTAAATTTAAACATTAATTTGAAGTAATTGCAGTATATTTATGGAATCCTATTATCAATAATTTATCAATCTATTATTTTGTATGTTATTTAATTAAAAGAATTCCTAGGACTACAATTATTTGCCTTGTTTATACACACTCAGAAAATATGTTTTATCTTGTTTTGCTTGTCTACTCATATGCATGTTACGTAGTAAATACATGTGTACATTGAATTGACATCATTGTCCAAACATATAAAATTATGTAATTCTAGATGAATGTATACTTTTACAGGGACATTTGGAGACTAATAGAGTTGGTATTTTGCTAGGAGACAGTGGGTATCCACTGAAACACTATCTGCTCACACAGAAATTGCAGCTGTGAAACCCGCATGAAGAGAGATGCTGTGAAACTTGATATATTGGTAGAGTGTGATTAGAGGAAGTGCAGTGAGCAAGAATCATAACTATAACTTTCATTTTGACTGAATTATGCCCCTTTTGGACTTGTCACTTTTCCTGTTACTTATATTTACTTAAGTATTTATGAGATATCCCATAAAACTTGGAATATTAGTAGAGTGTGATCAGTGGAACTATAACTCTATCATGCATTTTGACAGAATTATCCTCCTTTTTTTAATTAGAAAAATGGTCATTTTTACTTTCGCTGAATAATATGGTATTTTGCTGTAATTTGGCTTTCATTGCATTTGTATCTTGCTCAGTCATTCATACTAGAAAGTACCATACATTTAAGCTTCCTTCATGCTTTATCTGCTTTAACTGACTGACAAAAATTCTTGATGGAGGTATCAATTCGACGAATTTGCTTGTTATTTAAACAATGGAATTTCTGTGTGCATTTGTCATGTTCAGTAATAATGTATCTGTCTCTATTATTCGTTTGCTTAGTTTTGCCAGCAGCTGCTTTCTCAACATTTAACAAAATAATATAAAATACTAGTAAATAAAGATATTTTGAAAATGTTAACATTTTGTTTATTTTATGAATGATTGGAAAGATGAGACTGTCATTGTTGTCAAATTAATATCAGATAAGGCCCTCTGTTAATGTGACAAATTGTTTTATTAGACAATGTGGTGTACTTTAGCTCCAAATCTAACCTGTTTGAGAACCAGTACAATTTAATTCACATACAAAAATTATCATGTGACATGGAAAGACAGCCTGAAACAATTAATAAAACTTAAGCCAAAATTGTGGCATCAGCTGCGTACATAAACTAGATGCTGCAAACAGACAATATGCACACCAATCAAAAACTGATCACAACAGCTCACTATGAGCAATTTGTTATCAAGTATACTAAAAGCAGACAACAAATCATGTCATAATTTCTGTTTTATTTTCAAGAACATTTGATATTTTATCACAGATGCAGAAATAGATATCAATGTTAATCAATAAATAATCAAATATGAATGGCGATTAACAGTACCAAAATAGAGGCCTAACTTCTGTTTACCACATTAGATGTCAATTAGTGCAAATACCAGGGGGATTAAGTCACAGTACACTATGCGTCCATAGATATCACCAGAAACTTGTGTCACCAAAAGTTTTATAGTCATGCATTGATTATTACAACTGACATGTGTGATGCTTTTCAGGACTAATATATACAATCGGATAAGATATAATAAATCAATTATTCATCGGAATAAAACAATGTGTTTGCAAAAAAGATTTGCCAAATAAAACATGAAATTTACATGAACACTTTTTTTTGTTAATTTGTACCCTCCATATACCCTGCAAAATATTCGACTTAAAACAAGATTTATAATACCATGAATTAGAGCTATAATTAAGTGATGAATTGAACAGGCGTCAAATCAGTATAACAAAATTAATAGAAAACTACTTCTTCCTTCAACAGTTTACATACTGTTAGGCCTACAATTGCAAAATTTACACCATTAGAAAGGTAATTAATTTATGCACAACTTCTACAGTCACAAAATTTGATCAGATTAATAATAAGCACTGTATATAAAAAGTGCTGGAACAATCAATTGTTAAAACAAGTTGAGTATTTCAGTTTTTAGCTCACATGTCACAAAGTGACAGTCTTTGTCCGGCCTCGCGCGTCGTCAAACTTTACCTTGTGAACACACTAGGGGCCACATTTTAGGACGAGTTCGGGCCATTTGGTGTCAAAAACTAGGTCACCAGGGCCAAATAAGGGGAAACTTTGTGAACACTTTAGAAATCACTGTTTTGATTGGATCTTCATAAAACTTAGTCAGAATGTTTATTTTAATGATATGTAAGCCAAGTTTGATAATGGGTCATTTCCGGTCGAAAACTAGGTCACTAGGGCAAATTGCTGGAAAACTTTGTAAACACTCGAGAAGTCACTGTTTTAATTGGATAATCATGGAACCTTGTCAGAATGTTTGTCTTTATAATATCTTGGACGAGTTCGAACATGGGTCATCTGGGGTCAAAAACTAGGTTGATAGGTCAAATGTTATGAAAAACCACGTTAACATTGTAGATTTCACAGTTATAATTGAATCTTCACCAAACTTTGTCAAATTGTTTGTTTTAATGATTTAACAGTCAAGTACAAGTATGGGTCATCTGGGATCTTGGCCGAACCTTGTCAGATTGTTCGTCTTAATGATATTAAGAACAAGTTCAAATATGGGTCACCTAGGGTCAATAACTAGGTCACGAGGCCAAATCTTAGGAAAACCTTCTTAACACTGTAGATGTCAAATTTTACTTGTATCTTCACCAAACCTTGTCAGAATGTTTGTCTTAATTATATGTTAGACAAATTCGAACATGGGTCATCTTGGGTCAAAACCTAGGTCACAAGGTCAAATCTTATGAAAACCTTGTCTATGCTGTAGTTTTCATGGTTTTGATTGGATCTTCACCAAACCTTGTCAGAATGTTTGTCTTATGTAAGACAAGTTCTAACATGGGTCATCTGGGGTCAAAAACTAGGTCACCAGTTCAAAACAATGTTTTAATTAGTGAACAGTGATTATCTTGTGAGCGATATAGGGCCATCTTGGTCCTCTTGTTGTAATTCTAACGCTTCTCTCTGAATATTGACAGCTTCACACATCACTTCTAATTTCTCTTTTTCAACTTTCAGCAGTTCTTCTATGCAATTTCCTGCAAAACAGAAAGATAATTTCTGATAAGTGAAATACTTATTCATTATTATGTTAAAACTATTCAATATATTGTATTTTTCCTGAATTAGAATTTAGTTGATGTAAAGTCAAACAATATTACAAGACTGATCTTTTTCAATCCAAGAAATGATGGACAGGAGTGAAAAGTTGTATTATTTTAATTTTAAATGCAAACATAATATTATGACAGTTATATTGTCATGAATGAAGAAAAAATGAACAGATGATAATAGTAGATATTGCTTTTTTAGAATTATAGTGGTACCATTTTTTTCGGGCCAATTAGAATATAGTGGGTATAGCTGAAAAAGTAACAAAGTATTACATCCAGCTCAGGTCAAACGGTTTATCTTACAGGAAATGTATTTATCTATGTATGTATGTTATTTGGTTTTTGAGTTTTACCTACTAAAGAATTTATGAAATGCTGTCACACGTGATATTTCAGTTGCCATTCTATTATGTATCTGATTTCTAGTATTACGTATCTTTGTATCTGCCCACTTTTTTTTCACCTGGGCCTTGGTCCTGTGGCTGTTGCCAACTGCGTTTATTCTGCAGAAAAAAAATTTTTAGTCAGTAATCCGTTTACCGGACGGTGGATACTGAATACCGGGGCATCTAATAATATACATGCTATTATATGCATGCAAAATTTACTGGTGTCAAAGTCAAAGACCTATACATACATGTATGTATGTCTTTGCTGGTGCGACCCCCGTGTCAACACATCTGACAGTCAGCAGCAGAAACAGAGTTAAAACGTCATTTTGAGGGGGGTTAGTATGCATTATTAAAATTTGTTTTGTATTAATGTTTATGATTCAATAAAAAATGTGTTGCTTTTCTCAATTTCCGTACTACATTTACATCAAATTATTCTTATTCCCTTTGGATTTAACACCATTTTTGGACTTGATTTTTATCAAAATCAAGTCCTTTGTAATCGTTGACTTATTTTTGTCGCTGGACTCCATAACAGCTTGGTTAAAAGAATGCCACATAAAGGAAATAGTACGCAACTAAATGGTATGTTTATATAGAAGTATCTGGAATCTTTCCCCAATTAAGTGTGTCAGATCTAAATACATTTCAAATCATTCTATTGTAACTACATGGAAAGAGTCATGTATCTAAATAAGTGCTTGTCGGTAGATACATGAGATTTTCAAATGCGTAGAATTAAAACCGCGTATTCACTGTCCAATAAAATATCTTGCCGTAAAAGTAGTTCTACTTTCGGTTTTCGTTCGATAGTTCAGAAAAATCTCCACGTACGTATATGCATTTGCAACAATCTACCATCGATGTGTGTGTTTTGTGCCTTTCTAAAATTTCTTAATATTACAAAGCGAATTCTCATTTAATCGTAATCCGTGATATTCACACCAACTAGTGTTATTTTGATGACGGAATCGCTATTTATAGACTCACTCCCCGCAGTGGCTAGTAGCAAAGCGTAACCGATGTGGGGAGTTTGATGTATCGAAGGTTGAATGTTAAAACTGCGGCTTAAGAATAATAATTCGAGTCGCTAAATACGAACGTAAATTAATGGATACGTGCTTTTAAAATTTACTGTTTAAGAGTTATTTTACGCCAGATTATTTAGAATTACATAATCACGTCTGAATGTCATGCAACATCGGGTTAACTATAGGTCATATAGGTCTTACTCTACTGTGTCAGGACCTTTTTGATTTGAGTGACCCTGAATGTGTTCAATGCGACGATGTTCTGTTGTGTTGAAACCAGAAGAATCAATGTTTGTATTTACTGTTACTGAAGTGTTGTTTACTAGTTTTGTACAATAAAGAGTTTTTAATGCAATTAAATTGTCCTCAATTAATGTGCTAATCATTAAACTTTCCATTATCAGGCTTTTTTCATTTTAAAATTTTAGCAAAGGGACTATAGTAAAGCCCTAGCTTATGTCATTTACCTATATGCATATGACCTGCATTACAATATGAATGAAAAATCGGTCCGTAATTTTAAATGTTAAAATATTTGTATGGGCTCGAACGATGTGGGTACACATTTCTCTCTTTTGTCTCGTATGGTAAAAATCAAGTCCGACAGTACTTTCAGTACTTTGATTAACATTACTTCTGTTCAGTCATATAATGACGGGCAGTTTTATCAGGTTATATTAACCAACTTCCCTGTACTACATTTAGGCTTTAAGTTATAACAAGTACTAACTGCATTCTATATGTGCGAGCTACTACAAAAACTTACACAACTCGATGTAATAACTTCAGTCATATTTGTCACGAACGATTATGATCCTTGCCCGGTGTTCGAACACTTAACCTCTCACTATTATATAGTCGAAGGGGCTTTGACGATGATACGTTTTCATTGCAGTTCATCGTCAACAAGACGAAATAAAAAAGACCAATTTAGTTATGGGACCCAGATTAACTATTATATAGTCCAACACTCGAACCACTGAGGTAACCAGGCTCGATCGTCAGATCAAAACAATTGAGAAATGTGCATAAAAATATTATTATTTTTATATACTTTTTCATCGCCAATGAAAATATTTCACTAGATGTATTTGGATCATGTCTTTTTGTCACCACGAAAACTAAACGGGAAAGAATGGAGAATATTTCTTCTTTACAATTGTTATATTTGTAATTATTTATACTTACTGCTCGGTGGTATTGTTCCAAAATGCAGGTGTCCTTTCTGACAGCTGCATGTTGCAACAGACTCTTCAGTTAGCAGGTCTTTTTCTTCAAAGTAGACCCGACGTCATACAAGTTACAGACGACTTCTGACAAATGGCGCTAAACATGCTATTTTTCTACCTCCACGCCGGAGAGTACTGACCGGTTTTGATACTTACGAACGTAAGATTTCGTAAGATCGCTTCAATCTTACGAATGCGTTGATAAAACATGCGTAAGATTTTTCTTAAGATTATTCTTACGCACAAATCTTACGAAAAGAACGAATTGTCGTAAGAACGTTGATAAAACGGGCCCATTAAGAGGAAGGCACTTAAAATTAAGTTTCATAATTAACGTATGACCGTATTATATGCAATAAGATCAAACAACGTTGATGAATCATAAAATGTATCGCTACACTCCTAAATAATCCTGAAAACTTCCTTTATTTTGCAAATGCAAAATTCAAATTGTCTGCACGTGATGGGGTTGCTAAATAACTGTAGTACATGCATTTATGTGTTTGTAATATCCTTATTCGTGTACAAGCTCTCTCTCTCTCTCTCTCATTATGAATTTCAAATTATTACCCGGGTAAATCTGAAGACGTTTACAAAACACCCCCGGGGGTAATCTAAAAACGTTTTCAAAGCGCACCCGGGTAACATGAAAACGTTTTTAGATTACCGGGTAGGGCATTTGAAAATTGAGGGGGTAATCTCAAAACGTCTTAATTGTACCCCTACCGGTAACTTAAAAACGTTTTCAAATTCCCGGGTGTAACCTGAAAATTGTTTAAGTTACCGGGGGTTACTTGAAACGGGGAGATTTTGAAAACGTTACACCGGTCTTTGTTGATAGATACGACCTCCTTACAATTTCAAATTTAATAAATCAACATACTACTGCGCATGTCTAGAACTGGTTCCCTTGCTTGGTTCTTTATCGTGTCCGATTCAAAACACTCTTCGTCATTGTTCCTGCGATTATCTAGACGCAGTACTCGACTGAAAAAAAATTCCATTAGAAATTCGAAAGGCGAGAATCGAACCCAAAAACTTTAGTTCAGTAGTCCCCGCGTTAACACTAGATCACCGAACATCGAATGACATAAAACATAACTAAAAGAACCAGCGTGTAAGGGTGTTCATGAAACTTTATCATAAATCAGAGACATAGATCGGGAGATCAGCGCAACACTGTAACTTGTTCTTATTTCAATATGAGTTACGACACTGTTGCGTTGAACCCTCGAGATGTTATCTATGTTTCTGCATAAATGTATCCAAATAATCACAAATTAATCAAAAGAAGTTGTGGAAACAAACTATAAAAGGATATGATTTTACAATGAAGTAAAGTGAGTGGACATACCTGGTACACAAGAGGGATATGCCTGGAGTTCCTCACAGTACTGAGATCAACGTGTATTGCCGATGAACTTATGTTCATAGTTGTGACGAAAATCTGAAATTGATGTTTTAAAATAAAATGTCATCCGTTTTGCAAAATAGCTAAACTGTGCATATAATTATGTATATTAAAGATATTTGTTTTTCCTACATTCAAAGAAAAAAACGGTAATATATATCCAATGTCCAAACATTAATCATTTTAGAATAACCAAGACGCACCTTCCAAATGCACAAGCTTGGTACATTCGTGTGAAATGTTGTGTGATTTGTTTAAAAAGCTAGTATTGTATTATAATATAGAACTTGGGGCAATATAGACACGTGATTACATTAATATACGTACCTGGGCAATGTTGTAATGAGAGACAATGAGAAGTTTGAATTACTAATGCATTTAGATTGATTATATTAATAAATGTACATATATTTCAACAGGCTCTTCATTATTCTTCTCCACAATGTTAAGGCTTTATCCGCATGACTGCCTAATGAATCTCACCTCCCAGTGTTGTTTAACTATAAGCTCCAAGTGACTTATTTTCGTTTAAATCAAGTAACACTTTCTATTACACACATGAACAGTCAAACCTGTGTTGGCGGCCAACTCCGAATAAAGGCCACCCTGTAAATAAAGGTCGTTCTTTTAAAAACTGTCATTGAATATTTAGAAGAAAGTGACCTCTTAATAAAGATCACCTGTCAATAAAGCCCACATCTTGACTTTCATAGTGGTGGCCTGTGTTCACAGTTTGACTAAATGTTAGCTGAAACCAGGTTTTCGCGATGAGTTATTTGAGTAAACATTCTGCATTGTCGAAACTTAATTTCATTTACAATGTTAATCTTCCATAGGACACCGTGACATTTAAGTACTGTAGCCAGCGGGGGAAAAATACTGTCTGAAAAATACTGATATGACGCCCGCTACCACACTTACGGAATGTTCGGAAATTATACTTTACCTGTACTATTTGCGAATCTATTTTTGCATGTCCGATGTAAACAGACGATAATATTTTGAATAGTTTTTCGTATAATAAAATAAATGGTACATGTAGACCTGACATGATTCGCCTCTGTTGACAATATTTCCTCAAGTTGACAATGTTACTGTCACCCATTTCAGGTAAGTAAAATTTATATATTATTGCCCCTCACATTTTTCGTAATGTTAATTTCACATAGGCAAACAAGGAACATTTGTACTGTTACATTCATGGTACCACGCGACTGAACATTTGTTTACTGTCACATGGTAATAGTAATTTTTTGACAGTATTTTTAGTACTGTCACAGGGTAATAGTAAATTTTTAACAGGCAAACAGGTAACAATTTTACTGTAGCAATCATGGTACCACGTGACTGAACATTTTTTTACTGTCACTGGGTGATAGTAAATTTCTAACAGTATTTTTTACTGTCACAGGGAATAGTAAATTTTAAACAGTATTTTTTACTGTCACATAGGTGATAGTAAATTTTTAAAGTATTTTCTTTAAAAAAAAGTTGGGGTAATAAAATAAATAACACATAGCTTACGTTATAAAGCTATGTGTTATTTATATACTGACAATTAGTAACGCAAAAAGCTGGTTTGTTGTCCATTTTATTCAGTCATAGAATATAATTGGATGCACTAGTGTAACGCTGACGGTCGGAATGTACTTTATTCTATCAAATATTCGATTACTTTCCTTGATAAATCGTCAGCGGGAACCATGCAGTTTATAGTAGAGGAAAAAAATTCGAAAGAGGCCTAGTTGATATTATTTGTTTGCAGTTTTATTTGTACCCTCTCATGTAATTTTTTTACAGGATATTTTAATTTTTCTCTATATACATGTATTATTCTGAAATGGCGGCCATCTTGGAAACGATTGTTCCTATGGTAAAAAAGTTATGATATTATTTTGTTATTGAACTATACATTGTGATCGGGTGTAGTCCGTCGTCCGTGCGTCCTTCCGTCCGTCATTGCGTCAACAATTGCTTTAAACACTAAGTTACAACATCTCCTTAAGCCAATGTCAATGAAACTTTACAGGGATGTTCCATGCATGGAGCTCTACCAAAGTTCTGTAAAAAATTTAATTTCATTAAAAAACTCTGGTTGCCATGGCAACCAATAGCAAAAACTTCTCGTCTTCTTGTCAGAAACCATTTAGCCTAGAGCTTAGATTGTGTGGTGTGTAGCATTGTCTAGTCGACCTCTACCAAGTTTGTTCAAATTATGGCCCTTGGGTCAAAAATTGGCTCAGCCCCGTGGGTAAATTGATTTTACGCAGAATTATACAAATTTCCCGCAGCGGTTACCTCCCTTGATCAGTACATTATAGTAGCAAAGCGTGACGTAACCGATGTGAGAAGTTCGAGACTTATATAGGGAAATTTTAAAAATCTTCATGTCAAAAACTACTATGCCTAGAGCTTAGATATTGTGTGTGTAGCATTTGTTTAATCGACCTCTACCAAGTTAGTCCAAATTATTACCCAGGGATCAAAATTGGCCCCGCCCCAGGGGGTCACTTGATTTCAAAATGTTCTTGTACGAAACCGCAAGGCCTAGAGCTTAGATAATTTGTATGTAGCATTGTCTAGAAGACCTCTACCAAGATTTTCAAGTTATGGTCTTCGGGTCATAATTGGCCCCGTCCCGGGGGTCACTTGATTTATATAGGCTTACATAGGAAAATTTTGAAAATCTTCTTGTCTTAAAACACATGACTAGACCTAGAGTTTAGATATTTAGTGTGTAGCCTTGTCTAGTGGAACTCTACTAAGTTTGTTCAAATTAGGGACCTGGGGTAAAAATTGGCTCCACCCAAGTGAGCGAATTTCTTCCACATTTTTAAGCTATTGCAATGAAACTTGGAATATGTTATCACCATGAAGTGTAGATGTGCAAGACTCAATTTTTATGCCCGGCGATTTACTCATTGCAGAGTTATGTCCCCCTGAACTCGGCCGTATGGTGAACTATCGCAGTATAAGTGAAAAAGCGGCTGCGGGGGTATTAGTCACCTTTTTGACGGCTCTAGTTTGCATAGCAAATTTAACAGTAAATTGGCTACAATTCTGCGGTGAATATAAATTGGCTGATATTTGTGATTATTATTCTGGTATAGTAGGATTAGAAATTTACATATTTTGTACGTAGTTTTGTCTGGAGGACATCTACCAAGTTTGTTCAAATTATTGCTGTAGGGGCAAATTTGGCCCTGTCCCCGGGTCACTTAATTTTACGAAGGCTCATGATGATTTTCTCTAAGTGTCTTTTCACCTGGTGAGCGATATAGGGCCATCATGGCCATTTTGTTTATTAAAGTAATCATTGCTAGGAATCGAATTACTCGAACAAAGTGTAAAGTTTCTTAATAATGCCACACTTGGAAGTTATTAAAATGCAGTGACTGTTAATTTGAAGTATGTTAATTGGAATTTTTCCCTGTGAATACTTGCTGTGTGAATACTTTTATATTTATTGAACAGTTGTGTGTTGTGATGTATGTATTTTTAAGTAAAATTTAATGATTACTTAGAAACATCTGTTACATTACTAGAGACAGGTGAGGATTTATTTGTAGATTGAGTTTTTTTTAGCGATTTCTTATTCGGGGGGGGGGTAAACTTCTTCAATAGAAGAACAGCTATATAACGCTGGGAGAGTCCTTATAGATGCCTGTAATGTATGAGATAACATGGTAAAAACATATTGTATTGATTCTTACATTAAATGTAGAGGTTCATATTAATTTGAGAAATGTCTTAGCTAAATGTCAGAGTCTGTTAGGTTCTACCTAATAGAAAATATAATTATGTATATCTTAGTTTATTGTAAAAGATCAGGTTTTGTTTTTTGTTAAGGCCTAAATTTTTATAACAGCCCCGCAAACGAAGTTTGATCGGGGGTATATTGGAATCACTCTGTCGGTCGGTCGTTGGTCAGTTGGTCTGTCCGTCCATCCGCATACAAGTTTGTGGAGTGAACTACTTCCACATTCTTTAAGCTATTGCAATGGAACTTGAAATATGATATCACCATGAAGTGTAGATGTGCAAGATACAATGTTCATGCCCAGCGATTCACTCATTGGAGTGTTACTACCCCTTGAACTAGCTTAGCTGTATAGTGTACCATTACATTCTTAGTGTCAAAGCTGCGGCAGGGTATCAGTCACTTCTGTGACAGCTCTAGTTTTATTATCCACTAGACTACACCCTAAGGCGCATTAAGCCAATTCAGAATTTAATTCCCTTTTTGATGCCAAATTAACTTACAAAGGTGAATGAACCTTGACCCTCTGTGTGTGTAGAGCAATTCTTGTTTGATTTCAATTATAATTGGGTCCTGGTGACCTACTAAAAATGTGTATCTTAGGTGCTAGTATCCTCCTAAATAATAATATGTGTCTTTAGTTCTGATGATCCTACTCAAAGCTATGTCTCGAGTCATAGTATCCTACTCAAAATATGTATCTTAGGTGATTATCAGTTATCATGTGGAGATGTTTAACTTGATCACAATTTTTCGACAGAACAATCAGAAGACCTGCTCAATTCTAATTGCATTAAAACTGTTAATCGACAGATAAACGATATTATGTATAAACTATAGTACGTATTACTATTTACATGTGTATGTCAGTTCGTACTAAAATTAAGCGCAGAAACAATCATGATGAATAATAAAGATTTTGGTATATGTATAAAATTAAATATTAAAACTGTATCATAAACTCTCGTTTAATCATTAAAAAAATATAATGCTTTTTTTTACAAAAATGTTAGAGCATTTCTGTTTAGAATGATTCACTCTTGAGATATTTAATAACGCAGAAGAATTTGTAATAACTTTATAAAAAAAAGTACCCAAAACTTTCCTTACAGTAACGCGCCATAATTGTCTACTGGAATCATAATTTACAATATTTTATCTTATTACAATAGAATTATGGAACTGAAATTTTATTTTAAACTTAAGTATAACAGCTCATCGCCACTACAACATACATAAAACTATAAGTACATGCGTGTCCAATGAAATAAAATTTAATGCAATAATTTAATAAATAACAATTCAGTACATGTACAATGGAAAGAAATATTAGATCGTATCAAGGGCATATATATGTACATACATATGTATATAAGACCTTGTTCGATATAGCAAATAAATACGGTACTATCACGATTTTTATTAATATATTGTTTCACGCATCTTTTCGAATTCACAAGAACTTAAATTTACTTTCTACCATAAAGCTGTTTAAGGATGTACATGTATCTACATTCCAATGTGTATAAGCCACCCGCTGTGCTAAACTTTTACATGCATCGGTAAACATCGGCAAAACAGAAATTACCGAAGATCGAGCTGAAACGAAAGCAATATTTGGCAAAACAAGGTGTTACAAATCATTAAAAAAACTGTACAAGATGTATATTTATTTTATTTTGGTTTATCTCATTTTACGGGAAAAGAATTTCTCTAAAATGTCATATGTGGTAATTTATTTGCAACTTATGAATTGTTTGTCAATTTTTAGTCTGAATTTTGGCAAAAAAGCATTTTCTTCAATATTTACATAGAACATAGAGTAAATTTTGAACCGTTTTACCTATTTCATACAAGTGCAAAAATACTGCCCAAGATAGATAGTTATTTTAAATAAAATTACACCATTTGAAAGATAATGATTTTATCTACAATGTCATATGTGGTAATTTATTGGCATTTACCGAATAAATATTTTATAGCAAGTTTTTAATTATTTCCCTATATAATCTATATAGAGTTAAACTGGGCAATTGTTATCTGATTGTGGTTTATCGAGTCATTTCAAGGGAGATAACAACATCGATTAAGACGAATATTGGTTCAGTATTGTTCCATATGTGTGGTTTTATTCAAAGGTGACACTTGATATGATTATTGTCTGTGAATGACTCACCATTTGTTGTTATATACACAATGTTGTTTATTAACTGGTTCTTTTTCACTTAATTTTTTAAATTATTTTTTCATGCTCCTTTTATATAGATTGCAATTAGCTTGAATTAGTCCAAGCTGTCAATCAATTTCCCATTTTATGACATTTCTCTAACTTTTATGCTGTGTTTTTTTTCAAAATCATTGAGTCTGTTCATTATTATGCAAATTAAATAATGTTTAAAATCTATGAAAATTTTCCTCATCAAAATCAGTATTTTAAGATTTCTGGAATTGTTCCGAAATAACATATCCTATGTGAAAAGTCTGATTACCAAGTTGAAATATGTAACAAAAAGTGTGTTGATAATGAAGCTGTATCTAGGTAAAGTTTACTGTAAATATTTTTGTTGTGCTTATCAAAAATTCTTACATTTCATATCCTTAATCATACATTTTTATCACAGTTTTATCTAGTTGACAGCTGCCCGTTAATTGATTATTATAATATGCTCAAGACCTCTATACTATTTTTGTTGTCGCATTTCAACTTGTTATGGTAATAATATGAATAATGACTGAGCTGAAAATGCAGTCAGAACCTGTAAATGGTTTCCATGGAAACAGACAAATTAATTGGCTCGTGAGATGCAAATCTTTTGTATGTTAAAAGGTCTTTTGTAGTATCACAAATTACTTATGATTGTGTATGTACACTAAATGTGGCTTTCATGAAAATTGCAAGGTGCTTAAATGGAAATAATTTCTTTATGCTTTACATAAAGTCCGATAAACTTTCTCTTAATTAATTGATCTAAGGAACAATTCAGCTTATGAAATATTGGGAAATGTTACAATTCCTATGACCAATTATATCAAATGATTTGCTTAATAGGCTACAAAAGTGTTGGGTAGTTTGATGTTTCCAATCTTTTTTTGTAAACATTACTTTTGTATGTTAGAGGAATGTTTAGTCCCAAAATATGTTCGTTCTTCGTATTTTGCTGTTAAAATCATAGGCAATCGATTCCGTGATTTTTATATGTTTATGGAAGTTATTTTTCAATTCAACTCATTAAACAACGCAAATCTGTCGAAGGAAATATCTTCATTTTTCCCCTCGGATTTTTAGAAGGAAAGCCAGGACCCACGCTTATTTTCGTCACTTCCGTCGATCGAAAAATGGCGAGTGCACTACCTTGGTGTTTATTATACACCAAATAAGGGGGAAAATAAAGATTTGCGTTTTTTAGAGATGTCAGTTTATTAGTGAGAGATGTCTGTTTATGTTCCTCAAAGCAGAAATAGTGGAAGTTCAGTTATATACTTCATGTGCTGTTTAAAATAATATTTTTTTAGCTCACATGTTACAAAGTGACATGGTGAGCTTTTGTGATCAGCATTCGTCCGGCGGTGTGCGTCGTGCGTCGTCAAACTTTACCTTGTTAACACACTAGGGGCCACATTTTTAGCAAAATTTTCGCAAAACTGGGTCAGAATGTTAATATCGACAAAATCTCGGCCGAGTTCGATTTTGGGCCATTTGGGGTCAAATACTAGGTCACCAGGGCAAAATAAGGGAAAACCTTGTGAACACTTTAGAAATCCCTTATTTTGATTGGATATTCATGAAACTTTGTCAGAATGTTTATTTCAATGATATGTTGGTCAAGTTTGATAATGGGTTATCTGCGATCAAAAACTAGGTCACTAGGGCAAATTGCTGGAAAACCTTGTGAACACTCTAGAAGTCACTGTTATGATTGGATCAGCCTGAAACCTTGTCAGATTGTTTGTCTTTATAATATCTTGGACGAGTTCAAACACGGGTGGTCTGGGGTCAAAAACTAGGTCGTTATGTCAAATCTTATCAAAAACCATGTTAACACTGTATATTTCACAGTTATAATTGGATATTCACCAAACTTCGTCAAAGTAACGATCAAGTACAAATATGGGTCATCTTGGGTCAATAACTAGGTCATCAGGTCAAATCTTAGGAAAACTTTGTTAACACTGTAGATGTCACAGTTTT
Source organism: Lutraria lutraria (assembly GCA_964023205.1). Lineage (NCBI taxonomy): Eukaryota > Metazoa > Mollusca > Bivalvia > Venerida > Mactridae > Lutraria > Lutraria lutraria. The sequence goes on along the minus strand of OZ026839.1, from coordinate 31,442,503 downwards.
GATTTTCACCAAACTTTTTCCGAATGTTTGCCTCAATAATATGTGGGTCAAGGTTAAACATGGGTTAGCCGGGGTCAATAATTAGGTCACCAGGTCAAAATTTAAGCAAAAACCTTGTAAAAGCTCTAAATATCATGGTTCTAATTTGATCTTGGCTATACCTTGTGAGATTGTTCATCTTTAGGATATTAAGGTTAAGTTCAAATATGTGTCACCTAGCGTCAAATACTAGGTCACGAGGTCAAATCTCAGGAAAAAATTTTAACACTGTAGATGTCAAATTTTGATTGTATCTTCACCAAACATTGTCAGAATGTTTGTCTTAATGATGTGTAAGACAAATTCGAACATGGGTCATCTGGGGTGAAAAATAGGTCACCAGGTCAAATTTTAGGTAAAACCTTGTAAAAGCTCTTAATGTCATGGTTCTAATTTGATCTTGGCCATACCTTGTCAGATTGTTCATCTTTATGATATCACGGATAAGTTTTAATATGGGTCACCTAGGGTCAAACACTAGGTCACAAGGTCAAACCTTATTAACACTATAGATGTCAAATTTTGATTGTATCTTAACCAAATCTTGTCAGAATGTCTTAGTGATGTGTAAGACAAATTCGAACATGGGTCATATTGCGTCAAAAACTAAGTCACAAGGTCGAATCTTAGGAAAACCTTGTCTATGCTGTAGTTTTTAGCTCACATGTCACAAAGTGCTCACAAAGCAAAACTGGGTCAGAATGTAAATATTGACAAAATCTCGGACAAGTTCGATGGTCAAAAACTAGGTCACCAGAGCCAAATGAGGGAAAACCTTGTGAACACTTAAGAAATCACTGTTTTGATTTGATCTTCATGAATGTTTATTTTAATAATATGTAGGTCAAGTTTGATAATGGGTCATTTCCGGTCAAAAACTAGACCACTAGGGCAAATTGCTGGAAAACCTTGTGAACCATCTTGGCCCTCTTGTTTATAAAGTATATACAATGAGCAATTTGACTATTTCTCATTAACTACCCACAGGAATTCAATGAAACTTCACAGAAGTGATAAGTAGTTAGCCTTATTGTGCATGCATTAAGCTTGTCTAGTTTGGTTAAATTTTCACTGCGTTGTGGCCCTTTGTTTTATACAAAAGGTACATTTTGTCCAAACTATTTCTCAGCAACTACCTGCAGTAAGTCAGTGTTACTTCTTAGAAGTGATAAGTAGTTTGCCAAGTTGTGCATGTCCACAATAGGTTTTGTCCCAGTAAAGTTTAATCAGTTATGGCCCTTTATTTTTTATATCATGAATATTTAGAAATTGGTCAGGATATTTCTAAGCAACAACTTGCAGGTATTAAAAAATGAAAATGTGTTATATTTCCCTTTGTAAAATGTAACAATAACTGTGTCAATGCGTCATCTGGGGGTATTCATCACCATTAGTGATAGTTCCAGTTGAGATTTACCTGCTACAGAATTTACGAAATGCTGTCATACATGATATTTTAAGTTGCCCTATTTCTGTTATTTATGTCTCTGCATGATTATAGGTAGAACAACTTCGAACATAAGTCATCTTGGGTCAAAATCTAGAGCACAGGTCAAATCTTAGATAAACCTTGTTAATGGTGTAGATGTCACAGTTTTTATTGGATCTTCACTAAACCTTTTAAGCATGTTTGTCTTAATGATATGTTGGACAAGTTCGAACCTGGGTCATCTGGGCTAAAAAGCTAGGTCATCACAGGAAAACCAATAACAACAGACCTCATGACACATGTATGCTCAAAATATGTTATAATCAGTAAACAATGATTGTCATATGAGCAATATAGGGTCATCTTGGCCGTCTTGTTATTTAGTATACATAGTAGAGCGCTCTGACTATAAAGACTAGATATTTGCAGATAGTTCTATATATAGAAGTTCTTGTTGAACTGTATGCTTTGTATGTTAGTTTTCGTGTAATTACAAAGTACATCCAGTCGTTTGTAAAAAGTATGTACTATATATTTTGTTACTAATAAGTTAGCCAAGCTGGGCACAAGGAAAATTAAAATATATTACCAAAAATAAGTTTCAGCCTAATTATAGTCTTATTAGAGTTGGTGTTTAAATAGTATAACATTCGGTACAAGTTACACTAGCAACAGAAACTAATGTTTTACTTTTCTATAAGTTGACACTCACTGTTCATAACCTTTTAAGGCAGCCATCTGTTAGACGTTAGCATCATTTCTTTCAAGTTTTGATGTCTTATAAATATCGCTTCTCTATTGGATTTTAGCATTCTATCTGGGAACAATGTGTGTATCGTAAATTGTTTCAGACAATTATTAAAACAATTTACAGCTGAAAAGATATACAAATGTATGTGATTTCTACTGTCATATTGTCATAGTAACAGTTACAAACTGTGATGTACGTACTTCAGAAAGAGGGTCTCTTCGTGTTTCCTCTCCATGACACCAGAACAAAAAAGAAATACCTGTCTTAGCTATAACGTTAAATGCTTGAGCGATATGGATATATCCGATCTATGGATGTTATCTTGTATTGGATATGGAGAAGTTTTAAAACATGTTGATATTGAGAAGCAGATAAGGGAATGTTTAGAAAAAGAGGATTTAATTCCCAAATCTTCCAATGATAAAACGGACATAAAATCAGGAATCACACAATGCGTAGAACCCGGCTCTCAAAAGGTTAGAAAAGAAGAGACTTACATGGCGACTGGAAATGGATTCAACGCTGAAGAAAATGCTGGAAATTCTTCTACTGATGGTAGAAAACGCAAACTCTCAGGAAAAGATCAAACCGTATCTTCTGAGGTATCGCATCATGTACCATGTAAGTGAAAAAATAGTTTCTTGATCATAAAAGCACTACTAAACTTAGTGCTCGCAAGAATTTCTTATCCAATCCGTGAAAAGTAAGCTTTAAATTATTGACTGTCTTATCTTTATAGAACATAAAACAGGTGTTCTTACCCTAAGTTTTGAAAAACAACTTAGTACACATTGCGCATGCTGAGCACAAAGACGGTTAGAATGCATATTTGGGTGTTCTTGGTAATAACAAAACAACAGTCGCTACCGCTTTGTTTAGCCTTCTTCTTTACGAACAGCATCCAAATATGCTCTCCAACATATACATAATTGAATACGTACAATTATGAGTCAATTTAAGAAGGTTTTCTTTTTCAAAGTTAATTGCATATAGAGACTGAACTGACCTATACAATGACACAGTGGTGACGTGTATGTGATTTTATTTATCTTATGTGCACAAGATAATCAAGTTGTGCACACGAGATACTAACATGCGCACTAGATACCTGAGTCAAGTCCATGACTGAGATACTAAGTCATACATATATTAAAATCATTCACTGAAATGTCTCAATTTTCAAACTTTCTCTGAGTGTACACTGGATATTTTTCCGAATTTTTTCATCAAACGTTATTTTTTACTTATAATACTTATTGATGATTTTATCCTATGACTGTCAAAAATCCATCTTCACATAATTTTACATAGACAATGGAGTGAATCTTTTATTATTATTTTCTGTATAATTATGTAAAGTGGCACAAGATGTTTCTTGTTACCCAACATACCCTAATATTTCTCCTAGTTCTTATTCTTTTAAATCCCCATTAGCATTTTGGATGTTAAAATTAAAGTAGGTTTTATTTAACCTAGAAAGATATCTTACCAGTGAAATTAACTTTTACTTGCAATAAAAACATTCCGAAATTTTATTTTTAATCACAAAGTACGTATAGAAATAGAGCACAGTATTTTTTTCAATGATATTGCAAAAATTAAGAAAAAGCCTCTGACAACATTTCTACGAGATGTGGCTAAAGAAAGGCATCGTTTAATATTGTTTAAGAGCAAATAAGATATATTTCTTATATTTTACTATCATTTCATATATTGTTCTGTACTGCTAAATTTAAAAAGCTAATGTGGCTTTAAGTAGACTCGAGGAACCTTTACATTAACTGTCTCATTATTTTACCTGTCTGTACACTTTCAATAATGATACAGAATAATAAAGGAAAAACCTCTAGCTATCTATTAGTTCTATCATTGCTTAGAATGTACGTAAGCAAAAACAAAAAGTTTTACACTTTATGAAGGTTAGTGCAGAAATTAGTTTAAGATTTTTTAGTAGATCGACAAAATAGAAACATAATCTTCTGTTTAGATCAAGACTTATGCATTAAAAGATTTGCAAGTCTGTGAGAATAATCCATCTTCATTTAAGGTTTCAGTAAGGAGGAAGAAGACATTGATAAGGTAATTCAGGCTCTTGTTGCTGCACATGATGATTGTAGTAATATGACACCACGTAACGGAAACCCGCGTGAGAAGTACAGAGCTGAGCAAGCTGTAAGTATAATGGTCAATGTATAAATTGTCTGTTTTATGTAATCTTGCTTACAGCTTTATATTGGTTACTGAATGTCGAGGTATGCTACTGATGTTCAAATTAGGATTGAAGTAAGATTGTGATGTCTTTTTCATTTATAACTTCAATTTAAACTATTTTTATGCGCCCGTTTGAAAAACCGGTCGTATTATGGGAACACCAACGGCAGGTGTGCGGGCAGGCGGCGTCCACAATGGTGTCCGCTCTCTAAATCAAACAATTTATTTGGAACCTCGCCAAACTTAATTGAAATGTTTATGGCCGTGAGATCTCGGTCTAGTTCGATAGCCAGCCAAATTGGCTTAGGCACTTCTGAGTTATGGCCCCTGACACTCTTGTTGCACATTAAATTTTAAGAACAATGTACATATATAATTTGCAAATCAGTTTTTATCAACCTTTTTCAGATTCATCATGCATGTTTGCCATGCGTACAGAAATTTTCATTGATTAATCTAATACAGGATCGACTTCAAAATTAAGTTCTGTTATCAATATAAACTTGAGAATATTGAAACTCAGTATTGAGATACGAGCATTAAGATCAAGCTGTATGACCTTTGACCTTGGCGTTTCATATTTGTAGTGTTGTTATATTTGAACTGTAACCGGGCTATCCGGATTGGAATCTTGGTCGTGGCTGGTCATACGATTCTCTGAAAATTTTACCAAATAATGTTGATTTTGCCGTATAATAATTATGTCGAGAAGTTGCCCGCTTTATGTAGAAGCTAGAGTAAGTTAGTACTGATTAGGATCGATACAGACAGAGAAATTAACTGGTTTGGTTAACAAGCTGTGACATATAAATTAAATATCATTGAAGTAGAGCGTTAAACACACTGAATTTTTTTTTCAGGAATATAGGCGTATTTGGGATGAAAACAAACACCTACAACGTGATAAGAAAGTTGTTATAGACCGTGTGATTGAATCTAACATCGGTTTCTTTGAAACACGAACAGTTGAAACTGTTAAGTTTGCTAAGCGCATTCCTGGGTTTAGCAGCTTGGACATAGCAGACAAAGTAGCTCTAATAAAAGGTAAAAATAAGATTGATTCTCAACCAACAATTGTCGACTGGTTAAGTATTGAATAATGTTACAGATCGACCTGTAATTGTAAAAGTACGTGGTTTATGTCACACAGTACAGTCTGACTAATATTGCTCTTAATAGTTTAGTAAAATCTCCAAAGACTGGACTCCCTGAAAACCAGAGGTCTATTGGTTTTCAGAATTCATCAAAGTTTCTCTGAAGCATCTGTTTTCAGAGAAATTTTGATGAAGTCTGAAAACGAATTTTCTCAAAATTTCTCTGAAAACTCTGATTATGCGTACCAAGAAAAGAAAACAAGCTGACATAACTTTTTGTCAATATAACAATACGTCAGGTAGGTAATAAAAGGCCTCTTTGAAATGAATATACAACTATTTATCAAGTGAACTGTTTCTATTTTTGTCAACTAACTGCATTCAACTTATAAACCTTAAGTTATACTCTGAAATCAGGAGTCTTGATTCTTATAAATTCTTAGCCTTTACTATTTTTTTCACAATTTTTATCATTGTATCACTAAGGACATATGCATAACACCAAGGACGATTTATCGTAACAGCAAAGACAACTGATGTGCCTTCCTTGATTATTTGTGAAATTAAAATCTGATGTGTTAATCCGCAACACAACGTATGACGAATAAACATGTTTGATATCAAACCATGTAACATAATATGCATATGTTACAGAAAAAAAATTAAAATACGCTGAGAAAGATCAATTGTTATTGCAAGGAAAAATGTAACAGTAACACATATTTTATCATTATTATTTCTATAAGTTCCTGTTCCGTTGATCTCTTCATAGTCATATTTTATGATGGATCTTTCAGTATCAAAGACAAATAGAAACATTTAGATAATCTCTACACAGGTTATGTATTCTGTACATCAGTCCCTTCAACATCTTCTACATAATCAAAGTAACATCTTCATAAGAGATATTTTTCTTGAGGATGATTCTTACATTTAGTGTTCACCTTTTTCTATGTTGTAAAGTATGATGCAATTAGAATGGCTGATGTTTTGTATTATTCTGATCTTTAATTTTGCGTTAATATATTCCTATATAACATTGGTATTCTTTTCTATAGCTTCTGTATTAATCGGCTCCTTTAGTTTGTATAATTTTTAGTTAAACTGGTCTCAACCTATGTTTTATTTCCACTACATTATATGTCTTTGTCATGTACATACACGTTGCTTGGTGTTTTCAGTGTTGTCATGGACATGTGCATATATTTGTTTGACTCTTTTCTTTACTTTTTTTTGTTTCTAATTTTTAAGGATTTGAGTGTTTCGCTCCTGAGTAATTCTCCTTATACTGTTTAGCATGTAAACCCTTTGTTGTATAATCATATTCTTTATTAGTATAGCCATACTATGCTGTCGTATCTGGGTCTTTATACTTTCAAACGGCTGTGATAATAACGTTAAAAATGATTTCTAACGTTCGGCATTTAACGATGTCATGCTTTTAAATTTTATAAATGCGCAATTCACTGTCAAAGATGCAACATTTCACAGTCACAGAAAATCATTCCGCGATTACATTGTTTATAGCTCATGAAAGTTATGAGTTATGAGGATAGATAGACATTGTGCAAGTTTTCCAGAACAATGAGTTTAACTGGAGCAATTCTTTGAATAATATTTCAATCAGACTAACTGCAGATCAAATGTGATTTAAGTAATAATTATCTGTCCTTACTGTTACTGTATAGAATCAATTTTCAACGATCTTTTGTCAAGAAGAGCAAACAAGATACCAGATAAGAAACAAACATTTCCTTGAATATGTTTACTTTCATTATTTTATCAAAAACAATAAGATTTAAAACAAAAATCCTAATAAAATCTTATGTAACAAAAATGTCCTTGCAGTTACGGGTTTTATCGATTTTGACTTTAACTAAAAAAAGTACTGCACCAACTTTTTTAATGTTCATTGCTGATAAACAAAACAATTGCGATTCAAAATGGTGTAAAGTAAGACAAAAAAACATTGAAACATGGCTAAATGTCTTTGCAGTAACATTATTCATCCTTGCAATAACAATTTTCAGTGTTATTTTTATTACTGTTACAGCAAGGAAATATGCAATGTTATTTCTAAAACTATCTTTTCTGCTTTCTTGAAACCTATGTTAAGATGTATATTTAATACTACAGTAGAAGACAGAAGCTCATCACGAATGAAATAATTCACATTTCTGTGGTGCGCGTTACAGCAAAGGACACATTTGAAAATACGGTTCAGGTTGCTTGCATAAAGTACTGCAATACTAATAAACTCTACTTTGCACGGACAACAAACCTGGTAGTTGCCATATTAGATAAATGAACCTTCCCAAAGGAGATAGTCATCTCCCTTGGAACATTTAGTATCAAGTAATACTCTGCTATAGAAGTTCATTGAAATGTGGATGCTAGAGACACAGGTAAATCGTCCAATATTCAATAAAATGATGATTCGGTGGGCATATTAGATTGTTAACAGCGAAGAAAAAAGATACTGTTTTATATATTAGGAGAAAAAATGTTTAAAAATCATTAAAAAACAGTTTAAGCATGTTCAGAATTGTTATTTTTAGGACTGAGGACATCAAATATTTGCTAAAATCAGGCATAAAACATTCCACATGACCCATAAATCTGACAACAAAATGAGATATGTCTGGTTTAATCTCTAGATTGCATTACCATTACCAATGTTATGCCTTGAATTTTTTTGAGGATCAATCTTAGTTTAAGTTATACTGAATAGACAGAAAATCTGCCCAAATTTGATATTGACTCATATCAGCACCCACCTTGTTAACAATTATCATGTTAATAATAAGGGAAATTGGCCGAGTTGTCAGTGGATTGTTTGCTGGACTGGCTTAATATGGTAAGGGCAAAGGCAAATACAGCTGACCTCAGACAAATAACTCACTCAGCCAATATGAATTTCCCTTATGCCTTCACTCGCATTGTGGCGAGTTTCGACAACCAATGAAAAGCCCGCATTTTATAATTTCATTATCATTGTGATGAGTTTTTTAACCAATAAGAATGCATGGAATCCAGTATTGCAAAGTTTGGGCTGACTATTTTACTTGTTTTACCGACAACTCGTTTGTTATTGATTAAAATGGTGTAAACTTTTGATATAATTATTGGTCTTTTAAGAGGATGCATGCATAAAAAGATTCAATATTGTAATGTATTTTCGATTTATTCAGAATCACGTCAAAGATGTTATGTACCAAGTGCATTGCGCTCTTGCAACTTTGAAGAAAAAGTGATAACATTAATACCGGGAAAACATATCACAGTCGAGGATATGAGCCACGGTTTTTCAGATGAGTTCCTCCAATCCATTATGAAATATTCTTCCTTGAATTCAGGGACAAATCTTACTGCTGAGGAAGAAACTATTGTTGATGCCATTTTTTTGACAGTCTCAGGTTGTATTTTAAAGCTATTGCAAGTTGTGTCATAGACATGTCCTAGCTAAGTTAGCATTTTTAAAAATTAAATATCTTGACACTGGCCTGCTTCACGGTCATTTAGATCAACTATAGATTCCAATATCAGTCAATTAGATAAAACACTAATTCTCTACAAGTGGACATTGGCCCACTGGCCCACAGCCCGTGGCTAGCACATTTCTTATCGGGCTAGTGAACTTTCTAAAAATTGTGTATTTCTGCTAGTGATAAATTGTCCATTTTCAATAGTTCGCATATAGTTCGGGCTGGTGCTTTTGAACATGCTACACAGCAAGGAAAAAAGGAATGCTTTGACATAAAAGGACAAAATGCTAGATCTAATTATCAGCATTTACTTACCGGTACACTATTTAACCACACTAATCTGATGCGGATCAAACCAATCTACATTCATGCATTTAAAAAAAACATACAAAATGCTATCAAATTAGAAAGTGATTTTTTTTTACTTTTAGTGTATGGTACATATTTTATCATTGAAGGTACTTGTAAAGATTTGTTGGACAAAAAAGCAGTTGAAGAGATACACAGAACATTATGGAGATACCTGGAATATGTGGTAAAGAAAAGAGATGTACCTGTTGGACCAAGACTTAGTCAAATCAGGAGTTTTATCTCAGAAATTAACGAAATGACACTTACTTTACTGGATTACTTAAAGAATATTTTAATCAACTCTCCGGGCCAGTCAACTAACAGAACTTTGATTGAAACGTTGTGATCAATGTTCTAGTCACTTTATAAAATGATATGGTTTATAATACGATAATGTATTTATGTTGTATTTTAAAACAATGTTGTTCTAATCTTTCGTAGTAGATTTTTATTGAATCATATTTTTACGACAAGAAATGCCAATTAAGTGCCTTTGATAATATAGAATCTGGTATATTATAATTATACGAGCTATTTCAGTTTCGATTTGCTCAAGGTAGTTTCTCGCAAACATGTGTGAAAATCTCATATTTTTACTTTGGCGTTAATTGTTGTATAATTAAAAAACATTCCAGGGTTCCTTTCTTTTTATTGCTATGTACACATATACATTCATATTTGTTGTAAACTGCAATTCGAGACCGCATTAAATTGTAGATAAAATTATCAAGATTTGTGTTGTGTTGAGTGTTCCTGAAAACTGTTGAGGTATTGGTTTATAGGCATAAATCAAAATAATGAATTTTTTTTTCAAGATTTAAAGAATACCACACAACACAGGAATGTAATTTAATGTTCTGATGATGCGTCTTGATATTGTTAAAAATGTTGCAAAATTTTAGTTTGATTGTGTCTCTCGTTCAAAAGTTACATTAAAAAAACAGGCGAAAAATGTCACTTTTAGCGTGACATTTTTTCTTTACACATTTTTCAATCTTTTATATTTTGTTCAGTTTTTTGGGTAAGTAATCAATGATTGTTTTTAAATTCATTGTACATGTGTTATATTTAAAATTTAATGCATTTTGTTCAAATATTTCAATTATAAGTATTATTTAGAAATCACCTTTCAAGTGCACATGTAAAATATTTTGCTCAAGGAAAAAAATGGAAATTCAAACTGAGGATGATATTGCTGTAAGTAAACTGATGCTTGAAAAGAACATGCAGTTTAACATATTGATAGGCATATATGTGTCAATGTTGTTTAAAAAAAAGAAATGATCAAAAGAATCATTTGTTTTTTAAGTTATACCATCTTGAATAAAGCTGATTGGAAATGTCCCGAGTGTAACATTTTGTATTTAGATAAGAATTTTTTTATCATTCTTTGAATTTGATACGTTTTTACTCTATTTCTCAAACAGATCATCAGCACAATCGGCTTAGGCAGTTTTTGAGTTATGCCCCTTGACGCCTTGAAAATAGAAATTTGACCGTTGTATTTTGGGTCCAGGCACTCTTGTTAATTTATAGCAACATATTAGCGACTCCAATATAAAGAAAGTCTTTGAGGGTATTGATACTACAACCTGATCTTGATGCATACGAGCCAAGACGTTTTACTTGTTTTGTTGTTTTTTAGCTCACCTAAGCCATCAGCTCAGGATCGATGAATGTCGGGCCTTCGGCCACAATTAGTTTCTTTACATTCTAGCATCCACAGCTGCATCACAATGTATGGCCACATTATCTCGACCAGGTTCGATTATGGGCGAAACCACACTAAAACTTCAAGAGTTATGTGCCCTTGACTGAGAAATTTGCTATATTTTAGTTCGTTTTCACCCTTCATTTTATCAACAATCCTTATCAGATTTACAGTGAATGTGTATGACTTAAAGGTTTTTTATGATTATAAGCAAAATTGAACCAATACTTAGAGTTATAGGCCCGTGACTTAGAAATTTTGCTTTATTTCAGCTTGTTTACACGCGTCTGCATTTCTTCACCAATCCCGATCAAATAAAAAATTTTAAGGGCCTTTAATGCAGAAAAAATGCTATATTTTAGCTTGTAACTTAAACTCTAGATAGAGCCTTTATTTCACGAATACTAATCTAATTTACAGGAATTGTGTATGACCTAAATGTTTTAGATTAGTTTGATTATGGGCGAATTCGGACCAGGACTTCTAGAGTTATGTGCCATTGATGTAGAAAGTCGGCTATATTTAAGCTTGTTAACACTATATAGCACCTTCGTTTCTGCACCAATCCTAGCTATTCATGATTATACAGAATGTACATTTACCAGTATTCATGTTACATATATATGTAGTTGTTCTCAGGTGAGCATTTTAGGACCATCTTAGCCGTGTTGTTTTATTTAAGATAAGCGTAGTTGGAGTAAAAATATCCGTCGTATAGCTAAACAAGACTGTACAAGTACATGTAGTTACATCCTTATGTTTATCGGAAACATGCAAGTAAATTATCGATCTGGCGCTCAAAAGAAACCGTTGGTATGCTTTTTGAGTATAAGTATACATGTATAAGAATCTTGTCATGCCAAGGAACACAAACTGTGAAAAGGGTTTAGCACTTAGGAATATTTTAACGCTAGATATATACTAGTCCAAACTTATAACTGTGTAGTTGAAAAAAATGCATCAATATCTTTATTTGTAAATGAATGTACACCAAAACTTAGAAATATATGTTTGTACATGATATCTATAAAATCCAATATCGATTTTTTAAATAGCGAAATAATTCCGTGCACTACTGCGGCCGATGTAAAACTTCCATGTTATTGCAATGCAGTACAATATTATTTAACTCATATATAGTGCAACGTATGGGCAACTCAACACGCTTACAGAAAATGTATACTTTTACTACCTTTAAAGATATACTAAACTCGCTATTGAAGATTTTTCACTCGAAAAATGGTCAAATTTTACAAAACGACACACTGTCGTAAAATCGCAGCGTGTACAAATCTATAGCGAAACTGATAAATTACAGGTAAAACTTCATGGAATGAGTCATAATTCATAACCAAACAGTATATTTTTATCCTATATTGTATAATTTACTAACTGCTAATGATTTCACATCTCGGGATGCACTTTTAATGAAGAATTTACGTTTTTTGTTCATTTTGCGGATTCTTAATTTTGCTTCCTTGATAGGTCACGTGACAATCGTCTAACTCGTGATGAAAGCTTAATTTTGATAAGATGAGCGATACTGTGTGGTATTTTAGGTATGGTTCCCGATAGCGTAGTGAAAAGGATACAGTGCACGGGGTACAAGTAAATCCACAGAGTATCGCTCATGCAATCAGATTTAAGCTTTCATCACGAGTTAGGCGATTGTCATGTGACCCGTCATGGAGTAGCCGTCTTATTGAATAGAAAAATACGCAAATTCTTCGCTAAAAGAGCTTTCCGAGATATATAGTATATTATAGTGTTTTATTATGAATTAAGGCCCATTCTAAGAAGTTGTGTCAGTAATTTAACATTTCCACTCTGTACATGTATACCGGTATACACGCTGCGATTTTACGACAGTGTGTCGTTTTGTAAAATTTGACCATTTTTCGAGTGAAAAATCTTCAATAGCGAGTTTAGAATATCTTTAAAGGTAGTAAAATTATATATTTTCTGTTAGCGTGTTGAGTTGCCCATACGTTGCACTATATATGAGTTAAATATTTTGTACTGCATTGCAATAACATGGACGTTTATAACACGCGTTGGACAATTCGAATTGTCGAAGTTGTTTCCCTTCTATATATATATGGGTTACATGAAAAAAAAAATTTTTTTTTATGACAAACCCCTTTGGTGAAGTCATGCATATTTTCAAGGCCCCAAACAATCATTTTTCATATTATCTTTTGTTTTACCTATTGAATCTTTTTTTTTAATCCCGAACAAACACACCAAGATAATTATGTACTTAACATAAATTCTGACCGTGTACAGCGCTTTGGAGATAAAGAGAGCACGACTCTGACATGACCTATAGAGCTCTGTCGATTTGACCATAACAAAATAAACATGCACTTATTGTATAATATTCAGGTAATAAACATAGGAAGCAATTCCATTTTGGGGGAGGAGGCTAATTTCAGAATTATCAACGATTTGTCAGATTAGTGTAAACAGTTAGACCACCATGATAACAAATTTCAAACGCATACCCACCAATTCTGATTAAAATATTTATATACATGTAGAAAAGAAACATGAAATGTCCTTCCACTTAGGCACGAAAAATAGACAGAATATAGGTTTAAATACGTGCCAATTAACAATGCCATAAAAATCACTTAAAACCATTTATTTCAGAAGAATTTAACCAAAAGTGTTTGAAAAGTTTCGACTAAATTGTAGCACTGCATACTGCCATCAGCGTGGCATGCAACGCTTATAATTATCAGCGCCACAACACCAGACACTACCATTTCCGGCAGAAAACTTTACATAAGTATACACAATAAAAAATCAAAGTTGGAAAGTCTTTAATATATACTAATATACACAAAAAGTGGTACCACTTTTCAAAGCGGATGTGGGGCGTGTCTGGTTTTTTTTAACAAAATGGGCTGTGTACGTAGCTATAGAAGCTTTGCTCGCTTTCGCTTCTAAAAACAAGAAAGAAAGCTCCATGAAAACGGTTGTTCTTAATGAGTAAAAAAATATATCAAACAGCATCTATGTTGTTTAAAAAAAACTTCGTGCTGTTGACCTTTGTTACGACTTCAATTGTAACTTTCTGCGCTTGATGTGTTCTGAAATATTTCCTTTCATTGCGTTTTTATTGGCCATCGATGTTGTAAGATATGGTGCAGTACGTGTTACTAAAGCAAGTGCTGTGAGCTACATCCAGTGCACATGCGTGCACACTCTTAAATTTCGAAAGTTATGTGTCGTCTTTTCAATTGAAAACTCCTGTGGTTCATGTCAGGCGTCAAATTTACAAGAGATTTTATATAAAATGGTTGAGCAAAAGTGCAAACATTTTAATCCAAGAATGACATCAATTACAAATTAGCTAGACATTAAAATGTTTTAAAATGTGAGCACTTAATAAAAGTATGCGTCGTCAGTCCGATGTTTGAGCGCAACGGTGCCATGATTTTAAAGGCGCTTTACGAATAAAAATCCATTTTTATCAGAAAATTAATCTATTTATTATGTAAGCAAACAATCTCGTTCGTTAACACTTGTCGTTCATGTAAACATTCGTTTTCGGCACCTCGGTGTGCAACGGTGTCGGAATTCCCATATGTACAATATTTACCTCATCTTGGTTGGCAAATTCAACAAACATTGATAGAAGATACTTATATTTTGTTTTGATAATTCTATATATAGGATATTCATATGTGACAACTACAGGTTCTTAAACCTGATGTGCTTATGGCCTTAACAACTTAATTCATGATTAAGTTATCTTTTATAAAATGTATTGTTTAACAACCAATTTTCTGATTTTTCTATTAAGTGCATACGGAAGTTGCTAACTAAGATGGCCATCAAGGGGGGGGGGGATAAATATTGTAGATGTGAGAAATATATATACACAGATACTAATAATATTGTTTTAGGAATATAGCGGTTTTATATATCTCTCTATCATTAAGTTGAGTATTTTAATGTTCTACTATTTTACTTGCAGTATACGTTATTGTGCGCACTGGCCCGAAAGTATGCGTAAACCCTTGTCGTCGTGACTATAGTCTGTTTTAAATACCATGACAATCGAAATTATTGGAGGGTTCCTACAACCATGAACACTGTGGAATGCCTGTCAAACAAGGGATGTAAACGCCTGGGAACAAGAGCTTCTGCATAACAGTAAGCTCCCTTATCTTTAGTAATTGGAGTGTAGCCGCGCGAGAGGATAACATAAATCGTGTAATGTTCAGTGTGTGGTGTATAGCTTAATATGTGTTGAGTAACTCTGTATAGTATTAAGGATTCAACGAGTTATTTGGCTGACAGGATTCAATATACGTTACACGTGATATATTTGAGTCAATAGAATTACTCATGACCATTTTGATAAATCATATCAAATCTATGTTCAATCGTTCCGCATCATCAGCTTTCTAAATTTCACATATAGTGGTCATTAAGGGATATCACATATTATTGGAAGACTTTATACATCAGCTTGTACATATTTTCTGTTATGGAGTCGGGCTTCTGTCATATTATAACTGATGACTTAATTCCTGAATATGGAACTATCGTATTTGACTGGGACAATACGTTGAAGGTTTACAATCACCAAAGTCGACAAATTTCATCTCGTGTTTCGAAAGATCAGTTAGAGAAATGGAAACTAAAAAAACAGTGCAACATGTTCATCATCAGCGCAATTCGACCCTCAAGAATGAATATGGAGACTCTTCTTTTTGAAGTTGATAAAGCTGGATTGACCGAGCTCTTCACTACGGAAGGTGACATAATTGAACTCAAAGCAGGACAATATGCCCGCAAGGGAAATATAGTAATATGTGGCTATGACAAAGCTGAGACTTTTCTGCTTATGACGAAGCAAACATGTTGTGCTGATGAAGTTGATTCTGTTAAACAATCTGAAAGTGGGAAAGTGGTATTCTTCGATGATGAAGAAGTCAATGTGATAAATTTCAGGGCACTGGTACCTGATAGCAAATGTTACCTTGTTCACTAATTTACAACTTTTGCTGGGTATCTTTATAATGTTTCTTCCTTTGTTGATAACCTTATATTTTTGCTGTATATTTTATTTGTTTACAAATCCAGCCTAGATTTAAATGCACCTGTTATAATACTCCTTTCTTTTATTTTCCATCATTTATATTTGTTTTATATACATGTATTTAAAGATTTTTTTATATACACTTATACTGAATGGCCTTGTATACTGAATTAAGCAATGTATATAAATATAATATTATATATACCTGACATAAAGAATAAAAATATGAACTTTTATTATAGCCTTATATTTTCTCTTATTCTATTAATTGTTGTGAAATTTCATGTTATCTTCAGTTGTGCTTAAATCACATTTCAAGTTAACACACGAAAAAGGAGATACATGTACGTATGACAAATGGAAAACAAAAACCTGGTTACTGTTGACATACTGAAATGTACAATTTATTATACGGTTGATGGATATTTATTTAGTTAAGAGATAATATAGTTCACAATTATACAAAATAAATGCACGAAAACAATTTACCAAAACTGAATAATTTTATTGCATGAATGAGCAAAAAATTGGTATATGAACAATTGTTCAATAGCAGGTTCCCATATTATGTTGCAGTTTGCTAAAGGTGTCAACAGGAACAAGTTCATCATTGTGTGTGACCTTGGCTGAAAATAAGGGTCAGTTTTTACCTAGAAATGTAATACTTCCATGCCTCCTTTACATTTGTGTTCTTTCATTGGACAAATACAGATGAGTAATTGGTTCATACAGTCAGATCAACACACAACATGTGATTATTGAACTTTTATTTTATAAGGATGGACAATCACTAACAAATATCATTACACGTCCAGTTCACTAAATATCTCTACAATTAGGGGCACATAATTAATAAACAGATAATACTGAAGAATATTAGATAATAACAACACAAATGAAACTAATTTTTTATGATACAATTCAACCTCTCCAGAGCGGCCCTTTCTTGAGCAACAACCTCCCTGTAACAACAGCATGATTTTGCTCTGCACGATTTAACTATAAATTTAACCTCTCTGGAGCAGCAACCTCTCAACAACAACATAATTTTGCTTAAAGAGGTGGCACTATATATATTTGTATGTACATGTAAAAGAATAAGCCATACTGGTTATAATAAAGTGAACGAATGACATTTATTAAAACATGGATGTCCCCTAAAGGCCAACTGGATAGTAAGACCTTGACCCATTGAACTCAAAATCAATTGGGGTCATCTACATGTGATGATCAATCCTCCCAACCAAATCTGAGTCACTTAGGTCAAATCGTTCTCTAGTTATTGGTCAGACAAGGTTCGGTTAAGGACGGATGAATCAATATTTACAAAGTAATATACCACGTTCTCTTTGAAAGGGTGAATAACAATAAAAAACTGCATTAAACATGTACAATAGTACTTAGTATAAGTTTAAGAATCTAACAAAACTGCATAATCACAAGAAGAATGGCACATAAACATTGGCATTATAATCATAAAAAGATCACCTTTGAGAGAGAGAGAAAAAATGGCCTCCATTCAAGGATGGACTCTATTCAGAGGTGAATAAAACTGTAAAGGATTGTATTGGACATAAATCTATCAGTCTTTTACTACTGTTGTCTCAATTTGTAAGTGTTTTAAAGTGTTTAAAGACCCAACATGGGTATAAAAGGGAGGTAATGGCTGGTGAGTGGTTTCCCTTTATTTTTCAACTGTATTCAGCTCAGGGAGAGGTTTTTGAAAATATTTAATATTGAATGGTATTTTTTATCACTGTAAAAAACTCCTGAATGAAGCAAGACGATTCTTTTATCAGTCCTAATAAGAAACTTCAAATTGTATGAAGATTTAGGTTCTTATATTTTCAAAACAATTTATAACAGAAATTCAAATTTAGACTAGAGAGGAGTTTATTGTCTGCTTCAGCTATTTATAGATTCAATACACTAGTCAGCATTTACTGTATACTGTGTATCACCAATAAAACAATGTACAGTTGCATCAAATAGTCTGAGCGAATGTTGGGTGTGCAGGGAATGCAGGGCAGAACCAATATTCTAATAAAATTTGACTATGTCATCTTTTCTTTTTATCAGCAGCACTCCTGGGACCTTTCTTTTCCTCCTGTAAGGATATAATCATATGTAAGGTCTTAAAACATTCTTTCTAGTAACCTGCTCATTAATGTAGGGTACAAATGTAGGTAGATCAATTGCTCTTGAAAGAATACAGGAAGGCATCGTCGGATACCCACGGTCGTTGCCTTCGCTCTGCTACGTACATCTCCCATGGGATTTTTCTTTACCGTTTCACTGTTTTCATAGAATATAACAGAATATACATTAACCAATAGAAACGACGCTTACATTTTCGATACTCTCCAGCGTGGAGACGCAAATGAAAATGGCTGCGCCCACGAGAAAATGTTCGTTCTGTTTATCTACAATTAAAAGTTTTACGTGAAACGAACATAGTTTTAGTACGAGCGATCTGATTGGCTGTTAGGCACATTACAAGATTGTACTGCATCCAATCAGAATACGGTTTTAGTTATTTATCGAAACGGCGAATCGGTAAAGAAAAATCCCACGGGAGATGTACGTAGCGGAACGGAGGCAACGACCATGGTTTTTTTCGACGATGACAGGAAGGTAAAAATTTGAGAAAGTGGATGAATCATTCTTTGAGCCTTATGAAATTACCGCGTGGGTCGCTGGGAAAAATTAGGCCTAAATTAAAAATATGTTTGGTTGCCCTTTACTGACCCTGAATTTTAGATGAGGGTCGGTAGGTAGGAAAGTTTATCAAAAGCTCTGAGTACATGTGTATTTTCCAAAGTATAAAAATAAAGTTCTCCCAGATTTTGCATTAGAATTTTTTGAGTCGGCATGAATTTATCGGGTCGATCAGTAAAGGGCAAGTTATGCTGGAAAACGCCTCAAGATTTAGACCACCTTTGATTAAAAACTCCATATGGAACACTGAGGTGGTCCCTTTATCATAATGAAAAATGGTTCAAACATAAGGCCTCATTATAATGAGGAAGTTTATATACGGAGACAAAAATAAAAGAATAAAAAATTGGGTCAATCAGGAACTTTGTACACGTCTGAACAGAAAACAACATTGCCACATCTCTTTTTTAGTTATCTTAATTCAAATTAAGATATATTTACCAATTAACTATTATTATAACTTCTATTTACCTTGTCTTTGATATGTCCACATTTTTGCAATATTGCTCGGGTGCAATTGTTTATGTGTTTAAATCTATCAGGACCCAGTAAAATTCCTCCATACCATCTAGATACAACGACTATCACATTTTTTACATCTAAAATCTGCAAAAACACCATGCATGGTTATATCATTTAAGTCTTTTTTTCATACAAAAAACTATAATGCTCAACATCAAAATGAAAACTTTGAACAGGAACATTGAATTCAAAATTTGAGAGGTCAAGAGTTATAACTTCAACATAATTTAAACGAAGAAGAATATTAATAAGAAAATTAACGAAGAAATCTGACAAGACCAGTAAAGTCAAACCTGTGACCAAAGTTCATCCGGAGGTCATTTTGTTCTGAATAATGACCATTTTGCCTTTTCACACAGGGTGGCTTATATTCTGAGGTGGCCGCTTACACAGGTTTGACTGTACATATTTATTTCCTTTCATTGAAGGAGACATATAATTACCATAAGTAAATGAAACATTCTAGAACCAGCATGAGTTTCACCATCGTCATCACAACCATATAATGTCAAATCATTCGTTTCACTGCGACAAATACGATAAGCCATGATATTATGTGTAGCATTTGCTATCTTTTTATTCTCATACAATTTTTCCATCACCAACTTCACCTGAAATATTAGAAAAAGGATGTATAGAACAGAAGGTTTCACCAATAAACCTGAATGTAAAGTACATGTACATTGTACAATGTACAGTCAAACCTGTCAATTAAGGCCACCCTTGAGAAAAACAAAATATGTCCTTTTATTGACCGGTGGCCTTTATTCAGAGGTAATTTTGTTCTATATAATAAACTACGGTTTATAAAAAGTGGCCTTTATACACAGGGTGACCTATATTTGGAGGTGGCCACTAACACAATTTTGACTGTTTTTAAATTCATAATGAGAATCATGGTGTTGTTTCTTACTGATTGGGTCCAAGTACCAAGTCTTTGATTGTTTTGATCATAATTTATTATTCCTTTTTAGTAAAAAATCTTTTTTTGTTTCTGCTTGGATGATTATAAAAAATATGAAAGAAAGATTTTTTTGATTTTTTGTTATTATATAGTATGCTAAAAGGTACATTTTGTAGGTCGCGTGACCAGAAAAAAACAATAAATTATTTACACCTTGTTCTCTAAATTTCAAGATGTAAGTTTTAGAAACTCATTTCAGCATTTTTGATACAAACAGAGGCGCCAGAGCTGGGGGGGCGATTGCCACTCGATATTTCGGCAAAAAAAGATATTTCGGGAAATGCCTTTTTTACGATATTCACCCCCTCCAAAGTCCACTCCAATGTCAAACTACTTCCGGTGCCCCAGTACAAATACAATTATATAATTGTGTTTACAAATAAAGTTACATACATAATACATTAATAGAACCAACAGTATTATATACTAAGGACTTTTTACTATTTGTATAATGATTTGTTATTTACCTGACTTTTATGAGATATTTGAGCTAAGTGAGGTTGAAAGGTACTTCGTCTGTCAGTCACACATTCACCATGAGTGATTTCCGGACATTTCTGGTCTAGAAAGAAATAATAATTGAACAGAAAATGTTTAACATGCATATGGTAATTTGATCAACTATTGTCACAATTTAGTTAAATTTGGCAGATAAGTTTCATACAGCTGAGAGGCTTGTAGGAAGCAAATTTGGATCAGGGGGCTAATCTTATGTTTTGGCTGATAATGGAACGAGGGGGGATCAGTTGAAGCCACTTTTAATCACCATAGCTCCAAAAACAATGGGGGAGACAAGCCCCTCCCCCCCCCCTGGTCCCTACGGCCCTGACTAAGCAAGTGATTCATGGTGTGCTTAATAATTTAGTATAAGGCAGTTAAGTTCATAGTGTTAAAATCTGGTATAATCACTAATACAGGGTGTCCCAAAAAAATTGCAGATTAATACATATTATATATATAGACATGTAGATCAAAGATGTAAGTTTTTTTGTGTAAGAGAGCCCAGGGCTTTTCTTCACAGGTAGGGGAAGGGGCCTTTTCTTTAAATTAGGGGGAAAATAACGCATAATTTTTGAAAAGGGGAAGAAAAAAAATGAATTTTAGAGGAAAACTGCATGATTTTGAAGCATTTTCCTGAGGGGAAGACACCTGTTAACGGCCCCAGCTATAGAAGGAAAAAAGACCTGGAATCTAATAAATATCTTCAGAACTTGAAATTTTATACAAATTTGAAAAAAAATTCATTTACTTCAAATACCATAAAAATACAAACTAGTGTACTACTCTTCTCAGTGATACAATTTTGAGGTACTGGATTATGACTATTGGATAAATAAACTACAGTAAAATACATATAACACATACTGTTGATATAGAATTCAGTGTTAAGAAACTTAAAAGAATTGTCATATGGCAAAACACTTTCAAAATATTAGACACATGTATATAAAAGAATTGAGAAATCAAATAGGTGAAATATAAATTGTTGAAATGATTCTGCAAGAATTAAATGAACATAAGAGTACAGTACAAACCATCACTGGTTTCTGATCCATGGTCACTTGTATCCGATTCTATTTCAATCAATGAGGGATCAAAGCCATCATCATCTTCATCATCCACCTCAGTTGTCATAGTAACCAGACGGGACTTCTGATGTCCTGTAAAAAAAACATTCAAAATCCATGTTGTACGTGATTGCTACACAAGTCTGTGATTGTTACAAAAACCATGATTGTTACACAAGTCTGTGATTGTTACACAAGTCTGTGATTGTTACACAAGTCTGTGATTGCATCACAAGTCTGTAATGATTACACACATCTATAATTGTTATGGTACACAAGTCTTTGATTATTACAAAAGTCTGTGATTGTGACACAAATGTGTAATGGTAATTGTTACACATGTGTGTAATGGTAATTGTTACACATGTGTGTAATGGTAATTGTTACACAAGTGTGTAATGGTAATTGTTACACATGTGTGTAATGGTAATTGTTACACATGTGTGTAATGGTGATTGTTACACTAGTATGTAATTATTACAACATAATGACAGCACTGATTTTATTTGCATTTTAAGTGTCATATCCTATCAATTTTATCAGTTTGTGTTTTTAGCAATCCTTCAAGAGACAAGAGAATTTGTTCACTCAGACACATGAGACATTATACATAAGAAATATTGCATAGTAACAACACACATAATGCAAACTCTGATTTGTATTTGAACCAAGGACCCATGTATGAACCATACTTGCCTTGAATGTCTGAAGAACCGGACGATTTACTTTGTAGATGTTCTCTGATTTTCTCCACCCACAAATACACAATACTTTCACCAATATTGTCACTAGAACATTCATATCAGCATATTTATAATAACAACAATAAAGAGAATTAAGTGAAGTTGACTGTGATTTCTCCCTACATTTTTGGCAAACAAACTGCAAATGTATTAATGTCATTCACTGCATCATGAATGCTTATTATAATATAATAGTTGTTATTTAATTTTTAATTTTACCTGCTAAAGAATTTACGAAATGCTGTCACATACATGTGATATTTTAAGTTACCCAATTTCTGTTAACTATGTCTCTGATATAATTGATGAAATAAAAAGAACCCCTTTACAATAACATATTTTTCTTCATGCAGTCAAAGTATATTGGAGCTTTGTGATGCAAAGCAGAATCTCAGATTGAGTCCAACATTTTGTCACTGTTTCCAGGCCTAATCATTTGATCATTGTGGATAATGATTCAATCAGTAAGTTTACTCTAATGATTTAATCAGTAAGTTTACTCTAATGATTTAATCAGTAAGTTTACTCTAATGATTTAATCAGTAAGTTTACTCTAATGATTTAATCAGTAAGTTCACTTACCAGTATACATCAGCTAGAGCACCTTCTAAGTTTCTCCTCTCATCACCACGTAGCCATGGAGCACTAACAGAAACAAACAGGTTTTATAGGACTAAACTTAAATTTCTGGTCTTTTATCGATGTGTAAACATTGAATAAAGCCCAAAGGGGTTTATGTTAAATGTGTGTTATGAGGTCTGAGGGAGTTTACACATCGATAAACAACCAGAAATGAAAGTTAAATCCTTTTATTTCCAGTTAAATTCAATTGTTTTATTCAATCCTCACTAATGTCGGACAGGAACGGCTAAAATTATTTAGCTGGTTAAAGTAGTCCGTCGACAATGTACAGAAACCAAAGGTTTCCGATTGAAAAGGAGTTTATCGGAGTGTAAACTCCCTCAGTTGACCAATCAAAATGTGTAATTTTGTAAGAATTGGAAATAAAGCAGTATATTATAATACAGATAAATTTCATGTACCAGGCACTTTCATTTAAATACATCAAATACAGCAGTCCTGACCGAAGAATTAAAATGCATTAATAGTTACAGACTAAAACAAAAATATGGAGATTGTTCTTACTTTAACTGATATTCCGGTGGGGATTCACTAGGATAGCTTTCTGGTAGATGAACCTGAGATTGTAAAACAATATAAATTAAAACATAACTTTTACACAGTTCGTAAATATTGTACAATTGTGTATTTAAATCTATTAACTAGAATCATTTCAACTTGAACATATGTTATAGGAACAATAAACACAGATGCAAGTCCATTTCGTGATCTTTAGTTTAATTATGGTTTCATTAATTTTATAAATACAATATTCAGTATGTTACATCAGGGATTCTATATTACATTATATAGAATCCCTGGCTACAAGGTTCATGCTAAAGGATACTTAGTGTAAAAGCATCGGAGTTGTTTCATAAAAAAGTAATTTTGTAAATAATCAGGCAAAAAAATGAAAATGAAAAACCAAATTAACCTGTATACAGACAGTCCAAGGAGACTTCTCAGTGCCATCATCAACTGTAATACAATAAATCTTGTGTTCTTCATCTACAACACACCATTCATCACCATAGATGGCTGATAATGCTTCTATCTCATCTTTCTACACAATAAAACAACAAATCTGATTAATACTAGTCAATTAACCTGTTTATCATCAGATATGCATAATTTTATATTCCACATGTATACAAATGTACATGACATTGTGTCTAATGTATTCAATTCTGCCAAATAGACGCACAATATCTGAAAATATTGAACAAAATATGAATATAATTGAAAATGCGTTTGATACACACCATTTGCAATCGCATTTGTACATAATGACAGGGAAAAAATTGTTTGAGCTGAAGCAAACCACTAATTTATTAATAATAAATAAACTAAGAATCAATCAAATCTGGCATAAGAAATAAACAGATGCCTTAATTATATGTAGGAATGTGTTGTTTAGATAAAAGTTTAGGTACAGGAGAGAGGAACCATATATAGCACCAGCGTGCAGATCTGAAGGTCTTGCATGCAGGGTTCAAAAAGTGCTTTCAAGCTCAAGTAGAATTTGAAAAACCCTGTTAAAACAGGAATAATAAAAAAAAACTTGTCTTATAAGAATTAATAGGTTATAATAATTATTAAGTGTGGTGCCCTGGAATCTGTCTGTTAATAATCTAATTCATGAGATGTGTGGCAAATTTAACCTAAATTAGATCAAATATTCTGACAGTGAATGTTGATATATATATATAGTTAGATGTACCAGTTGTCAGATTAATTGATTAGACTGTTTGTGATCGCAGGCGCTCACTCTTTTTTCATTTGGCCCCTTAATTCCCAATTAGTGAGAGGACGGCCCTTCCAATTTCATAATGAAATTGGTCAACCATAAAGCCAAATAAGTAAGACTACACATTTGTATAAATGTTGATGGAATTTTTATTATCTCATTAATTAAGTAAGCCCATATTGGAATTCCCTGTGGCAAGGGTTAACAAACTCAATAATCATTATAGATCTCATAAAGCAAACTTTTAATAGCTATAGATATTATATATATAGTAGGGCATGCTTTCCTCTTATTGTTAATTGCTGATAACAAAACTAACTAAATAAGTGCATATGTAATTATCAAACAAGTATATATCATCTGAATCAGACAAAGGGTTCAGTGTTTGATCTTACCCGTGATCTACTTTCGTTTTGAAATTGAGAAACGTTAATTAAATTTGGATATTTTTCTGATGAAAAAACACTAGATTCTATAGTTTCAATTGACATATTTTCCTATCTGTTACACTGATATGAAAGGGGGCTATACACTTTAATCATTTTAGCAGTGAAAACATTCATGTAAAGTACAGTTTATATAAACTGAAATAAGAAGCAAAAAAAATAGCAATAATAATTACTCAAATTAAGACTAATTAAGTTGTTGCAACAGCTGAACATTGTCAATCAATGACAATTGTTGAATCTTGTTGCAAGTACGAAAAAACAATCGAACCTGACATTCGATCGATTCACAGTTCACAGACTTACTTGGGATGCAGAGTTTTCATCACTTGACATTCTGTAAGATTCAACCTACTGTCAACGTAGGCGCAGACATGTTTACATCACGTGCCTTGTCACGTGATACATCAGTTACTGGGTTTTAGACTGAACTCTCGAAGTACGGAAGTGAAACAAATATGAGCGAATCAAACCTTGCTTCTGACGATATTGGTGCTGCCACCGAACTATCACCTGATTTAGCTGAGTTTGCACATGACTATGGTTGTTACCTAAAAGTCCACGCCGAAAAGGAGGTAAAATATTGATAGTTCTTTTTGTTCGTCCTAAAGTTTTTCGACCAAGATCTGATTCACGGAGGATATAGTTCGCCCCTTTATTTATTTATTTTTTATATATAAAGAAAACAGCCAATTGAATGTATCCATTATGATATCCATCCGTTAATCTAGGAAATTTAACATGAGTCAGTATGCCATTCCTTTGTAAAATGAAAGTAGGACATGTTATATATACACATCATTACACATGTAGATTAAGTTATATTCTACCCATCTGAATTCTGATTGACCAATATCTCCTGGACACTTCAACTTCAAGGCATGGACATCTTCACCCCATATGGCACTTCATTACCTTATTAATTTAGACTTGTGACACTTCAAGTTCAACCCTTCCAAGACGTGTCGACCCTGAGTGTTATAAAGATATCTCATTCAGGCCTTAATTTTCTATTGTTTCGGAATTTAAGTTTTGTCTTCATTTTTATGATTGAAATGTATTTTAAATTATTGAGGGGTTGAAGTGAGCAGGGGTGGAGGTGTCATGTACCCACACAGAATAATACAGATGTATGGTATATTTACTTATCATTTGATGTCTTTAAAATATTTCAGAGGCAAACATTTAACAACAGTATTGATGAAATGTTAACAAAATTAGAAGAATTTGGAGGTTTATTTGACACAGTAAGTTTTCTTTCATGTCATTCAAATGTTTATGAAAGGCAATGAACCGCAAAGATATCACAATTTCAGGTTAGGAGGGGGGAATATTTAAGAAAGTAGGTAGCAGGGGGCAGGGACCATAAATTTTCATTTCTGTCTATGGATCGGGACTTTTGGATGGGGGCGGGGGGCTCTGCCTCAGATTACTTGATAGACAAAGTTTTTGTTTCTTTATAGTATTGGTAATAATTATCTCTGAATATTAATTCTATCTACACTGTATGATAGTTCATGCACAGAATGATATATTTTCAAGAATATAGAAGTAAGACAGGGGCAAGATTAGTAATCACCCTGCAGCCCCTCATGCCATGAACGGATGATCTGGCTCCAAGGTTATAAAACTTGAGAACAGTCTCCAAGCTCATATCTCAATTCCATTCTCAAAGTATTATGGTTGAAAATATAGAGCTGATTAATATTTACATTCATGTTCAGATCAATTATTCAGTCAGAATATAATATTACTGATACCATTATTGTTTGATCATATTTAACTTAGAAACATTAAAAGACAAGATATGAGATCTGAGCTGAGTGAAAAAAAAAGTTAGGAACATTAAAAATATGACATAACAATTTTATTTCTATCTGTTTTAGTGGCCATCTCTGAACAATGGCCACCCTGAATAAAGGCAAGTCTTTGAATAAACACCATTGATTATTTAGAATAAAATGACCTCCAAATAAAGGCCACCTGTCAATAAAGACCATAAAAATTATGTGTTTTCAAAAGGTGGCCTTTGCTTGTATGTTGACTATATTTTTCATTTGTGATTCTTTTTAACCGAAGTATTTCCTACTTTCACAGATAAGAAGTGATACAAGCTCTTGTTTAGATAAGCAAGTGTCAGACATCGAAACAAAATGTGAAGAAATGAAAATGATATTTACAAGAATTGACCAATTAGAGGTTTGTTTGTGAATTTTGTAATTCTGGTATTTCAGATAAATAGTCAATGTAAAATTTCATCGTCTTTCATCTTTCAACACTGACTTGTATGTCTCTATAAAATGTCAGTGAAAAGTCATTGATTAATAATACAGTACATTTTTACTTATTTTCACTAAATGCTCCTAAAAATGTTGAAAATGTAGAAAGTGCTTTGCCAAATTGTTGTTATTTCTTTTACAGTTACTTTTAACTATATTACGTCACAATTTGAAGAAAAAAATGTGAGAATTGTTGCCCTTGTTGAAAAAAATAGAAAAATATATTTTTTGGTAGATATTGCTTGAAGACCTATATTTTCTTCATGAAATCATATTAAGACATTGTTTTAGCATTTTTTTATTGACATTGATCTTATTTCTTTAATCTTTGAGAATCAGCTACTCCCATAGACTTGATAAATTTGAATTAAAAGGGGCACTAAATCAAAGGTTTGTTATTGATTTTAAGAAATCTGAAAGTAACTAGTTACATGTATATATCAGTATCTATTTGTCTACGGCATTAAATATGTTTTATTTTCACTTCTCCAATACAAATCAGTAACCTTATCTGTGTGTATTACAGAAATTTGTTGCGGTTGTGCGTGGAGATGTAAATGCCATGGAAGAATGTGTTAATAAAGCAGAAAGTGAGATGGGAACATTCAGTAGCTTCAAGAAAATGTTTTCATCCTTAGTGGGAAGTGTAAGAAAATTTCTGGTTATATTTAAAAAATTTATCGTCTGTGATATTTTCTGATTTTTATACGCCCGTCAAAGACGGGCCGTATTATGTAAAACCCCATGGCAGGCGGCGTCCAGCACATTGTCCGGACTCTAGTTCATATAGTGTACATCAGATCTTCACCAAACTTGGTCAGAAGTTGCATCTACATGATATCTAGGTCAGCATCCAATATGGATTATTTAGGGTCAAAAACTGGTTCACAGGGTCACTAAGTGTGTTTTAAACATTCAGCATAATTACCAATCGATCTTCACCAAACTGTTTAAATATATTTCTGGGCACAAGATATTGGTCAAGTTCGATAACCAGCATAATTCCCACGGGCACTTGTCAGTTATGCCCCTTGATACATTGAAAATTGACTAAAAATGAAGTGTGCTGGAAGTGTTTATATTTCTCATATCACTTGGCTGTCTGGATTTAGATGAAATATGTGAATGATGCTACATGTCATATTTATAAAATGTTGCTTATTTTAAAAAAGATATATAATTTGCCACTCATGGTATCCCAAACCTTTAGACGGGCGTATTTTGTGAAATTTTGCACTCTTGTTCTCCATGGTATGTTTTTCTACATACACCAATGTGGTGTCCAGAAATTCTTAATGATATGTAAGACAACTTCGAACATAGGTCATCTGGGGTCAAAAACTAGGTCACAAGGTCAAATCTTAGGAAAACCTTGTCTATGCTGTAGTTTTCATGGTTTTGATTGGATCTTCACCAAATTTTGTCAGAATGTTTGTCTTATTTATATGTAGGACAAGTTCTAACATGGGTCATCTTGGGTCAAAAACTAGGTCATCGGTTCAAAAAAATGTTTTAATGAGTGAACAGTGATTGTCATGTGAGCAATATAGGGCCATCTTGGCCCTCTTGTCTTAATTTTTATGCATGTAAAAATTGTTTTTGTAATTCTTTATAGTTATAGCATTCTTACTGACTGAATTCTTTAGCTTTTAAGTTCTTAGAAAACTTAGAACAGAGCTTTGTATCATAATAATAGGTATGCTTATTTTGGTTTGGATTATTTAGCCTAAGCATACATACAGGTACATAGGGGTGTCATTTTGAGAAAATGAAATTCATTTTAATTACTCTGGGAGCCCACAGAAGTCACTAACACAAGCAAAGATAAGATCAGCTGCTTTCATGAAGTCAGTTATAAATCCAATAGGGCTGTCCCGATACAGATCTCAGCCGATACGATACGTATTGCGATACGGTACTAGCGATATCTACGATACGATATAAAAGTATTTCGAAGTAATGAAATACGTTATAATATTAGTGATGTTTGGAACTCTGCACACTCGCTTGGTGCTAGAAGATTCTAATTACCTGTTAAAAAGGTGTAAAACTAAAATTGTCTTGCACTTAAAGCCATCGATTTGATTCATAAATGTTTAGTTTTTGTTGGTTAAATTATATTTCTTTTTTTTAATTTCACCTGTTACTCGCAATGGATTGTATCCCCTGACATAAAAGCACGGCAAGAATTGAATTGGAATTCATACAGAATTCCGACTATTAGCCAGATAAAATTGTTTAAAGAATCAGGTTTTATGATTATTGAAAAAACAAGTACTAAGTTAATAGTAACTTTTTGAAACCTTCAACTTGGATGTTATAATTACGAGTCATATGTGTTCTAAGGTTGCTAGTCTCACCACTATACAGGTCGCAGTGACATTTCTTACAGACTGTTACATATATGATTCTTTGTTTCATCAATCGGTATACCAAAACGCTGCCAAAATACTTGGTGGCGTTTTAAAGTTACTTGGTGCCTAAGCCATTTTTCAGTAATTACAAATCGTTAGTGTAGACCATGGCAATGTTTACACACTTTATAGGTAAAGCTAGCTGGCACTCAAAAAAAATTAAATGCCGGATATATGTTTCCGAAAATTAGAAAATCGGTTCCTTATTTTTTAAAAGAAAAGTTCTAAAGTATCGTTTAAAAAATTTAATATAATTTATAGGTCAATATCTTCTTGGCAAAATCTGAATATTCTAATCGAATCCGTTGTCTAGCTTTACCTCTCGCAGCTAATGTCTTTAAATATAGAATATGGAGTTGAGAAAGCATTGTCAACGATAAAATGAGTGAACATTTGTAAAACTAGTTCAGTTGTTAAACATTCTAGGAGTTTTTAATGTAAAAGTAAAATAACCACAGAACGGCCGATACGGGACCTTACGATACGATACGCATATCGTTCAGCACTGTACCGGTACGTACCGGTACACAGCCATATCGGGACAGCCCTAAAATCCAATACCCCTTATCTCCTAAACATGATGTATAATCTACAGATACTTCTTCTTTTTCTTAGAAAAAGTCTACTCAAGGCAAGGATGAGAAATATGAATTTGTATCACCGAAGATTTTTGCCACAGACGAATATTTAAAACCAGCTCCTGTGGATACAACTGCTACTGAATGTACAGAGAACAATACATCCACTGTTACAGACTCTACAAATACTGTGTCAGAAACTACGTGAACAGTTATGTTGTACGTTTCTTTGTGTACGTGCATTATATTTTCTGTGATATGTTTTTACAAGATTCCAAATAATCCCTTACAGTTACCCAAAGTTTTTAAAAATTACCAAATTTTACCTAATACATGCCCTGGTTTGAAAAGATGCTGCAGAATCCCAAATTAAATGCCACAGTTAATTGTTTTTTTTATTTTTCAAATTTTACATGGTAAATATCCCAAGGTATTTAAGGATACCACATAATCCCTAATAAATGCAGTAATTAAAATA
Source organism: Lutraria lutraria (assembly GCA_964023205.1). Taxonomy (NCBI): domain Eukaryota; kingdom Metazoa; phylum Mollusca; class Bivalvia; order Venerida; family Mactridae; genus Lutraria; species Lutraria lutraria. The sequence continues at coordinate 31,411,298 of OZ026839.1, read as the reverse complement.
TTCCTAATCCTCCTTAATATTTGCCTCTAGGTTGTTAAATTTGAACTTTTTTTTATATTTTTGTTTATCAAAAAGAAGTTTAGTCTTTCTTGGACCCGCCTCCGTGGTCGAGCGGTTAATGTGGCTGACTTGTAACTCACTGTAACCTCTCACTGATAGAGGGTCATGGGTTCGAGCCCCACTACCGACCATGTCTCTTTATGTGAGAAAGTAGGCAGTTACTTACGGAGGATGGGAGTTTAGTACTGGTTCTTCCCAGGAACGATGCTTAGGTAAACTGTCCGCCTCATATGACCCTGACTGTTGAAAAGGGGCATAAAATCCGATATAAATCTCAGACTTGGTGAGTGCATTAATAAGAAAATGTTCATTTGTTTAAGATCAACTTTTAGAACTGTGAGGTAAAAGAACTTTTCTGTGTAACATCGGTTACCCCACACTAACCATTCATTTAATAACATTGCATCAACTGCTTTGCTTATTTAAACATTGTTGTATGTAACCAATATTAGATGTTTAAATGAAACGATTAGTTATTTAATGTGCCATTTGTTGTCCTCATTTAATGTTTCATCTTGTTATTCTGTGAATTTGTTTGCAATAAATTTATGTACATTATATATTGTGTTTCACTCTTTTTAGTGTATGAACTAAAACATTTGTTTGTTTCTGGTTACATGCTCATAAAATATAGGGTATAGGCTGAAAAACACTGAAAAAATCACTGGTTCCCTTTGACTTGTGTGTACAAAGCCTGCAACATGGAACGGGAACCAGTTTATATCTGTGACCCCCAATTTTTTTCGCTTAAATTGTTTCTGTTATCATATGCTATGATTATGCACAGTTAAAAAAATCATTGATCAGTTTTTCCTATGTGTCTATGTGAAAAATGTAGCTAACTACCGAAAACGTCTTTAATAAAAAGTAGGAAAATTCGGGTAGGTCAGGTGACCAGAAACTATTTTTTTCATGCTTAAATCACATGATAGTCACATGACAGCTAAGGGTTCAGTGCTCAAAATCAATATTTCTGTCATCTTTGGTATGCATTATAAATCTCTATCCAGAGTGGTGTTTCATTATCTCTCGCATATATATACATCTCTGTGAATGTTTGAATTCATGTAGTAGTTCTTAAACATGAGTTCCGCATCTCTTTGAGCAACCATCTAATACTCAAATGCTAAATTTTGTTTTCTCTTAATGTGCATTTGTTTTCACGATTGCATTCAACTCTGATTTTGTTTTAGGGATTTGACTTTTTAACTTAAACAAACACTTCATAATCAAGATACAGTGTGCTAAGCTTGATAAATAAACTATTTTCTGTGATTTTCTTGTATTAAAATAAAATTATAGCATCTTTTGTCCCCGATGTTATTGTTTCACTTATATAGCTGTAAAATTTGTAACATTAGTGATTTTATTTCTTGTTTTACAAAAATATTGTTAAGAGCTGAGACGTTGAAGATGTGTTTGAGGAATAACGAACGACAACTCTTGATAGAGATTGTCATATTTGCCTCTCAGTAGCAGTGGTCTCCCTTAACAAAACACAGTAAAATAACTTGGTTTCAACGCATCAAATGTCCATACCTACGGGCAAGGACTTATATACATACATGTATATTAGTCCTTGCTACGGGTAATGAGGACCAGTTTCTCCTGGCTATTTCCATAACTGCAAAATTCAATGGTGTGCAAATATGAAGTGTATGTGGGCCCTTAAAGAGACGTCCTAATCACTTGACATCAATGCATGCAAAACTTGCAAATATATGTATAAGCGCTACCAGAGACGTATAATACAATTTCAGCTGGCGCTACAAATTCGTAATGAGACGTTTTGGTCACCTGGCTTCTATGGTGTGCAAATAAAAATGACCTATTCATATAATTAGCCCGTATTGATGCGTTTTAGTCACTTGATTTCTATGCTGCACGTGTCTTCATATTCGCATTGTAGGTATGTATGCAAATTCGATGTTATGTTCGTGACCTGACAATCCATGGTTTATATTCGGACTAGTTTAATTAATATCACAAATTAGGATCTGACTTCACTAATGTGCTGAGTGTTGAGTTTTATGTTGTTGTTTTTTTACTTAAGCAAAACACGCATATAGTATTTGTTATATATCCCAGGAAATTTGTGTTCATACCAACTTCATTGTACATTGAAAAGTCTAGTATTAGACATTCGTGATCGCTGAAGTAAACACATCATATGTAGCTATCAGGTTGTGGAGGCGGATAAAAGACAGAAGATGAACAGATCGATTGACTAGAAAATAGTAATTCCAATCCCTTCAAAGACTGCTTGTAAACTCACATCCTAGCAGTTTATTTTCATTTATAAATACATCATTCATATTACGTTTGCATGAAGACGCCTTGAATGAAACTCACCCAATTTGCTAGAAAGGTTGTTTGTGGCTGGGGTCAGTTGTGCTTGTCCAGTTCTCCTGATGTATATGTCTCTAATATATAATCATCCTCCATGCTTTTGGTCGCGCAACTGACAACTTCCCCGCGTGATGTACGCCCTGGATGTCTGAACCAGAGAAGCGTGTAATTTGCATTGGTCTTCAACCTGCGACCTTCAGATTGACAATTTACTGCTACTATAGTATCTAGCCTGGTCATCTGACGGCGTTATAGTGATATATGTGTGATTAGAGAGTCGTGGTGGAATGTGTGGGAAAGGGCTACTATAGGTTAAAAAAAATGCCCGTCTACGTACACATACATTACGCAGATGAAAGGGATTTTCTTTATGATTTAGGGAAGGCGGCCTACGGGAATGAAATGACAGGTTCAAGTCCCTTTTTGTAGAAAAATTTCTCGCTTGAAACCAGTTTGGGGAATGCAAGGAGTAAATTGGAATTTAGGGAAAAATGCATGATTTCGAGGAAAAATTCTGAGAGGGGCACTTTACAGGATACAACCCCTGAATAATGAAACTTGAAACCCCTGGAATATGAAGTATTAATACTTATGGTAATCCTACGTTCCTAATTATACAATTCACTTATAATATCGATCTTAGATTTTGAGGTGTGTCTGCGTCGCGCAGATTTATTTCTGACATCCATTTAGCAATAACTGGCTATGATTTGTTAATATGTGTACAATCGCCCTTGGGGTAATGGTAGGTTGTGTTTCGGGGTCAATGTTTATACTCGTATCATGACTGACAATTTTTCCATTTCCTCGTTTAAACACGATCACTCTCAGGTGCGCTAACGTTACCTGATGGTCAGTCATGAAACGTAGCGATCTGATTGGTTAATAACGATATTCGTTAGCTTTCAACCACTGATGTATTTTGGTAATAAACATATAATGAATTAACTACTAATCAAGAATCGCATGATTTTATGGCCCCTTATATGACATGTTTATCGGTCATTTACTTCGTTTAAACGTATCACAAGACATTACGCATTCATAGCTTGTCAAACTATTATTATCAGACGGTGTACAAATCAGACATGTCCTGTAAAAAAATCACCATGTCTTAAGTAGGTAATTTATTAGCTAAGTATTCGTTTGTCTATTTTACACCAGTGCTTAACTAAATACCTTAAATAAGTACAATAAGCGTGGTATTGTTTCATATTTCAAAATAAGACATTGAACTTTGTAAAACCATTTCACATACAAACTTAGAAACCCACTTTAAGATGGTCAGCTATATGATTCCAATCAAAAGACACGATAGAATCCAAAGCAATAGATTATAATTCCAAGATAATTATAGGAAATAAATATTTTTTCTACTGTAGATATTTCTAAAATACTGTACTTATCTGTCAGAGTTCTTTTAGTACAATTATAAGTCATGTTGTTGTTTACAAATGGTGTATACAGTGTTTATGTATTACCACTCATAGATGATTGACGACATGTTAGTCAAAATAACATACAAGCACTAACCAGTACCAGCCTTCACAAATGAATCCATGTTTTCGCGACACTTAAGGTGGATCGCGGGTTTCCTCCAGAAAAATGGTAATTTTTTTAGACGTCAACGCACGATAAAGAAATTTTGCATAAACATCCTTTAATGTATTGGCTAATGCAGACATAATATATTCAAATGATATTTCCATGGAAACCGAAGAAAATGGCCACCTAGCGGACCGGTATGTTTTTCGTTGATTTTCGCGTTATTTTCTGTATTGCTCCGATTATTTTGTATTTTAAGTTATGCAATTTATTTAACTACAATGCTGAATCATTTACAAATACAAAAAAGTCAATAATATTTCATTTAGCCGTCATTAAGTCTTAAAAGATGTCGAGCGAACTCTGCAGGGGTGGCAATTTACAATGCCAAAAAATGAGACATTTTTCTTTCAGTCGCGTTAACAGTAAAAAAACGGTCCGATGAAAAAATCTTTAAAACTCAATAGAGATTATTAAAATAATTTGGAAGACTTTAAAAAAATAAAAGCATATGGTCACCGACTTCGTTTTCGCTACATTGAAACTTATTTAAACACGGAAAAAAGCTAAAAACGTTGCCATAAAATACAAGATCGACGTGACGTTAAGCCAAAATATGTCAGTAACAACTAAAAAGTCCGCAACGTCACGTCGATCTTGTATTTGTATGCGTCCAAAAGCGATTTAATGTTGTTATAATAATAATAACTTATCCTAGATGGTAATAATCACTTTTCGTACTCGTATAATTGTCTTTTAATAGAGGTGATTACATTGTCAAAGATAGTCGATGTAATGAGATAGTCGTATTATAAAGGTGGCTACATTGTCACGATTCACTGTTAATCTTGTTAATTTTGCTGCAAATTTTAGTGGAGTAAAAGATTATGGAGGGGGTATTTGGTTTGCCTTTCTGTAAGGATATTCTACAATAATTAATTCAGTGCTTACAATTTGATTAATTATACCAATCAGTCTAGTTATACGAAATATCTAGACCTTTTATTGTTGATATATCACGACACGAAACATGTAAAAAATGAAATGATCTATCGCAGTTCATGCAACTAAAGCCTTGTTCTAGAATAATTAACCAAAAGTGACACAAACCGTGTAATTGTGAGTAATTCATCACAATTGTTGTAAAAAAGTATTTTCGCATTCTTTGATACCGTCGAGCTAAATTAAGCTATTTAGAATTTGTTGTTTTATATCTTACAATAAAATAAATGAATCTATTGTCAACGCTAAATCATAATTTGAGACAATAACGGATAACCATTATGTTGACCTTTGCATGAGTTGAAGAATAGTTTAAATGATAAAGACATAATAATTGTATCAAAACACTGTCGTTCTTTTGGACGTTAATGCCACGATTAACTGCACTTTTTATCATCTAACGATTATATATAATCTATCTACTGGCAAACCTGTGAACAAAGGCCATATCTGGGAAAGACATAATTTGGCTTTTGTTCACAGGTGGGCTCTATTCGAGGGGTCAGATTTTACTAAATAATTTATGACAGTTTCTAAAAGAGTGGCCTTTATTCACAGGATGGCCTTCATACAGAGTTGTCCGCTAACTCTGGTTTGACTGCATATATGTATTTATGTGATTATTCAAGATTATATTAAGGGTCTAGCGTGAGTGCGTTTTATTTTAGTGTTATGCCTGAATGCTATACTAGGACCCTCTACATCAGCTGTTGTTTTTTCGAGAGTATATTTCCATAGCAATGCTTCACTTTTACACGTCAACTTCCGGTAGCTAGAGAAATCGGCATGCACTACCCCCACTAAGGTCCATCTGGGAAAATAGATATTATAATTTCTACGTACCTGTCTATCTGTTGTCAATGACAACCATAAAATAATATTACACTTGGACTATTCGCCCATATATGATAACATTTTGACAATAAATAATTATTTTGTCGCATGGTCTGCCCATTTACGACCATTTTTTACTTAAACAATAAATATCTTTTAAGATTAGAAAAAACAACAATATTAGTGCGAAAATAAATACGACCATCCCAACATTACGACCACCTCAAAATTACGACCATTTAAATTCTGAAATATTCATGATACTGATCGATACCAACTGAATATTACTTACGTTATTTTTTATCCGAAATTGCGGTCTTTAAACTGAGTATTTGCTGCACGTGATACAAATGAACGTAAATTGATTGATGTGTGGCGATTAATCACACGTTAACACTCTGATGATTGACGCTGGCATTTAGTTCAAAGTCCGAATAACTAATTAAGTTTGATCACCATTAAAAAAAATATAATCATTTGAATGTCGAAAATGTAAAGTGATTTCCCCAAATTTATGTTATTACTAATAAATTGTATTAATTGATTTGTGGTCACACTGATTAAATGATGATTAATATTTAGACATTTTATATGTATGTATAGTATATTATTGTTTACTCGCAAGGAACTTATAAGCCACGTCGGGGGATGTAATGGGATTGTTCGACGTCTTATTAATAGGCCTATATACGCTATTTACGTTTTAACCAATGACACAAAATTAGCTCATTGTAGACCTATTAAACATTACCACAGTATTGTGTCTCATCTGTAATCACACTTCTTCCTACCGTAAAATATATAAAGGTGCAATTAGCGGATATCAGTCAACGTTTAAATGACGCACAATAAGCCTCTATGTTAAATCAACCCGTCAGTGTGACATTTACTTGTGAATATACACTTAATTGCATTAAATGCACCACGTTTTGAGTTTGAAGAATATGAATCGAGTAAATTGACTTCGATGTCGAATATTGAAATATAACATTACAACACTAAGTGACGTTTAAAGTTAAATACACACGTTACTTCCGGATATCACCGTACTATTCGTTGCCGCGGGAAAGGCTGACAGACGAATGACCACGCATTCGTTCAAGTTTTCACATATGCAAATATGTCAGTTTTAAATTTGTTAATTTCATTTGTTTGTGTGGAGAATAAACTCGCTTTTTGTTAACAATGATATGATTTTTACGCAATAATGGAATTGAATTGACGCAGACTTTTGACAGCTTTGGAAAACATACACAGGAACGAATACTTTTACTATCAAGAATGGTAAGTGAAACGTCTACTATATATATTCAATTTAACTCCTTAGACTTTGAAAAAGTATAAGATTATGTGGCATATTGTGTTAGTTGTAGAAACAATATTATCGTAGTATGTCAGATGTTAAGCAATCCTATAAAGAAAGTTAAATATGGAATGTTGAAATCATATACATGCATGTACACTTGGCCGATAAAAAATCAACTAATGAAGTATTCAACTATTTATATGCAATGTGTTCTGGATTTTATCAAATTTGAATTAAACATCACGTAGAAAATGAGTTCATTCACCACACAAAAACAGTAAACAAATGTAACAATGTTTACTGCATGATAACGAAGATTTAAATAAAGTTTATATGTCGCATTCCTTGAGATTATAAATGCATGAATTGTTTATTTGTTTGTTATGTGGTATGGTGTACAACATGCAATTATTGCGAGAGCATTTTACATTGATAATCAATCACTTGTTTCCAAGAAACCGAGTGTTTAGAATACTATACCTGTTCAGTGTTTAATTCTATGGCTCTAGAAATTCGACAGATATTTAACACAGTAATAATTATTTAATACTGGGTGAGATTTATTGACAACTATCTTTCATTTATTGCATTAAACAAAGTCAATCTACATCTGATCTGACGCCTCGAACAACCTTCATACACGTTGCCAAAAGTTGCCCTCTCTTGAGCAACAACCTCCCTTCAACAACAGCATGATTTTTCCCACTGTACAATTTAACTATTCATTTGAACTCTTTTGAGAAACAACCTCTCAACAACAACACGATGGTGCTACTCCCAAAGGGTGTTGCTTTTGGAGATGTCACACTGTAGTTAAAAAAGCGCTCTTGTGTGCACATTCCATACAATCAAGGCGTCTACTAAGGTAACGGTTACTGTAGTTACGTCATCATGATAAATAAAAACTGCTAGACAATTTCCGCGATAGCCTATCCTCCTTCAACTTAGAGCGATAATATAACTTGTCTTTCCAGTTTAACATTTGATTTGATAACATCTATCACAATAAATACAGAAACCCCTCGTATACAGAACTCTCTATAAAATACCCTCTTATCCATAGCAAGGAGCTGTTTCCAAATTTTGTTTTGTGATTTGTGTTTGATAAGTGTAATAAACTTAACTTTTGTGTCATTCCACAGGACCTAGAGATATTATCATCTATGTAACACAAAGAGGCCCCAAAGTAACTCAGCCCGAGCCTCCTTTATAGACCGATATATAAAATTATGTTTATATATTTATATTATACCGGTCTATAGACGAGGCTCGGAATATGTTTTTGGGGGCCTCTTGGTGTTGTGTGGATAATATTTCAAGGTCCCGTGTACATTCTACAGAAACAACGAACCCGGTCGGTGGCCCTTTTTCTGTTTGCGTAAAACAGAGCTGTTCAAACAGCTAACAAAGTATTAGCCACAAAAAATGGAATACATTATAACTAATTTTTAGGTCTGAATATGTTTAATATAAAGAGGTGAGAAAGTAGACAGTTGCTTACGGAGGATTTGGGTCTAGTACTAGTTCTTCAAAGTTGCTTACGGAGGATGGGGGTCTAGTACTTCTCAGTTGCTTACGGAGGATTTGGGTCTAGTACTAGTTCTTCTCAGTTGCTAACGGAAGATTGGGGACTAGTACTAGTTCTTCTCAGTTGCTTATGGAGGATTGGGGTCTAGTACTAGTTCTTCTCAGTTGCTTACGGATGATTGGGGTCTATTACTAGTTCTTCTCAGTTGCTTACGGAGGATTGGGGACTAGTACTAGTTCTTCTCAGTTGCTTACGGAGGATTGGGGTCTAGTACTAGTTCTTCTCAGTTGCTTACGGAAGATTGGGGTCTAGTACTAGTTCTTCTCAGTTGCTTATGAAAGATTGGGGTCTATTACTAGGTCTTCTCAGTTGCTTACGGAAGATTGGGGTCTAGTACTAGTTCTTCTCAGTTGCTTACGGAGGATTGGGGTCTAGTACTAGTTCTTCTCAGTTGCTTATAGAAGATTGGGGTCTAGTACTAGTTCTTCTCAGTTGCTTACGGAGGATTGGGGTCTAGTACTAGTTCTTCTCAGTTGCTTACGGGGGATTGGGGTCTAGTACTAGTTATTCTCAGTTGCTTACGGAGGATTGGGGTCTAGTACTAGTTCTTCTCAGTTGCTTACGGAGGATGGGAGTCTAGTACTAGTTCTTCTCAGTTGCTTACGGAGGATGGGAGTCTAGTACTAGTTCTTCTCAGTTGCTTATGGAGGATTGGGGTCTATTACTAGTTTTTCTCAGTTGCTTTTAGAAGATTGGGGTCTAGTACTAGTTCTTCTCAGTTGCTTTTAGAAGATTGGGGTCTATTACTAGTTCTTCTCAGTTGCTTTTAGAAGATTGGGGTCTAGTACTAGTTCTTCTCAGTTGCTTTTAGAAGATTGGGGTCTAGTACTAGTTCTTCTCAGGAATGATGGCTAGATGAACTGTCTGTCTCATACGACTCTGATTGTTGAAAAGAAATTACAAACAATCAAGATCAATCATTAATTAAGTTGATCAGATGATTCAGAGAGAACGACTGGTGAAATATAAACCATTTGAGCTTATTATACGATGATAACAAAATGGTGTGAAACTATTTTAATATTTCTGTAAAGTTATAAGAAAGTCAATATCCAATTAAATGCTATTATGACTAAACCAAAAAAGGAAATTCTTGGTAATAAAAAAGAGCGATTTATATGACTGTAGTGTTGCGACTATCTATACAAAGGGACGCCAAAAAGGGTGACTGTCCTTCACTAAGTCACGAAATACGAATTTGTCGGAAAATAAAATAAAAAAATCATGTATAATTAGCAATATTTATTTAGATTTTGGCGAGTTAAAATTTGATTAGGTATGAGTCAGCGGCCAATGTTACTTACCTTGTCACCTGAAGACAATCCCTGACGGAAGCGGTCACATTTCAATTTGAATGTAACAACACGGTAACATCAACTTTAGCCATAAGGTCATTAGACACGAGGTTCAACTTACGTTTTCCTTTCATGTCCAGACAGAATATGATTTGGCATAGTAACCATTTTAAGACAGACAACGAAAACCACGCTTCAAATTGAAGAATCTTTGAATCAGATATGCGGTTATAATAATTTTCTTTCGATCCGGTCACCACAGTCTGCATGTTACTTTACTGATTTTTAAATAAGGAACTTTGAGTCATTATTGTTGGCTGTTCAGTCTGTGCGTGATTCATTTCTTTCAAGGAAAGTAGACCAAAATGACTGGTTAAGGTATCGAACTTTTCTAAGTTGATTTCGTTCGTCGTCCTGTGTAACGTCATTTGTGTCCAATACCCCGGTCGCCTCTCCTATAATTCACTTTATGTTGTTGTTGTTGGTGGTGGTGTTGGTGTTGTTGTTGTTGGTGGTGGTGTTGGTGTTGGTGTTGTTGTTGTTGGTGTTGGTGTGGTTGGTGTTGGTGGTGGTGGTGGTGGTGGTGGTGGTGGTGGTGCTGCTGCTGCTGTGCTTTTATTGTTGTTGACGCTAATCATGTTGTTACTGCTGCTATATTTATCATTGATGCCGCTTTTGATGTTGCAGTTGTTTATGTTGTTTCTACCGATGCTGCTAGTACTTTTGTTGCTTGTGCTACTGCTTTACTGTTTCTGTTTACGATGTAGCAACTGCTGATACTGGTGCTGATGTTTTAGTTGGTAATGTTGTAACTGCTAATGGTGTTGCTTTTACTTCTGCGTCAGTTGCTTATGTTGCTGATGGTGTTCCCGCTGCTAATGTTGTAGCTTTTAACGTTGATGTTTTTGTGTTGTTGTTGATGTGAGGATATTGTTGTTTGCACTGAATAGATGCTTTCTAAAGCTATTTATAACGCAAATTAAATCTATTAATTTGGAAATCTGTCAAATTAAATTCCTGTTTGAGTTCGCTGGTCGCAATATTCAGAACGCATTGGTTACGTATACAAAATATTATGATACGTTGAACGTATGCGTAGCACATCAATGAATGATGGTAATTTACAATTAAGGTACATCGTTTCCAACATGCAGTACATCATTCTGAAATGGATTATTCGAAACCATGGATTATTTTTCAGGGCCCAACAACATTCGAATAATCGTGGTTTTATGGTACAATTAATATTAGTGAAAAAAGGCAAATTTCACAGAGCTGAAATACGTCTATCTTTAGTCTTCACATGGATGCCTCGCTAATTATATCGCCAGAAGTGAAATCATTTCGTATACTTTCCTTAATACGTGAAGCGGAAATAATGCCATAGTAAGTTTGCACAATCGTGCCAATGGAATAATGGTATGACACATTTAAAATACGTGTTTTATATTAATCACGAAACTTTTGATGTCTAATTTCTTAACGTGGGAGGCAAATTGCGTGTTTTCAAGACTTCGGCCTGTTTTTATATATGTATCATTATTTAATTATTAATAAAACATGATACATTAAAGCTTTTTCGCCTAAGGACTGCCTCCCAGTGTGTTGAGTCGGAGGAAGTTGACGTTAAATGTCCAATTATTATTGTATTTTATTGGAGGTGTTATCTTTGATAAAGTGATTTATTCAGAAATTGTGAAGGGATGAAACTAGTAAGTTGCAGAAGAGAGGACAACATAAGTGACCCAAGGTCACTGGTTAGGTCAAACACGTCATTTATGAAATTACGACGTCACAGTAGAGTGAAAAGAACAGAAATATTTTTTTCGAAATTTCACTTGTTTAGTATCAAAATCGCACTTTACCCAATTCTTTCGTATTCTTATATATTGAGAAAACAAACAAAGCGAACTGAAAAGTAATTTTAACTTTCGCGAGATAGGCCCTATTCATGATCAGGTCAAATCAGAAAAAAGGTCTGTGTTATTTCACATTCGTGGTCAATATTTTACATTTTTAGAAAGGTGACGGCATCCCGCTTATGTTATTTTTTATAATTTAGGTACATTGAAATCCTGTCTACATGTATATCCTCGTAGATAACACCGATCGTGTTAACAATTTATTGATCTTTTTTAAAAAACTTTTTTTTATAAAGCACAAAGTCTTATTCGCTGATGAAGCGCATCAAATATCCCATTCCATAATTAATATCATAGCATGCACGCAGGTAGCAACGTCAGACATAGGAGCACTATAATGTTAGATTTCGGTTGGTGAACATGGACTCTTGATTACAATACAACTCCTCCCACCCTCCCCCTCCCCGGTTCATACGCCCTGTATAGAAAATAACCGGCGCAAAGAGCATTCTAGCTTTGTTCATGTTTTAAACAGAATTTACGAATATTGCATGTGATCCTGATTTTTTATATTTTATTTTTTGGAAATGAATCTTTGATTAAAACGGTGAAAGCAAACATTACGTATTGCGCAATACTTGGCTGAATGTAATAAAATATAATTTGTCTTAATTAATTATTAAAGTGTAAAATATTTAAATGTAAGGCAATGAGGAAATGTCCTCTTTCGGATTAAATCTCAATTAAGCACAACAAATAAGCTCATGAAGTATAGTTAGTTTTGTTTTGTTTCATCGAGTTTTACGCCCCTTTTCAACTGTCAGTGAATGTCCTATGAGACGGACAGTCACTAGTAACCTAACCACCGTTCGTCGGAAGAACCAGTACTAAACTCGCATTCTCCGTAAGCAATTGCCTGCTTTCTCAAATCAAGAGACATTATCGGTAACTGGGCTCGAACCCACGACCTTCTATATCAGTGAGAGGTTATCGTGATTTGAAGTCAGCGACTGTAACCAATTGACCACGGATGTGGGTCTGATGAAGTATAGATGAACCTCAAGATAAATCTGTCTATAAAATTATGGCAAGCTTATAGTTCTAGAAGCCTGCACCAGAGCGAGATTAAGTGTAAGGGGTACAGATCTTGTACGATGCATAGGGGGGGACTTTCACGTTGATGGGGTAGGGTATAATGGTCATTCACGGATTTGACGATACGGATACGATCCGGGATCATTCGTGAGAATCAGTTTTGGTCCGTAGGTTTCCGTATTGTAGCCGTAGTCATAGGCACTCGATTTCGTGATTTTTATACGTATACATACGTTATTTTTCAATTTCACCCATCAAACAACGCAAACCTGTCGAAAGAAAAACTTCATTTTTTCCCTTATTGAGTGTATAAAATACTCCAAGGTAGTGAACTCCGTGGGTCCCGGCTTTCCTTCTAATCTGCACGTGCTTTCCGGGAACCTTGCTTCCGTTGTAGTGTTCCCCAACTTTAAACGTTTTGACTGCTTTTACAAGGAAAGCCGGAACCCACGCTTATTTTCGTCACTACCGTCAATCGAAAAGATGGCGAGTTCACTACCAGTACACTCAATAAGGGAAAAAAAGAAGATTTTTCTTTCGACAGATTTGCGTTGTTTGATGGGTGAAATTGAAAAATAACGTCTGTAAACGTATAAAAAATCACGGAATTGAGTGCCTATGGCCGTAGTCATACGTAGTATTGAAGTTACAGACAAGAAAACAATTAAGTAAAAAAAAAACCAAAATATTATTTTCTGTTGTTGAAACATTAAGCATACTAAATACAATGACATTGATACAGTATATTAATGTAATAAATTTAAATTTAACACTCATTAAGTCACGTATTTAAATACCATGTCAAGCAAACCGTGCTAAGAATTGTTCAAATAAATCGACATTTTTTTATAAGCGGAACAATTACTATATTGTTGTTGTATCATTGTTGCTTCTGCTGTTGCTTCTGATGTTGTTGCTTCTTTTTCTTCTTCTCTTGTTGTTGCTTCGGTTGTTGTTGTTGCTACTACTACTGTCGCTGCTGCTGATTCTTCATTTGTTGCTGCTGTTTCTGTTGTTGTTGCTACTACTACTACTACTACTATTGTTTCTTCTTCTCTTGTTGTTGCTTCTGTTTTTGTTGTTGCTACTACTACTACTACTGTTTCTTCTTCTCTTGTTGTTGCTTCGGTTGTTGTTGTTGCTACTACTACTGTCGCTGCTGCTAATTCTTCAGTTGTTGCTGCTGTTTCTGTTGTTGTTGCTACTACTACTACTACTGTTTCTTCTTCTCTTGTTGTTGCTTCGGTTGTTGTTGTTGCTACTACTACTGTCGCTGCTGCTAATTCTTCAGTTGTTGCTGCTGTTTCTGTTGTTGTTGTTGCTACTACTACTACTACTGTTTCTTCTTCTCTTGTTGTTGCTTCTGTTGTTGTTGCTACTACTACTACTACTGTTTCTTCTTCTCTTGTTGTTGCTTCTGTTGTTGTTGTTGCTACTACTACTACTACTGTTTCTTCTTCTCTTGTTGTTGCTTCTGTTGTTGTTGCTACTACCACTACTGTCGCTGCTGCTTATTATTCAGTTGTTGTTGCTTCTGTTGTTATTGCTGCTACTTCTACTGTTTCTTCTTCTGTTGTTGTTGCTGTATATGTTGTTGTTGTTGTTAATGCTGTGTCTGCGATATTGTTGCTGCTACTACTACTGTTTCTTCTTCTCTTGTTCTTGCTGTATATGTTGTTGTTGTTGTTAATGCTGTGTCTGCGATATTGTTGCTGCTACTACTACTGTTTCTTCTTCTCTTGTTCTTGCAGTATATGTTGTTGTTGTTGTTAATGCTGTGTCTGTGATATTGTTGCTGCTAGTACTACTACTACTGTTTCTTCTTCTGTTGTCTCTGCTATTTCCGTTGTTGTTGTGTTTATTTTTGTTCTTGCTTATATTGTTTTTGATGCTGCAAATGATCGTGAATCATGAGTAAGGAATATATTTTAAAACGACAGTTAATATTCTGTTACTGCATGTTTCACTGAGTCACCTGTCATACCAAATCTATGTAGTGATGTATGTGACACTATTAAACTTTCAAACGTTTAATTATGACTCATTAATATTAAAACTGCAGTTAATGTTTGCAAACATATTCTGTGTGGATTGACGCTTTTGCAGATGAATGGCGTAATGACTTAACAGTTAACACACATAGTTATGGAGGAAATTAACATTTCTAAGACAAGTAACGAACGCAGACTGTTACATCAACTTCATTTACGTCAATAACGTGTACTTATTGTAAATAGTTCTTGTCTTACGTTTTGATTTATTAAAAACTTACATGTATATACTCGTACATATATAATTAAAACAAAAAAGAACCCATGTTTTATCTGTTTATAAACTACGTAGAAGTTTGACTGAGCTAGGTCGTATTTTTTACGTTCGTATTGACTACTTTGCGGATTCTATAAGAATTAGTCAGAACAACGAGACAGAATGGAACAGAACATAATAGTTTAATAGTTACCAGACTGCATGTGCAGCCAAATCTGTGTTAGCGGGAACCTCAGAATTATGGCCACTCTTTGAATAAAGGTCATTCTTTTGGAAACTATCATTAATTACTTAGATAAAAAATGACCTCCGAATAAGGTCATCTGTCAATAAGGGCCGCGTTTTGACCCTCACAGGGGTGGCCTTTGTTCACGGGATTGACTGTATTTAGATTCTTGCCTTATCATTTGATATACAAACTACATAACTATGTGTCTATTGAAGATCTTTTTAGTTTAGAACTAAGTGAGATACCAGATGAAAATACACAAGAAATAATGAACAATATTGACCAAGACTTAGTAGACGATATAAAACATGACATATTAAACGGTGAAATTTCTCGAGAAGAAATACTAAAATCAGTAAAGTCATTAAGAAAAGGATCAAGTGGTGGACCGGACGAATTAGTACCAGAATTTTTTGTTTACGCTATAGATAATATTATACCACTATTGTACAAGATTTTTGATAGAATATTTAACGAAGGTGTATTTCCAAAATCATGGTCAAATGCTGTGATTGTTACTATTTTCAAGAAAGGAGATATTGACACTCCAGGTAACTATAAAGGGATATCCCTTTTGAACATTCTAGGCAAGATATACACTGGCATACTATCGAGGAGGTTGAATTTCTATGTTAACATCATATATGATATAGTTAGTGAAGAACAGGCAGGATTTAAAGTCGGATATTCAACGGTAGACAATGCTTTTATTTTGCAATCAATTGTTAACAAACAGCTTTCTAAAGATGGTGGTAAATTGTATGTGGCTTTCGTAGACTTTATGAAAGCATTCGATATGGTCAATCGAGAGAAATTATGGAGAGTGTTTAAGTCAAATGGAATCACATGAAAACTGAATAATGCCATTCGGTCAATATACAATATAGTAAATGCATGCGTACGTACGCAAAACGGAACTACTGACTAGTTTCAATGTAATTCAGGGCTGAAACAGGGATGTCTTATATCGCCTAATCTATTTATTATCTACATAAACGAGTTAGTATACAGAATTAAACATAGCAACATTAGAGGGGTACAATTATTTCCAGAGGCTACAGAAATTCTATCTCTACTTTTTGCCGATGACTTGGCATTAACGAATGGAACTGTGATAGGACTACAAAACTTACTCAATGAACTCAAATTGTTTTGCACAGAAAGTGGTTTAAAGGTGAATATAAACAAGACTAAGATTGTTGTTTTTAAGAAAGGGGGCCGCCTTTCACGACACGAAAAATGGACTTATGAAAATGAATTAATTGAAGTTGTTTCTCAATACTCATACGTCGGTATAACAATGTCTAGACAAATGTCAATAACCAGAATGGCAGAGGAACAGTCTGTTAAAGGGAAAAGAATTCTTATTACATTATTATCAAAACTATACCAGTATGGTCAGTTAACGAGGCATGTGTTTTTTAATATTTTTGATACCAAAAATGCGCCAGTGTTATTATACGGAGCTGAACTTTGGGGTATACAAGAACAAAAATGTATTGAAATGGTTTATTATTATTATGCATGTAAACGTTATATTTGTGTTAAACAATCTACCACAAACGCAGCAGTACTAGGAGAATGTGGTCTTTTCCCTATGTATATAGCTGCGGCCAAACGCAGTATTGCATATTGGGTTAAAATTTTAAATATGCCAGATCACAAACTTGTCAAACAATGTTACAATATGATGTTGATTTTTTATCAGAATGGAAAAAGTAATTGGACTATAGGAATCAAAGTTTTACTTAATACAAATGGCTTTGGTTACATCTGGAACAACCAGAGAGTCGCAAATGAAAATATGTTTCTTACACAATTTGTGGATAGACTAATGGATCAATATAGACAAAATTGGCACGAATACATTGGCTTTAGTAAAAAATTAAAATCCTATAATTTGTTTAAATTTGAACTTAGACATGAACTTTATCTTTCAGTACTATCAGTTTGTAAATTTAGAAATGCTTTGGCTAAACTTCGTACATCGTCTCATGATCTAGCCATCGAGAAGGGAAGATATAATAACATGCCACGGCATGAGCGTATATGTAAAATGTGTGAAACTGTGGTAGAAACAGAATACCATTTTGTTTTAATCTGCCCTTTATACGTTGATCTTAGAAGGCAATTTTTACCGCCTAAATACTACGAACACCCTACAAATCACAAATTTATTATATTAATGAGTTCACAGTCCGAGAACCTAATCAGCAATCTTGCAAAATTTGTATATTATGCTTTTGAATTAAGGAAACAAATGATTAACAATTAAAATGTTTGTATATGTATGTATTCATGTATGAATAAGTGTACACACGTATGTGCGTGTATATGTACATATATGTATAAAAGGATGTTAGAGTACTAGTCATGCATGTTAAGTAACTATAATTGATGTACAATATGTTGAAATGGGCCGGTGGCCAATATCAATAAACTTTTTGTCATTGTCATTATTGCAAGACTTACATAGATAACGGCTAAATACAATGTTAAATAAATACAGTGAATAATGATGCGTAAAAAAACAAAGATACAATCGTGTTCATGCATTGTGATGAAACGTGTTCACAATCCTTGCTTTAACGCAATTGTACACTTCGTTCTCTTTAAGCTAACCACTAAATCTGATAGAATGTTTTGATCAAGTAATCAAACAGACTTTAACAGTAATGATATATATGTACAATTTGATTTCTCGTGATAATGTAAATTTAAAGCAGATAGAAATAATTAATCAAATAAACACAAATGTTGCACGCAGACTAACCATGACGTTTCAACGTACATATACAGTACAACCTCTCCAGAGCGGCCCTCTCTTGAGCAACAACCTCCCTACAACAACAGCATGATTTTCCCCACTGCATTATTTATCAATAAACTTAACCTCTCTAGAGCAACAACCTCTCAACAACAACTTGGCTTCTCATACAGTGTGTTGCTTTGGAGAGGTTGTACTGTAATAGGAATACGGTAAAACACGGTTATTGTGACCTCGGATATAGTGACGGATCGGATACAGTTATGAATTTATGCCTGCGATTCTTTACTATGGTTACAGTGAACTATGGATATAATGATATAACTATTCAGGTTTTCATGAATTCACGATAACCATGCTCTCCTGTATTTGATGTCCGTGAAGTTGGCAGCCCAGCAGCCTAGCAGCCTAGCAGCGTGAAGTTGGCAGCCCAGCAGCCTAGCAGCGTGAAGTTGGCAGCCCAGCAGCCTAGCAGCCCAGCAGCGTGAAGTTGGCAGCCCAGCAGCCTAGCAGCCCAGCAGCGTGAAGTTAGCAGCCCAGCAGCCTAGCAGCCCAGCAGCTTAATATATTTCTACAGTTAAACTGCACCACAAATCATGCAAAAACTTAAAAACGCATGAAGTAATAACATTATGTTGCTGTCATGTTTATTAGAAGAAAAAAATACGATTTTTATCGATTTTGTGAATCTGGCAGTGTAGCGGCCGCTTAGCGGACTATTATAGTCAAACATAAAATGCACAAGAAATCCGGCTAAACACTTACGAATCGATGATATAATTCGATTTTATACCTTTAACGATCATTAGATGAGAACTTACACATTTTTTCATATTTTTTTGTGAAGTTGGCAGCCCAGCAGAGTCACAGCGTAATCTATATTTCTACAGATAAACTTCACAACAAATCAAGAAAAATACTTCAGAATGCATAAAATAATGTCAGTCTGTTGTTTAAACATTAATTAACAGAAAATATATAATTTTCATATATTTTTTTTCAATGTGAAATTAGCCGCTGCTAGCAGCGTGAAGTTGGCAGCCCAGCAGCGTAACAGCGTAATCTATATTTCTACAGATAAACTTCACAACAAATCAAGAAAAATACTTCAGAATGCATAAAATAATGTCAGTCTGTTGTTTAAACATTAATTAACAGAAAATATATAATTTTCATATATTTTTTTTCAATGTGAAATTAGCCGCTGCTAGCAGCGTGAAGTTGGCAGCCCAGCAGCGTAACAGCGTAATCTATATTTCTACAGATAAACTTCACAACAAATCAAGAAAAATACTTCAGAATGCATAAAATAATGTCAGTCTGTTGTTTAAACATTAATTAACTAAAAATATTTGATTTTCATTTTTTTTTTCAATTTGAAATTAGCCGCTGCTAGCAGCGTGAAGTTGGCAGCCCAGCAGCGTCTAATTTCACGCACAATTTTTTTTTGTGAAAAATCATATATTTTCATTTAATTAACGTTCAAACAACAGACTGACATTATTTTATGCATTCTGGAGTATTTTTCTTGATTTGTTGTGAAGTTTATCTGTAGAAATATAGATTACGCTGCTGGGCTGCCAACTTCACGCTGCTAGCAGCGGCTAATTTCACATTGAAAAAAAAAATGAAAATTATATATTTTCTGTTAATTAATGTTTAAACAACAGACTGACATTATTTTATGCATTCTGAAGTATTTTTCTTGATTTGTTGTGAAGTTTATCTGTAGAAATATAGATTACGCTGTTACGCTGCTGGGCTGCCAACTTCACGCTGCTAGCAGCGGCTAATTTCACATTGAAAAAGAATATATGAAAATTATACATTTTCTGTTAATTAATGTTTAAACAACAGACTGACATTATTTTATGCATTCTGAAGTTTTTTTCTTGATTTGTTGTGAAGTTTATCTGTAGAAATATAGATTACGCTGTGACGCTGCTGGGCTGCCAACTTCACAAAAAAATATGAAAAAATGTGTAAGTTCTCATCTAATGAACGTTAAAGGTATAAAATCGAATTATATCATCGATTCGTAAGTGTTTAGCCGGATTTCTTGTGCATTTTATGTTTGACTATAATAGTCCGCTACGCGGCCGCTACACTGCCAGATTCACAAAATCGATAAAAATCGTATTTTTTCTTCTAATAAACATGACAGCAACATAATGTTATTACTTCATGCGTTTTTAAGTTTTTGCATGATTTGTGGTGCAGTTTAACTGTAGAAATATATTAAGCTGCTGGGCTGCTAGGCTGCTGGGCTGCTAACTTCACGCTGCTGGGCTGCTAGGCTGCTGGGCTGCCAACTTCACGCTGCTGGGCTGCTAGGCTGCTGGGCTGCCAACTTCACACTGCTAGGCTGCTGGGCTGCCAACTTCACGCTGCTAGGCTGCTAGGCTGCTGGGCTGCCAACTTCACGGACATCTGTATTTGTGGAATATCAAACATAGTTTATTAATATTTCAAGGGGCTTTATTTTAGATATTTCAATATCGATTTTTGATTCGAATATTCGATCAATCGAACGAGAATTCGTTGCCATCTCTAAATGGTCTCCCACTATATTATGTTAATAACTATAGTGGTCCCCATCTTTATAATATTCAACACTCATTTCGGACCCATATTGTACAAAGTATATTTCTTTTTATTTAAACTTGATAATGAGTCAACATGGAACGTTTTTTTTTTAGTTTCAAATGTCGTAATACTCACTTTTTACTACACCTTAAATACTTTTAATGACTATTTTTATAAAACAAAACAAAAAACAATGGAAAAAACTGAAATCATTTGACCTTTTGGTTAAACTGTAGTTTACCACATGCCTTGTCGGTCATGTTTTAGTTGTTACAATTTTTTTATATTGTATTTATACATAATTGATTTACCCCCGAAAGAAGGATAACGATATCTACATTAAAAAAATTCTTAGTTATTTCAATTAGTGTATTTTTTTAGTCAGCACTGCGAGTTGTGTATGATGCTAGATTGTTTAACATACGTGACAGCTACGTAAACTAATTAATTTCATAAATACACATCACATTACAGATTGGGCACAAGTTGTATTATAACTTATAAAAAACATGAATAATGATATTTGTTAGGTCATTATGACCTGTTATAATGCTACATAATGTTTCAGATTTAACAAAAGATTACGGGGCTACCATAAATAATATTCGCCGAAAAATGCTGAATGCTATTTCCGTCAAATTCGTTCATATTTTTGTTTACAATTTATTACGGTCTGGGTGATTTATAACAGTTACCTAGATATTAAGTTTCGTCACGTGTATAAAATTTAAAAAAGAGAACAAAGTCATACTTTTATGCGTGAACCACTTGCAACGATGGTATTTGTAATACAAAGGTTTGCCTGTAAAAACTAGTCTGAACCGTACGTACATGAATTGAATATTAAGACCCCTTTTGATACATTTCATTGTATTTACTAGTAAACGAACATGTAGCATTTATGAGTATTGCGTTCATACATGTGCGCTTTGAAAATATTTTTGTTTACAACAGCGCATGTACATTGAAACCAGCTATTTATGCGTAAATACTTTCATGTATATAAATCGACATACGGATGTAATAATCGTGTATATAATATCAAAGTATGTCCGTCGCTCTCTTTTGATCATAAAGCCGTAATAAAATACGCGAGCCATCGTCAAATTCGCATTAACAACAATATTAATCAAACGTCGACCGTTTCCCAAATCGGACATTGTCGTCAACGCGATTTACGTACAACGCCGGAGTTTGCCGGACGTTCGCGGAAAGTCACGAGGTTTTACGCACGCAATAAAAAGTACAAGGCTTGCTCGTCAGAGGAGTCATGCATTCGTTCGGAGAATGACGGTGTTGTGTTTAGGGGATATTGTTGTTTTAACCATTGGAATAACGTAACACTATAGAACGGTAGGAGAAAAATTTAAACGAAATAAATAATTTGTTTCGTACATAGATGAAAGGCTATTCAATCATTTGACAAAAATTACGTTTACTTTGAATACTTGTAAAATAGTGTTCAATGCGTTATTTTCGAGATAGTGTACTTACTGTAGCAGTTCGCTATTTGTATGTTTAAAAAACAATAAAACATAAATTATATTGCTTCTGCAATGAATTGATGCTTGAAGCTTATTGAAATTATCATGATTTTCAATTGAGTTGTGTTCAGTCGAATTTTAAGTTTCGCAGACATTTTAAATATATCATGAATTTTGTCGCTTTCACTTTCATTTGAAATAATGCCAATCATTTCTTTGCTTATTTAGATACACGTATTACACTCTTCTCAAACAGAAAATCACTTATTTGACAACAAAATCTGATCTAACACAATTGCAAAATAACTTAATTTTATTGGTCAATATTTTTATCCATCTCTTCAAAAGATAAAGATTCAAATTTCAATGTAAAATATGAAGTTTTCGCCAATAAAACTATTATTGACTGATAACTTTTTAATTGGATGTTTACTTTCACCTTTTGTTCTCTGTAAAGGAGGGGCGTTATATCTAACTAAATAGTGAAATATATGTAAGTATCTATTCATATAAAGAAAGTCACATTTTTTGTCTGAAACTTAGTGGAGAGAATACAAAAAAAAGGATATACAAAAAAAGCTCAAGTATCAATGACTAAAATTATTATCGTTATTATGTTCGAATATTTCTTTCAAGATGAACAAATCATCGCTATAATGTCTAATTCACAAATGCCCAAAGGCTAAATAATAGTCGCAAAGCTAATAAAATATGGAATATGATCATGTTTAAACTCAGACATGATTGCTTGATATGAGGTTATAACTGAAGTCAACTCAGTGCCACTCTGTTATCATGATACCCTGTTGTCAGTTATGCGCTAAATAGGACTAATCATAAAGCACACGTTTGTGCCCGAGTTTTTACCCCATTTAGTACATTTAGGCTAAACAGCGACATTACAATGCGACCATATACATCACATAAACCCAGTTCAATAATTAATTACACAACATGGCATTTAGGTACCTCAAAACTAATATAACATACAACCAACCAATTAATTTATTTGCCTTACAAAGTGACACAATACATAAAAAGAAAATTAAAAAAAACTTCACAATTAATTGTCTTGTACTTTACCAGAAAACTAGAAACCCAATTGTAGCGAGATTTTGCAAGAACATTTTGCATTTCTCCATGTATTACATGATGTGATTCTAAAGTTACAAGGCCGGTTTTAACCTCCTCTACATTTTAACCTCGTCTATATTAACAGGAGTTGAAAATACAATTTGTGCCTCTAAATATTTTGTAAGACATTTTTAAAATTTAAACAAAACTACTGCAGCCTTTGCAAATCTTTGCAATGCCATTTATACTTTTCAGTTGGTTTAATGGCGAGTTTCAACATTATTTTAGTTACGTACAGCGGCCGATTATTGTAACCAGTTTCCATGGACTGTACGAGTACTAACTTACGCTTCTATACAGAGAGTCAACAACTTCTCCACATATGGCGGAAAATCGGCATTGTCATTTAAAAAAAAGGATATGACCGTCCGCGACTGGGATTTAAACTCCGTCTCCAAGTCCAGCATTTTTACCATGGCCGTTGCCCTCCATTTGTACTACATTATACCTCATATATCGTAAGAAATACTGTTCCAGCTTTTGTCATTTTAAACAACTCCGTATTTTACAAGACATTGTCCTGACAAAGACACTGCAAGACGTTAAGAGGTCATTTTGTACCTGTTCGTACGCAACAAGACATTGTTTTCAGATTGTCCTCAACTGGTAGATTAATACTTTCACCAGCACTGTTATGTAAACAGTCTAGACTTGATTTCAATGTTTCGACTCTTGCTGAAAAGATCAGGACGTATGAGTAATTATTTACTTACGAGCTTTGCTTTCAGCATGTCAGGACACATTAATCACCGGGTGATAGTTGTAACAGTATTCACACACAAAAGGAGTTCATCCATAAACACTAGACTTACGATCAAAACGATGGTAGTATGTTCCTGTTACAATGTTGATCATTACGATGAAGGTATTGAAGCAGCCGATGACATTAAAAACACAGCAGTAAACATGATAAGCAGTCTATGAGGGAGACGTTCCTTCTCCTTCAAGCTTAGCTGTATAATAGTATGATTATCTTAAATCTGGACCACAATCCACGAACACCAAGACAGTTTTTTTCATTTTGATAGAAAGTTCCAATCCAACTCAGACATAATAGGCAGGCCGCCATAGTATTGTTGTTCACCGGCGACTTTCGATTTCTCTTACAATTGGAGCTTGATGCCCGTTTTGAAAATCGCGAACGATAAATACGACTGATACTCTGCCATTCTGAGAATGGTTCTTGAAATGGAGTGCCTAGTGTTGAAAAAAAACTAGTAAACCGGAAACCACATTGCCAAAATATGTAACCCTACACTTATGTACGAGGCGTATTTCTTAGTGACGGAAATGGCCGAGAAGTTACGAATGATTTTTTTCGGAAACAACTCGCTTTTCCATGAGGTGTTTCGTTGTTTCCAATACAGTCAATGATTGAAGAATAAATCAGAAAGTGTTATGTCTTTATACTTAGTCTATATCTGTATCATATGCTTATAGAGTATTGACACTTGCTAATCAAAGCTTATAATAAAGCTTGCGTTATACAATACGACCTCTAGGGCCCGTTTCACAGACATATCTGAACGGCCCTGAGTATGCTTATACATTTTGTATATCAAAGTACTCATGGAAACTGAACTTATATGGACTTGCACTGCAACATAGAACGGGAATTAGTTTAACAATTGCATGGTGGATGTAGAAAAATGTAGTACGTTGGTCCGCATAAAAATTAATGCGCGCCGGGCGAGTGACGTCTGGGGAAAGCTGTACTATTGTTCAGTTTCTAATAATTAAACACTTTTATTTTCCCTAATGATGACAATTAGGACTGTAGCTTCAAAACATTTAAATTAGAGAATTCATATCGTTGTAATCTTTATATCTGCCGTCTTAAAAGCCTGAGATTTAATCTGACTAAAATGAAAGTGTGTTATTAAATGTTTCTTCAATTAATTACTAGACAGGATGCAATGTACTAATAAATGGTGTCTACCAATTAATTCCACACAATTAATTGTCGGCTTGGCCAAGATAAATGGAACCTTTCAATTTCGCCAATGTTATAACAAAATATTTAGCAAACTGCACTTTAAATTGAATGATAAGTAGTTTTTTCAAACAGGTGAGTTCGAGACCTTTCTAATGATGTATACTTTTATACATGTTCGATAAGCATTTACCAAATTATTTGGGAAAATATAACTAAAAAATGCTGTTTTTACACTGTTTTGGAGTCTCACGGAGTTTTTGCTGTTTTTTCACCAGTTGGTTTGAAAAAAATGTGTTAGTTACATTTATTTTGGTGTGTTTTCCAAGTTTGAATGGGGTTCAGGTAAAGACTACTTTTTACAGTACTTACATTAAAGCTTTTTTAAAGAAAATAATCATAAATGAGTAAACATGTACCTTCGTTATGCGAGTAAGATTTTTACCTTGCCAAATTTGACAGATTCTAAAACAATGTTAATGTTTTATTTCACATGTATAACTATTTGAACATTAAGAAATACTAATAAATTTTCAAATGCACAGGAAGTTTTTCACAGGATAACATTTTCTCTTTGATAAAACAACAACTGAATATTGTCATTTTTATGTAGAGTCCGTAGCCCACTTTTGAAATGTATACTGGCTGAATATAAAAATCCTTATCACAGTTGTGTTACCTTTTCTGTTTTTAGTTTGTTCCATATACTTAATGCAGAAAAAGAATTGAGACAGGAGAAGAACTTTAAAACAAATATTAACAGATCATTGTTGTCCGTAGCCCTGTAGAGTCCGTAGCCCCCCCAAATATTTTATTAGAAATCCTATTTTTTCATACAGTTTCAGTGCAAAACTTCACAATTTCATATTGGTTCTAAAACATATATTCATCTGAATACTTTATGTCAATAAGTATTTTCATTCAATGGAAAAAATGTGTAAATTGTAAGTAGATTACGAAATTTTCAAAAATAAAATGTAGTTCTGTTCCATATTCTATCAGATACATTAGAAATTTCCACATTCAAAATGCTTTTGATGCTGCCCTGTATCCACTGAATAGAACAAATAGTGCATAGTATGCATTATAAGATATATTATTTAATGCACTCACATAGTTTTAGTTACTTGCATTGGGCCTACGGACTCTACACTTACAAAAGATGTATTTTTTATCATTGGGCAAATGACATTCATTTTCAAATTATGTGAAAAATCAAAACAAATTGTCAGTATTAAGTATGAGAGTTAACACAAAAAATGCCCTAGCCCAAGCAGAGGCTGTAAATATTAACAGGAACAATACTGAAATAAAAGCATTGAATAGAAAATGCTTAAAAGATAGGCAATATTGGAACAAGAGGACCATTATTACTCACATGACAATCATAGGTTACTGATTTTAACATTATGTTGAGCCTGTGTCATGAAGTCTTGTTATAAAGGTTTTTCTGTGATTTGTCCTAGTGACCTAGTGTTTGACCCCAGATGACCCATGTTCGAACTTGTCCTACATTATATATTAGTACATATTATTAAAACTAGCTAGCTATCATTCTCATCTGACAAAGTTTGGTGGAGATCAAATCAGAACTGTGACATTTAGAGCGCCGACATTGTAGGTTCTTACGTCAGATTTGACCTGGTGCCCTAGTTTTTGACTCTAGAAAACCAATGTTCTAACTTGTCTTATGTATCATTAAGACAAACATATTGACAATGTTTGATGAAGATCCAATTGAAACTGTGAAATTTACAGTGTTAACAAGGTTGTCCTAATATTTGTCCCGTCACCTATTTATTGACCATAGATTACCCATTATTAAACTTGTCCAAAGTATCATTAATAAGATGAACATTCCGATAAGTTTCATGAAAATCCGATCAAAACAGTGACCTAAAGATAAAGTGTTCACAAGGTTTTCATGAAATTTGACCTTTTGACCCCTAATGATCCATTATTGAACTTGTCCAAGATTTTGTCAATACAAACATTCAGACCCAGTTTTGTGAAAATGTGACCTCTAGTATCTTCACAAGGCAAAAGTTGATGCTGCTCGAAGTGCATTTGTAATAGCAGTAATAGATGACAGTGAAGACAAAAGTGAAACAGTTTTTAATGGCAAAAATGAACAAACAACACTGTCTGTCTAGTTACATTTGTTCTGTTAATACTAAACTGAAGTAAGCTGTTTTATTAAATGAAAAGACTACTTAGAACCAAATAATTGGCTTTTGTCACCTGATTGGAAAAGATTTTTGTTTGGTGTAGAGTCCGTAGCCCCTAAACAACAGTTCCCAAAACAAGACAAACATGACATGTTGACCAAAGACCTGTATATATAATTATATAAACAAACACTTATTTGTAAAATGTTCATTGTTTTTATATAAACTTAGTAATAGAAAAAATAATCATAACATACCTTGGTTTTACATTTTATACTATTAATGAACTGGTACATTTTTCATGTTTCCTCAAATAAATAAAGAAAATCATTTCCTGCTATAATTAATCTATGCAAAAAAGTTAGAAATGGAATAAAATGTTTTAAACATAATTAGCTGACATGTCAATTTCAGTGAATTACATTTTTGAATCAATTAAATACCACCTATCCAGTATGTAGAGTCCGTAGCCCCTTTCCAAAAATTGCTTTTCATTTTTCTCCAGAGGCAAAATACCTCTAAATAATTCATTTTAAACTTATAAAAGCTGTGTCGCATGTATTCAAGAATAAAATCAAGTGACCAATTGAGATTTTTTTCTTCTTTTCTCTTCGGAATGTAAATTGAAACATTACACCCCCTGAGTATTTTTAGGGTACTTGTACGATTGACCTCGGTAAATGTTGTCAACAATGAAAACGAGTGAATTCTCTTTGTATCTTATTAACACATGTATATTTAACATTAGAATCTAATATTTGTAAGTAAAACACTTCTTTCTAGATTTTCTTGTGGTGTTATGCATTACCATGTAGAGTCCGTAGGCCCCAATGGGTACACCTATATAACCATATATAACTTTTTTATTTTACCTGACATATCGAAATCCTTTTGGATTTGTGTGCCCAATGAATGTATCTTTATAATACAATAAAACATATTGCAATCTGATGGGGTCTGAAAATTACCATATGTGAGACTGAGGAGTTACCCTTTATCTTGGCTTAGCCGTGTAATAAACAACTTCTATTTTCTACTTACATCTCGTCAACGGTATCAAGGACACACGAGTGTTGTCATTAGCAAATGTCTAAATGCGCATGTTGCAGCAGAAACTATGAATGCCTCGGTTACAAATGATAAAGATCCTTTGTTCTTAATAACGAGCCCGCTAAGAAAGAAATGAAAAGAACACACGCAGGTGTGAAGCATTGATATGGGAACTAATGTCGACTTCTGTGGGAGGTCTGAATCTCGAGTTTAAATAGTCAGTATTTATCACATTGTCTACTGGTAATCAAAATAGACATTGGTAATATAAATGAGACTTTAACATCGTGTATACTCTCACTAAAGCATTTACATTTCTTACGTAATAGGAGGAGGAAAACAATGTACCTAATGCGGAGCTCAAACACGTGACCTCTTGTTCAGAGGCTCTACCAATCAGGCTGGTTAATATCACAAACAAGTGTTTACCGGACACTTCTTCTATGATATTATATCACGCCTACTACAAAATACTCTTCTGTCATTGGATGTTTTGACGTCACGTGGTGACCTAATATATCCTATATAGACCTATGATTACATATCACATGCGGTACCAATAATCGTAACTATTCGGGTATTTCCGTAACTGAGAAATTCGCACTTTTCTTTAGACAAACGAGTTCCGATTGGCGGTATCAAATGTAATAGGAGGAGGAAAAGGAACGTATCCGATTCTGGACTCGAACCCGCGACTTCCTGCTTGCAATACTGATGCTTTACAAGCTGTGCTAATCAGACTGGTTAATGTCACACCAAATACTGCACGCAATACTGCTTCATTTATTTACCTTATCATCTACATTTAGCTCTGCGCGTAACTTTTCCACATCTACTCTTCACTGTTCAAGTGCACTTAAAGCATTAATAAAGTATTCAGATGGCTCAGTTACTCTGTTGGACATTTTTTTACATGGTTTGGTCACTAGTGCGACCCAAGCCATGCTTTCATCCGGTGGAGATAAACAGATACAGACGTACTTTGAAATACCTACTCAAATGATGGCGATTGACTGATTAGCTTGTTACATCTTGGCATAAGACGATTTCAAAACAATTCAAATTAATCAACTTTCGACATAGATGTAGATAAAATCAATTTGATTCATTACTTAATTGCATATTGAAGAGTTCGCGAGAAATGATTGATAAAGTTTTACATATTGCTGGTTTGTATGTATTCACATAGCATTTATATTCATACGCATAATGCTTCTTTGTAATTGTACATATGTACGGGGTTCCGTTGACGACAAAACTTCAATTAATACATGTCGAAATATTTGTCACTTTGATATTTACGTGATTATTATTTTATTAAGGTCGTTAATCACCCATATTTGATATAAGAAGTATTTTAACTACACCAGTTCAATTGTATTATCAATGTATTTATGGATTTCTTCGGTGACATTTGGAAGATTTATTAAAGTGTTCCTTTGTCACACATCCATGTCATTTATTTCGTCTGACAGGTATCGGTATTGTACGGAACATGCTCAATTCATCAGGTGACGTAGGCAGTTATAAAAACTAGTAAATCAATGTTGTATTATTCAAATTAAAACTAAACTGAGGTATTTAATTTTGTTTTGTCGCATACATATATTTCGAAGAATGACGAAGCAGATTTATCTAATTTACAGTAAGCATCAATGCCAAGACCACAATTTGGAGAAAAACAGATTGTATTAATATTAACATTATGTGTCAACTATCACAATATATCTTATCCGAAAAATGCAGTGGTTGTTATGATTGTGAAGCTTTAATACTGAAGTGATCACAAACAAACGTCCGTACATTAAAGTTTTTTTCTAGTGCAATTGAGCTCCACTCTCTAACTGATTGAAGCTTACGGTGTTCTATCAAGATTTAAAACAAGTTTAAAGGTAGATATGCGGTCACGTTTTCACAATAAATAACCAAGTAAGAAATGTGAACGATTACTTTCGCTATGGGCCGATATTCACCGATTTTGATACATAGTAAATCAAACCGGAATTACAGAATAATGTGTAGATATGTTATGGAGAGCATTGGTGACGACATCACGGACACGGTTGATGAAATGTTCTCTGGTGTGAATATTATACCCCGCAATATGAATTCATTCATTAGACGTTTTTATTGAAATAGTAAATATCTCTGGTGTATTTTCTTCTGATCTTTGATGTCAAATATTAAGTACATATGTCACTTCGGGTGATTTGGATCGGTCGTTCATGACACCAGGACGCGTATTATTTCCAGTCGACATGGTAACACGTGGAACGTTTGGTCATTAAGTTAATGACTCGAATTTATGAATCTCACAATCAGCATAAATTGCATTTCTACCAAACATTAATTTGCTGTCATTTATGAAAATGTTTATCTAAATACATTTTAACTACATGTATATTTGTTTCAATTGTGTTTTTAATCTCATTCAAAGCGTATCTACCGACCAATCAGATTATATGTTTTACTAGATGGATCTCAAAAAAACGTTTTATTTCTCATATGATGAAAACTGATTAGAACGATAATGCAAGATCTTAAGATTTTCTTTAATACTTAGTGTAAATTTTTTCATGGTAAAAGTGTGTAAACCAGTCATTAAAAGTTTGACAATGAATTATCATTTTCATAATTGGCATCTTTAGAACAAAGATAAGATCATATTATTGTGATTTCCTCCTGTATATAAGTACAAAAGAGTAAAGGAAAAAGTCGATTTTAAGGAAAAATATAATTTAAGTTAAAAAATTACTTAAGATGCTTTGTTAACACAGACCCAGAAATCAGTGGTCGGTAAAGATTTTGAGGAGGTCACTCTCTAGAACTTCACAGAAAGTAATGACCATTAAAAGCACATGTTCAGGTTACGTGACTTATATTGAAGTCGGATGAATTCAACCATTCTCTTAAGTTCTTCAACCGTTGATACATACATTTTGTATATCGTTTACTAGTATGCTCTGTAAAGTGGCTTTGTGACAGTTTTCTAAATATCGTAAGTCATGTTAACAGTCGTGTCAAACATAAAAAAAACATCTCACGAATGTGTTGCAACATGGTTTACTCTTACATACGCTGTTTTAAATTGTTGTTTACACTTGCTCTTAATTTATTACTGTTGTCGTTTTCTTTTTCAATGTCACGGAACATGTTTATGGTACAAACATACGCAACACACATTTGCAATCGGTGATTATTGTTCATAATCATCGAATATTGTTATGAATTGAAAATGCTGAATAAGCTTAATCTTATGTTCATGCATAATTAATGTAATTGGTTTGCGAAGTTCGACTTATATGATTACTATTAAAGTATTAAAAGACATATCCGCCTTCCATTGCTCAGAAAAGGACTTGTTGTATTTATCCACGTTCCATTGCTTGGTTAGAACTTGTTGTATATATCCACGTACCATTGCTTGGTTAGAACTTGTTGTATATATCCACGTACCATTGCTTGGTTAGGACTTGTTGTATATATCCACGTACCATTGCTTGGTTAGGACTTGTTGTATATATCCACGTACCATTGCTCAGAAAAGGACTTGTTGTATTTATCCACGTTCCATTGCTTGGTTAGGACTTGTTGTATATATCCACGTACCATTGCTTGGTTAGGACTTGTTGTATATATCCGCGTACCATTGCTTGGTTAGGACTTGTTGTATATATCCACGTACCATTGCTTGATTAGAACTTGTTGTATATATCCACGTACCATTGCTCAGAAAAGGACTTGTTGTATTTATCCGCGTTCCATTGCTTGGTTAGGACTTGTTGTATATATCCACGTACCATTGCTTGATTAGAACTTGTTGTATATATCCACGTACCATTGCTCAGAAAAGGACTTGTTGTATTTATCCGCGTTCCATTGCTTGGTTAGGACTTGTTGTATATATCAACGTACCATTGCTTGATTAGAACTTGTTGTATATATCCACGTTCCATTGCTCAGAAAAGGACTTGTTGTATTTATCCGCGTTCCATTGCTTGGTTAGGACTTGTTGTATATATCCACGTACCATTGCTTGATTAGAACTTGTTGTATATATCCACGTACCATTGCTCAGAAAAGGACTTGTTGTATTTATCCGCGTTCCATTGCTTGGTTAGGACTTGTTGTATATATCAACGTACCATTGCTTGATTAGAACTTGTTGTATATATCCACGTACCATTGCTCAGAAAAGGACTTGTTGTATTTATCCACGTTCCATTGCTTGGTTAGGACTTGTTGTATATATCCACGTACCATTGCTTGGTTAGAACTTGTTGTATATATCCACGTACCATTGCTTGATTAGAACTTGTTGTATATATCCACGTACCATTGCTTGGTTAGGACTTGTTGTATATATCCACGTACCATTGCTTGATTAGAACTTGTTGTATATATCCACGTACCATTGCTCAGAAAAGGACTTGTTGTATTTATCCGCGTTCCATTGCTTGGTTAGGACTTGTTGTATATATCAACGTACCATTGCTTGATTAGAACTTGTTGTATATATCCACGTACCATTGCTCAGAAAAGGACTTGTTGTATTTATCCGCGTTCCATTGCTTGGTTAGGACTTGTTGTATATATCCACGTACCATTGCTTGGTTAGGACTTGTTGTATATATCCGCGTACCATTGCTTGGTTAGGACTTGTTGTATATATCCACGTACCATTGCTTGGTTAGAACTTGTTGTATATGTCAACGTTCCATGGCTTGGTTAGGACTTGTTGTATATATCCACGTTCCATTGCTTGGTTAGGACTTGTTGTATATATCCACGTTCCATTGCTTGGTTAGGACTTGTTGTATATATCCACGTTCCATTGCTTGGTTAGGACTTGTTGTATATATCCACGTACCATTGCTTGGTTAGGACTTGTTGTATATATCCACGTTCCATTGCTTGGTTAGGACTTGTTGTATATATCCACGTTCCATTGCTTGGTTAGGACTTGTTGTATATATCCACGTTCCATTGCTTGGTTAGGACTTGTTGTATATATCCACGTACCATTGCTTGGTTAGGACTTGTTGTATATATCCACGTTCCATTGCTTGGTTAGGACTTGTTGTATATATCCACGTTCCATGGCTGGGTTAGGACTTGTTGTATATATCCACGTTCCATGGCTTGGTTAGGACTTGTTGTATATATCAACGTACCATTGCTTGGTTAGGACTTGTTGTATATATCAACGTTCCATTGCTTGGTTATGACTTGTTGTATATATTCACGTACAATTGCTTGGTTAGGACTTGTTGTATTTATCAACGTACCATTGCTTGGATAGGACTTGTTGTATTTATCAACGTACCATTGCTTGATTAGGACTTGTTGTATATATCCACGTACTATTGCTTGGTTAGGACTTATTGTATATATCCACGTACTATTGCTTGATTAGGACTTGTTGTATATATCCACGTACCATTACTTGGTTAGGACTTGTTGTATATATCCACGTACCATTGCTTGGTTAGGACTAGTTGTATATATCCACGTACCATTGCTTGATTAGGACTTGTTGTATATATCCACGTACCATTGCTTGGTTAGGACTTGTTGCATATATCCACGTACTATTGCTTAATTAGGACTTGTTGTATATATCCACGTACCATTGCTTGATTAGGACTTGTTGTATATATCCACGTACCATTGCTTGATTAGGACTTGTTGTATATATCCACGTACCATTGCTTGATTAGGACTTGTTGTATATATCCACGTACCATTGCTTGGTTAGGACTTGTTGTATATATCCACGTTCCATTGCTTGATTAGGACTTGTTGTATATATCCACGTACCATTGCTTGATTAGGACTTGTTGTATATATCCACGTACCATTGCTTGATTAGGACTTGTTGTATATATCCACGTACCATTGCTTGGTTAGGACTTGTTGTATATATCCAGGTACTTTTGCTTGATTAGGACTTGTTGTATATATCCACGTACCATTGCTTGATTAGGACTTGTTGTATATATCCACGTACCATTGCTTGATTAGGACTTGTTGTATATATCCACGTACCATTGCTTGATTAGGACTTGTTGTATATATCCACGTACCATTGCTTGGTTAGGACTTGTTGTATATATCCAGGTACTATTGCTTGATTAGGACTTGTTGTATATATCCACGTACTATTGCTCTGTAAATGAATTGTTAAATATATCCGTATACCATTGCTCAGTTAGGGACGCTATTTTTGTAGCCAATATCGATGAAAGAAGCTACATTTTACTGAAATATGTACAATGACTTCCGGTGGCAATAAAATATATGTTTTCGGTGTTTAAGATTTAAATATAATTTTTAATTGTCTGCGTCCGATCGATTCGACAAAATTAATTACTAGTGCATGTATTCGATAACAACATAATTTATTGAAATAACCATTTTGCTATTTTCGTTTTATTATCTTCTTTTGGTAATTATTGTACCATGAGTGTCATATCCGAGGTCAGTACGCGTAGAGCCAATTTGTCCATCTATTGATGAAAGCACGTCCACAAATGCATGTTGGAAATTTGGTTTAAGCTTCGCAAGCGGAAATCATTACGAATAACATAAAATTAATTGTTTCGCATAACACTTTGTGTAAATGGCCTTAAGTACACTTTTGAATGAAATTTTTGCAATTTTTTTTTTTGATTGCGGTAAAATTTAATTGTTCTTATTTAATTCTGAGATTTTATTGCTAATCAAATATTTTTTTGAACCACATCAAAGAATAGATAAATCCTAGTAATATCATTCATAATGTACGTTTAGATATGATTACATATGTTTATATATTATAATAATTTTTTCTGTACCGTACAGCACGAAGAAATCATTATTTGTTCGTCGAATTAACGTAAAAGATTAAACGTATTTAAGATAGATTATTGTTCAGCATGAATATTATATATACGGCCGAGTTATTTGTCTGAGATTAGATGTATTGGCCGTTGGTTATGTTTTTAAATAATAACTGTCTAATATTCATTTGAGTTAAAAAATAATGGGACTGCATGAAATCCCGTATTGGCAAGTTGTGTACGTATTAGTGGGCTGTTTTACTCGTATTGCCAATAATTATTTTGTATTAAGCCTCGTTATCTTCTTATCACCCCTCTAGTACTAGTATATAAATATCACATCCCACGTAGGATGATAGAACGTAATGTTCACCCGAGACAAGTAATGTCGACCGAGGCGTTAACATTACGGATTGTCACCCTATGACGTCACATAAGACTATAGAGTAAATAAGTCACGTGAGGTATAATAATATCACATAGTTACCTTATAATATGTGGTGTTCAGTAAAGAAGTATGAAGTCAACTTGATTGTAAACAACATTACAATGATTGAATAGTATTAGTTAAATCACGTCACACTGTTAGAGATGAGTTGGTGCGAACTAATTCATTGAATTATTTATCGATTGTTATCTCTTCACAGCCAATTAAAATGTCATTCATTTTAGAATTATCATTTGTTTTTACGATCAAAAAGTTTAAAGTATAAAAAAAATGGAAAAATCGGTATCTGGGTGGTCACTTATGCGATAATGCTTTGTTTGAAACTATGATACTGATCGATAGAACCACATTATGACTTTTGTTACTTTTCAATACCTGAAATATCTAGAATATAATATTATCATGTTTGGCCAATATTAATTTCTGTTCAAAAGTTTTAGTTTTCATTAGTTTTCTTAGTAAGTTGCTAAATTTACGTTAACGTTCAGTCAGTTGTGGTCATTTTAACTGTCCGTAAATGACCAGTTTGTTTCATAAAAATAAATCAAAGCCTTGTAAACAAATAAAAAAATGCGGTGTGGTTCCAGTGCATGCGCATTCACCACACCCACTTCATGCTAGCACTGGTGCTTTTCATATGCGTATTCAAAAAATAACCTATTTTTTACATTTTTCGTGACTTTGATTAAACATGATACAAATACATGTATCTTTTATTATCTACTTGATTAAAAAGACCTTAATTTTTTTATACTCATTGAATACAGGGTACGTAGGCATGGGATATTTTTTTTTTATTATTCTTGAAAGCCGCTATTGGGCTTATATGTATATGAAGTGGTAAAGCGAACTCAAATTGCTCAGCCTTCTTCGGGCTTGATAAAAAGTCTAAGATAAGTCGAGTAGCCAGAAACAAACATATATTTACGCAGTAGGAAATTTCCGCTCAGTCTGTCTGTTTAACGGAAGGCAGTGATAAACGGAACCTTTTTGAGAACATAAAGAAAGGATTGGGAAATATATTAATAGCCTGAAATGACCTCTCATTTAAAACAGTTGTCATTTTCTACCTAAATATAGCACATTTTGCTAAAAGTATATCTAAATCTGATGACAGTGATGAATTTAATCGTATTTATTTTACTGAACAAACAGAAAAAAAACTCGACGGTATGCATAATACACAAACTTTGTTATTAATCGGTATCGTAAAAAGGTTGCCATCACTTATATACCTATATACTCAGTTCTATTGATATAAGAATATGTCGTAAATTTCACGAAATTCATAAATAACGAGCAGCCTTGAGACATTTACTAATCTTATGCATCATCTTTATCAATGTCACAACAAATTAATTATGACAACTTGTTTACAGCTGAATACGCTGACTCAATTGTAACGTGTAATGTTTCTTAAGCCCCGTCCGGTAGCCTTAATTGGTAAAGCGCTAGGTCTACGAACATCGGTTTTGTGAGTTCGAAACCTAGTCTCTGTGATAATTGTTTCATGACATTGCGTATAGAATCATTCGTCATCCTAGGCTTATCAATCGTGTGTAGTAGTTGGTCGTAACTTGTGAAGAACGGGATTTGTACAGATAAATGTATGTGAGGGATAATGAACGACAACTCTGGGTATAGATTGTGTCATGACGTCACACACGGACTGTGACGTTTCCCCCAAATTTTGTTTTGTTTCTCAGTTTCATTCCCGCAAGCAGTTACCCCAGATTCTGTATCAGTTGAAATAGGGCTTCTTTAACCAGAAACATTCTACGTAACTATAGTAATAAGATATTGAGCCGGTATTTCTTCACACAATACCTGATTGTATCCCGTGTTAATTTCAAATACGCACAATGTGACACTTCTCTCATTCTCATCTTGGTATCATACATGATGATATAAATGCATTTAATATTATATACTCATATTATTATATGAATTAATATATATTTTATGTACAGTTCATATAGGAGTTAACAAACTTCATAGTTTCTGCTGACCCGACCGATTTGTTTCTGTCGATTCCAAGACTAGGTTATATTTTCATTTGAACTATTTCCAAATCAAAAGCATATTTGAATGAACATTTCTGCCGACCTTCCGACCTTATCTCTCTTAGAGATGTTAGCGGATATTAAGTAGTTATTTGACTATATCGTAATGCAATGCAATTTAAATTCATTGTGAGTATGTGTTATCTAGATGTTCGGGCAAGTGAAAGGACGTGATAACTTCTTCTGAGACAGTATTGCTGTACAACGAATTATTCATTTTATGAAACTTTGACAAGTAATAATTGATTCGTATATGTGCGAGTACTACATACAAGTATTTGAAAAATTGATATATTCTAGTATATGCATGCATATAGACATACAGACATGTGTCCTTTGACATCCCGCAAGTATCATTTACCAAATTATTTTGTACCCGAAGAACAATATTTTTTATTGATTTAAGAGTTTTTACCTTTATGAAAAATAACCAAAATTGTTGCATTTCAACGACTACTCCAGTGCTGCATATGCATACAAGGTGTGGAATAAAGAGGAATTATTCGGGTTATTGTTGGGTTGAATAACAAGTATTTTAAACCTTGCAATTAGTTACGAGACAATATTTTGATCTTAAGGGCATGGTCTTATTTCATGTGTATTGTAAATTAATAAGTACATTGAATATCTCTTCTTGACGGACAGATACATACAAGCTTGTCAATGTACATGAGTATATGTCCAATACTTATAATTAGGTGCAACCATATTTGGAAACAGAGACGCATCCTAAATCCCCGCTGGCAAATGGTGAACTGACATTAATTTTCGTCACGTGACAAAGATCGTATCATAACTGCAATAATTGTTACATTAATATGTGTTAATGTAGGTGAATAGACTGATTTTGGGCACGTCATTTTGTACATCAGAATAATTTATTATATCCTGCTATAGTCAGACCTATCTATCGTAATTAACTACTGCAGACAAAGAACTTATTCAGATTATTATATAGCAATATTAATCAATTAGTATACCGATATAACGTTTAATGTAGTTCCAGTGATTTTAATGTCTTAGTGTACTGAGGGCATCTTCCATTATAGGAATGGCTTTAATGCAGTGTAAATACAAGTGATTCATTATTTATACGTAAAAAAGTGAACGCATAAAATTAAATGATTATTTTTGTCAATTGGTGTAACATACATTTAACGTTCGCTGCTATATGTATTTTATATTCATTATATCCGGGTCCTAAATTACTTCTTCGTGATTGGTGCCTGTGTTGTTTTTTGTGTGTGTTTTAATTGCAGAATACAGTTCAATATCATTGTACATGCATTGAAAAATTGGTGTATGAATAATAGTGACTTAATGTCTTTATAACTTTGGAATAAAGCTATATACCATATATGTTTCATGAGAGAAATTATGCAATATACCGTATGGGCGAATGGTCTACAGAAATCCATGAATCAGCTATTATGCTACAGCAACATGTCGTCTGACATCTTCTGTTAAACAATTAACGGTGTGTAATGACCCTTTTCTGTCATTGGTCATTTGTATAAAAAAGGTTAATGATACCACTCCCCCTCAGGGCACCCCAATACATCATCACTGAGTGGCAATGTCGTAAAACGAATAATTACATCTCATTACAAGATGATAGCAAATTATTATTATTAAAAAAAACGTCACACTCTCATCACGTCCATTGCCAGAAAATGTTTATCTCGTAAAATAGAATTATATGTCGTAAAATATTTGTCATTTGACGTATGCAAATTAGCTGGCATGTGACATTTTGCATGTCACGTGCTAGCGCGTTTACATGGCATTCAAGATCAAAGTGGAAACCGTCATTTAAAAAATATTGTAACGTACAGTACGTAATTTATGGGAATAAAATTAACATTAAAGACATCACAATTAGACAAATCTAGTCGTTAATGCTTACAGGTCAAAATGGTAAAGAATTAGAGATACGTTTTTAATTGGTTGATCATTCAAACTTCCTTTTCATCAATTAACAAATTGAAATGCATGTAGTTTGAAACATGTGCAAGCATATGTATGGCAATGGCGTCTACATAGATATAAATGTCTAACATATATTTTTCTACTTGTCAATCCGGATCGTATATATACAAACGGCATCAGAAAAGTCTAAACTTCAATACAAGTGCATCAACTTCATCTTAGTGGAATTTAAGAGTTTAAATGAAGTGCTGTACCATTTTATATGATTAGGTTCGGTTGA
Organism: Lutraria lutraria; assembly: GCA_964023205.1. Lineage (NCBI taxonomy): Eukaryota > Metazoa > Mollusca > Bivalvia > Venerida > Mactridae > Lutraria > Lutraria lutraria. The sequence continues at coordinate 31,371,202 of OZ026839.1, read as the reverse complement.
ATTTATTATATATTTAGACACGTGTTTTATATTTCAGACAATGCCCAGGTTTGCCGTGTGCCTTGCCATTTGGCTTATGTTACTTCCTTCTTATGACATCAATGCCCAGCAGACGACATCTATTTCAGCAATTAACAGGTTGGTTGAATAAATAAGAACACACTTAAGATATCAATTTAAAGTACCAAATGTATTTATGTATAACATCATTATGTGTTTTCCTATTTCTTAAAATAAGAAAAAATGATTATTTGTTTTATTCCTTAAAATAAGAAAAAATATTATTTCTGTTTTCCCATTTCTTAAAATAAGAAAAAAATTATGTTTTACTATTTCTCATAATAAGAAAACATATAGACATATATCCAACAATGTTCTGTTCACTTATACATGTACTTATTTTGTCGCTCCTTATTGATACACTAATGCTTCAATTTCGTTTTAAAAGAGGTATTTTTTACATAAATCTTATAAAAACGTGTTTTTCACTGTTTCAAATAGGTCACTAAATCCACGGTTCCTAAACTGGCTCAACTCATTATTTTATTTACCACCGGAAGGAGAATTGCGCGTGCGCAAGGAATACCGGATGTTGACAGATCAAGAGAGAAATAATTTCCACAATTCCATTCGTTTGTTAAAACAAGATACGGTAAGTTATCACATGTTTTTGATTCACACGACGGTGTGCTCTTAAGCTTCTAAGAAAGATAAAACCAATTGCAGACACAAAATTCCGATGTTTTTAAAATTTAGTTTCTTTATCTCAATAAGCCGACTGCTCATTATCAAGCGTTAATTACCTAAAATTTTGAAAATTGTAAAACTTTGATGTGGTTTTACTACACAAATCATGGGCGTTACATTCATTGACAATTATACATTCATTTCACTGCAGGATATTCAGTTTTATATTAAGCTAATTTTACATACAGTTATAGCACATGTTTTGCATTCGACTGCAAGTTGGAATAAAACAGATTTAGCTAAGCTCAGATTTGGCGCGCTTAGCAACCACTTCCCATTATCAGAAATTACTTATCATATCGACGACCTACTTTCGGATCAAATGTCGGTATGTTCCGTACGTTTGAGTTTGATAATGAGATCACCTCATTAGTATAATGACTGTTTTGTTCGGATCCCGCAAAATCTTAAAATCGAGACCTCGGATTCATGAATTTGATCTTAGGGCGCTGCATGTGTTCTTCGTGACGACTTGGTTGACGACAGCGCGTCTTTCATATGGAGAACTTGGCAGACACTTGTGGAATAAAAAGGTTATTACTGGTATGCAATCCAGGAAAACTAGTAAGGTTAAAGCCCCATTAGCATTTTAGATGTTAAAATTAAAGTAGGTCTTATTTTACCTAGAAAGATATCTTATCGGTGAAATTGACTTTTACTTGCAATAAAAACATTCCGAAATTTTCGTTTTTAATCACAAAGTACATATAGAAATATAGCACAGTATTTTTTTCAATGATATTGCAAAAAATAAGAAAAAGCATCTGACGACATTTCTACTAGATGTGGCTAAAAAAATACATTGTGTAAATATATTTTTAAAGCAAATAAAATATGTTTCTTATATTTTACTATCATTACATCTATTGTTCTGTATTGCTAAATTTAAAAAGCTAATGGGGCTTTAACCTCACGTCCTTATATCACTTAGATGATGTATAAAGAATTGCAAATATACACTGTTTATATTTTTTTTTTTTAGAGCGTTCCTCCGAATAAGTTTGATGCTTTGGCTTCTCTCCATCATCTGAATACAGCTCTATCAGCGCATGGTGGACCCAACTTCTTAGGTTGGCACAGAGTCTATCTAGTACTGTAAGTATTTTAAATATCTGACTTAAGAACTATCTTAGTTTCAGCTTGAGTGATATCGTGACATGATCTGTTCCATAGGCACTCGGTTTCCGTGACGTTTATACCCGTGTAGACGTTATTTTTAATCTATGCTCATCACATATAGCAAATCTGTTCAAACAAATCTTCACATTTCGCCGCTACTGTGCGTATAAAAAATATAAAGGTAAGTCACTCGCCATCTTTTCGATTGACGGAAGTGACGATTTCCGGGATAGATTGGTTACAAATAAGCGTTGGTCCTGGATTTCCTTAAAAATCCCGGAAACAGAGTGCCTATTTTATTATAAGGATGTACTACATTGTAGTACCATTATGATGGAACCTCTTCAAACAGTGGTTTAACACTTTGATGCGCAATAACTGATTCGATGAAATAATGTTTTAGTAAGCTTCGAATTAAAAAAAATCTTTTTTACAGACAAACATCTGATAAAGTTTGCAATTTCCGCACATGCGTGATGATGTCATAACTTTTGCAAGTCTTAAACTAAAAACAACAAACTAAAGTACATTGGATGATTCATAAGCAGACAGTGTATACACAGACACAAGCGTTTGCTATCATGTTTAGACAGTATAACAGCGCGTATGATGAAAAACACAACATAAACTGCACGTATTTCATGTTAAAACATGTAAATTTATTTAAAGAAACACCTTACAACAGTATTACATTTATAACGTGTTTATACGCCGAATTTGACATGGTTTGTTGGTTTAGTATGACAAAAATTGAGTTACCTTTTAATTGCCAATTAAATATACATCCTTAAACAAATAGACTGATTAACTGTCCTGTTATAAACAGTCATGTGATTAAGAGTGTGAGTACAGTTTTTCAGTAGTAGTATTCTTATAATAGGTGACCATATATTTTACTAACGCTACCTGCTCCTCCATTAGGAACCGCCACCGTCAAGTGACATGGAATCAATGTTTAAACACGGATGAACTTTGATCTTTTGTTGAACATAAAGTCAAAATCTTGGACGTCCAGTCCTGTCTCTTGCTAACATTATTCCCTAACCTTGCCTGACGACTTGGGTTGAACATTCATTAAGCTGATAAGGTGGACCGAGCTTGGAACTGGCAAATTGTCTGTGTTACAGAAATTCTACGATAAAGATGATACCGCCATGGTGTGTTGTTCGTGCCCCAGATGGTCCCTTACCAAGTTTATCGAATGGTTGATATACACTTTCAAAGCCCATGCAATGGACGATCTCGAATATTAGGTGCGAAAACACGCGCATGCGTGATTTGAGGGACCAACTAATGTATTCGGACAACACCAATTCGGATATTACGGGGTATTCGGATAATTGGTTTTAAGATATTATATAAAATAGCAAACATATACATGTATATATATTTACAGGTTTGAAAATGCCATGCGTGAGAAGATAGCTAATGTTACAATCCCCTATTGGGACAATACCATAGACGAGGGACTTTCAAGCCCAAGACAATCTATTCTATTTTCTCCATTATTCATGGGTACAGCCAACGGACAGGTATCACAAGGTAATAAAACAATCCAAGATTTTACAACAATGACAAAAAATGGCTTAAAGTATTGCGATATATCAAAACATGCTAATAGAAATACTTGTACTCGTATGTTCGCGGTTAAAGCGTTGTATTCTTCCTCAATGTTCGCCACTTTTACACATCTTGCAATAATTCCTCTCTAATTAAGGTATATTCTAATTCATTGACGTCATTTCTTTTTTCTTCCAGGGCCGTTTGCCTACTGGTCAACACCATTTGGTCCTCTTGGTCGGGATGTCGGAAATGACAGGAGATTGATGAATCCCAACGATATCGCTTCAATCATGTCGCAGACGATCATAGCAGACATCACAAACCCAAACGCACCCGACAACACTAACATCGAAGAACTTCATAACGACGTACATGTATTCATTGGCCAGCAGATGAGCCGAATAGAGTCCGCGTCTTATGATCCGCTGTTTTATATTCATCACGCATTTATTGATTATTTGTGGGAAGACTTCCGGTCTAATCAGCGCGTGCGTGGTATCGATCCCGCCCGAGATTATCCGAGAATTGTCGGTGAACAAACGCACCAGCCTCTTGCGTCAATGGGTCTAGGGAGACTTTTAGTAATTGACGGAATAAATGATATATTTACCAGACGAATTTACAGATACGAAAGACGACCAACTTGTGTACCTAACTCTAACACGTGTGGGTCTCAATATTTACGGTGTGATTGGAGCAGACAACGTTGTGTTCCGCTTATTATGAACTCTAATTCACCAACAGCCCTCGCCATGACAGGTCCTGTTGTACAGAGATTGCCCTGGTGGTCAAGACAAGGAGGTATAACTACAGGAAACACTGGACAATTTGTGTTTGGTTAAATTACTTATGCAACATAATTCGGTACTAAATTGAACAATTTCAACATTACCAGACGCGAAGGAAATATGTTCGAAATACGAAAGGCTAGTTGACCAAAATGATTAATTTAACGTCTGTGTGTTGACATTTTCCGTATAACGGATAGGTAGCAGTTTCGCTGGGTTAGATGACATGACGAAACTGTACGGATAACTTATTGTGGAACCTGTAAATTGGTACAACTCGGTTCCTGTTAATTGATATGAATTTATTTTAAATATCTGCTTTGTTTATTTATATATAATTATATACATGTTTTAAGCGGTCGATTCTTGTTGTCGGACATGACTACACAATACGCAATACGTTGACGATTTCTAAAGCTCCAACAATATGCAAATTACATTGTATTTCTCAATTAATCAAACACTTAAAAAACAAAACCCAACCAGTTTATTTGGTCGGAATTTTCCTCGTTATACAATGACAATATTTGAATATATTTGGGCTACAAAAATGTACCTGCTGGCTCGTTATTTAATTCTATATTTATTAACTTACTTTGTTAATTTATGTAAAAGAGCATCGTTAGATGTTTTTTTATAATATGTTCATATTGTGACAGATAGCAACCACACTGAAACCAGAAAATATAAAGAGGAATGTGTTGCGTGTAATCAAGGCAGATTTTGACGTTGAGTTTAATCTATTTAAAGATTTATATATTAAGTATATAATGTCAAACCAGTGTTAGCGGCCACTTCAGAATAAAGACCACAATGCGAATAAGACCATTCTTTTTAAAAACCGTCTTGAATCGTTTAGAACGAAATTACCTCCAAATAAAGGTCACCTGTCAATAAAGGCCACATTTTCACGAGAGTGGCCTTTGCACGCAGGTTTGACTACTTATTTATCAATGCTGTTGAATGGTCTTATGTTTTTTCAGTAAATACCTCACAATATCAGGACTGCTTATTGTCCGTGAGAGAATTAACAAATTGTGTTTCTTGGCGTTGTTTGAGAAGAAAAACTTCTTCCCTGGATGTGGAATACTGTAAACGTGCCTTAATCGTTTAAATTGCCAGGTCCGTAGTGAAAAAATGGATTCTGTAGTCAAACCTGCCCTTAATATGTGAACGGGGACCCTCCTGCTCTAAAAATTCTACCCCTCCCCCCCGATTAAGTCATGAACAGTTTTGGTCTACGTCTACATTTAAATATTTTGACTTCTGATTGAGAAATTATCTAAGACTAAGATAAGCTCGATTCTATAGCACTGATTATTGTTCTAAAAGCTGCTGAAATTTCTCTTTTTTGTTCAAAACTAGGTTGAGTTCATCAGATATACGGCAGAGTATGACATTTATCGTCCATGTGACACGTTCATAGTATATTTTTCGATGATCAGAGGCGTTATGTGATATTTTGTGATGACAGAAAGTCATGACTGGTCACTGAATCTCAATAATGAAGTACTGTAATGTTCGCTAGACGTTCGTGATTGATTTAATGTTTTGGGTGTAAATGCTTGAATATATTTATTATTGAGTACAGCGTTAACTAACAGGTCCAAATTTTTGTGATTTTTGTTTGTAAAACTGTGGACAAAACAATGCGTGATTTATCAATTTTATGAGTAATCTCACATGCGTGTAAAACAATTTATCAAAAATTGACAATGGAAAGCCATGTGCTATTTATAGTTCACCATTGTTTCAGTGTTTTGTAAGTAACACAATCATGGATGTGTTTTTCACCCATTCACAGAGGACCTCCTTTTTTACAAGCTCTTATTTAGTTTAATTCAAACAAAATTGTTCAGATTAAATCTAGAACCGCTCAAAAAAGGATATTTCGCTAGAAAGGCAAAATATAGCAAGTGATTGTGTGGTCATGGTTTGGAAAAAGTGGTTGGCATAACAACGCCGCTTGTGATAATTTAACTCGATTAACACCTCATTTTTTCATTGCAATATTTTTTTTAATTGTAAAGTTTTAAGACAGAGCCCGTCTCAGATTTTATGCTATCATTTATAATGTACCACATGTCTTTCAAAAAGGACCATGAATTTAAAATCAGAATTTCTGAGTAATATGTTGGTTTTAATCCCAAATAATTATTCCAACCAAAATCCTATATTATTAAGAGTCAATTAATTATTAAAATGGAATTATGTTATTTTAAAGTGACTACAGATGATCCCATGTTGTTGGTTTTTTTATTTCATTTATGTACGTATAAAAAGATGCGTTTCATTCTTCTACTGCCATGTTTAAAAAACTTAGAAGTTTTAAACATATATTACCAGAAGTTTCGTGCGTCTACATAATACATATAACTATCAATTCTTATTTCGAAATAATGTTTTTAGAAGTTTCCGAAATACAAATCATATTATACATTTTATTCATTTAGTTCCTGTCTTTGAATGATTTTTTTCAATTAGAAATTAGCATTGACTTTGTTTAAAAATGTTCCGTATAAAAATCCAGCGTGAAGACTGTATGTTTTGATAATGGCATGCATATCAGTTAAGTACGGTTCTAGTACATAATAAATATTTATGACATACGCACTTCTTAAGTCTCTGTATTGAAATCTATAGTGAAAAATAAATTTGTTTTGTTGTCAGTGTTAGTTGCTGTATTGTATACATTTTGATTCTTTTTTACGTTGGGTTAAACGCCCTTGGAAGTTTTCGACCGATATTTCAGTTATATCCGGTACACATGCACTGCAGTCTAAATGTAGCTGTCAAGTCTGTACTAACATACCTTTCAGCAAGAAGCGGTGCTTGTAGACCTTTTCGACAACTTTTCATAGAAGGGTTTGACATGCTGCTGACGGCCGGGTTACATATCAAGCTCACTGACCACTGAACCAATACAGCACATCAGTTATATATAAACATGAACTAGTAAAACGGTATTCAAGCTTTGACCACACGAAGACGCTTCGGCAAATAAGCTCAAAAGTTGTTTTGCAGAAATAAAAATACGGTATTATAACATAAGATAAGGTGCAACATAACACTGAGTACTAGGCCGGTTCAATTTGGATCTCGTAAGAAGATAATGCTATGAAAATGACGAGAAGAGCCTAGAAGAGAAATCCAATCGAACGCAACCGCAGCAGTGGTTTTAAGAATTCAAAAAGGCTACATTTTTCATCGTTGATAGTTAATGACATCGTTTTGGAATTAAATAAAAGAAAAACATTTCTTCTAAGCCTCGGTTTAATTCGATAATGCTGTATAAGTATGCATTGTATTCTTAAAATATCCGAAATATCTGCATCCGAATATTAGGTATAACTAAAACTGTCCGTCAAACCAATATTCTTTAAACCATGTGGATTAACTAATGCGCACTCTGACATTACAAACAATTAATTGGTTAAAAAATATTTTTTTTTTCTGAGTTATAACAATAGTTTAAAATGGTATTTTAATTTTTTGGCCAAGCTGTTTAGTCACGTGACTAATATGTCTTCCAACTCTTCTAACCATAGGGCGGGAATAGAAAGAAGAGCTTACAGAATTAGATGACGACCAATAGAAACACTTTGGAAGAACTCTGCTTCTTCCAGCAGCTCTTCAGTTTGACCAATCGAACCGGCCTACAGATTTAATATTCTCCGATAGTTTTCGGCAAGTGAAATATAAACGCGTATGAATAAATCAGCGACCGAATGAGTTTGTATGATCATAATGCGTCAATTCGCGTCTTGCTCGGGTTAGGAAAGTTGTTACTGACGTATTAATCAGTGGGTTGGTGTTTTCCACGTGGTCAAATTGGTTGGTGTCGATTTGAAATTAAGTTGCCTTGAGGCAGATAAAAAACATTCACCAAATCAGAAACATAAGCCACTGACGCCGTCGCCTGTCATAGAATGATTTGTTCAACAAATGACATAACAACTAAAATTGCTTATGTTACCTTGACACTACATGTATATGAAAACCAAACACCTAACAGACACAACGCATGTCTTTATCAATGTAACAAAAAGACATGGAACACAGTTTGCTGTTTGCGATTTCATTTTTATTCGTATTGCAAACTGCCTTCTTGAACGACGTTCGCATTTCACAAATCGCGGATTACGTTTCAGTCTGCAGTCCGCCATTCAATTTTTGTTTTAATTTATCTTTTTTTTTTTAAATATTTTTTCTTGAAACAAAATCAATCGCGAACTACGTTCTCGTCTGCAGTCCGCTTTCCAATTTTATGCAAGATGATTCGACAAATGCTACAAAGACAGAAATGGATCGGGATGATTGAATGCGATTCAGGGAGTTATTCAATGTCATTTCTAAACTTTATTATCCTTGTTTAAGATAACTGCGTCAAGTATTATTGAAGCTTATAACACGTCATCCATAACCTGTATGTAGTGATTCAGGGTAAAACATGTCAAGGAAATCAGAAAGTTTGGTGTGAAGTCGTAAATACAATTTAACATTTATGGCAAAGCCCAGTTTTTATATAGAGTCACTCGATTTTTATAATCAAGAAAAATAACGACCTCTCGTTTGTTCATGTTTATCTATTCTTAACGACCTAATCAACAGCTAAGCTATTTTCATAGCCTCCCAAAAGATACAGGAGAACAGGCATTAGTGTCACTTCTCATATTTCGAAAGGTTTTCCCTGGCTCTTTGTCGTGCCCGGTGCAATGCAACCGTACACGCTTCATACGCTCCCTGAGATTTTCTAACCACAGTACTTGGCTCGGAAGTTAGGATCGAGACACTTAAAGACATTCCTGAAATACAGGAAGGCTGAGTCTAGATTTGACCCACGACCTTTCGTTCAGTAGTACAGAGCGTTACCGCTAGATCATCGATTTATTCTATGTAATGGTATGTAAATAAGAAAAAAATCAATAAACTATGTTAAGACTTAGATATTGAAGAGGAATAACATTTAAATCTTGGTATTTTGGAAAATGGCTACATTTGTGATAATTTCATCTAAACACTGCTTTTTTTAATGTTTACTAAAGCACTGGGGACATTTATATACTCAAGGACTGACTGGCAACTTGTCCTAGAAGGTGGAGACACTCTGTTAACGTGATAAATACGTACTAAAGATAGAACGAACTATGGCACTATGTATCATAACTCATTCTTTAATACATTTTTCAGCTTTAACCTATTTTTGTTATGGTAGAGAATTCAGTGACTTAAACTGGTTCCCGTTCCATGTTGCAGTGCACCACAGGCTTTGTAGAGACAAGTCAACGGGAACCAGTTGACTTGAACGATCAAAGGGATACAACTCCAGATTGACATCAGATTATTGTTAAAAAACTTGACAAGTCTGGATAGAGATGAATTTGAAAATATAGGTTGACCTACTTCAAGTATTTTTTTTCTCTTTTCTGACTACTAATAACAATACGGATGATTTATTTTGTTGTCTAAAAATTGGTATTATTTTCAATGTACAAAAAACACTCACAAGATTGTGATACTAAAATGTTCCCAAATTGGTACAGGAAGGACCCATATCTAATCTCATTTGACTATTCCTTCCTAGAGAAGAAGTAAGTAATGGAAAACAATATTTAGTATTTTGCACGGAGGACAAAATACAATGTATTGTTTACATTTAACATATGCCAAGCATTTCCGAAAGCTCCGTAACACGTGCGAAAGTCAACAAATGTAGCATTTGCAACTGTGATACGCCCAGATTTAGAAAAGGAGATCTCTGTAGCTTAGTGGTCTCTAACTGGTAACCACTAGCCTTACACCGTTGTGGTTCGATTCCTGCTTCGGGACCATGTTTCAGCTTACGGGAGATTAGTGGTTCTACCCAGGTGTTAGTCAAGGGTTTTCCTACACCACCGGAAAAGTTGGTATAGTCACCAGATGGCCCAGGCTATTGTTGTGTCGTTAAACTATAAATATTTGAAAAATAGGCTAATTTGTTATCACCAGGATACAGCAACAAAATGCTCAACTGTTATTAATAACTGACTAAAGCTGCGGTTCTTTCGAGAAAACTGTTAAAAAACTAGATCCTGAATAAGCCTTGTGTAATATAACTGTTAATGGTTGTGCAATGTGTCCGATAATGAAGGCAACTATCCATCTGAATGTTACCTTGACAATGTGGCTGAGAATTAATGTTGTTTTCGTTGCTGTAGTTACTATAGATTAATTAGTCGTGAACGTCTTGTTATGATTGTGTGAAGACATTAGCAATGTGACAGCCAACTGGAAAAAGTTAGTAAATAGTTACATTACCACCTTCGTCCAAGAACACGTGTTTTTATACTGGATTTTTTGTCCTCTTTTTAATACTGCTGTTAGTCAAAATGTAGAACAGTTTTATTAGCAAATGATTTTTTTTTTTTTATGTTGCTTCGTAAAATTGTCTGAAATGAGCTCCTGCCAGGTGTGTGAGGGGTTAAATGGTGCTTTGAAAAGACGACATTCAGTTTAATATATGCTTACAGTTTTAATGCATTTTATAATGACATGCAGTGTACATAAACAGGAAAGAAGACACTAGAATCAACAATAATTTTACGATTAAACAAAACATTGTGAAATAAAAACTAAAAAGGCGTAAGATAAAAACGCCTGGAATCTATTAATCGGACTGACTATATTTTTCTGCCGGCCCGGGACATTTTCTTTAATGTCAATTATATTTGAATATTGAAAAATGTTTTGCAGATCTACCGACGCCCGACATTAAAGGGGCATACCCTACAACTGACAAACATTCTGTGAAAGTGTATTTTTATGATTTTATTTTTAATTGGATGAATTTTTGGCTGAAACTTTCTTCGTCGGCTTTTTTCTTTACAAGCTTCTAATTCATCATCATTTTGCCTTAATTCTAAATGCACCAAGTTGTAGGGTATGCCCCTTTAAGGGTTGTAGTGGAAATATGGTAGTTTTGCCATACAACTTATTAGTCATGTAACTAATGATGAGCCATGGCTTAAGTCATGTAGTAAAATATCTGTTCTGTTTTGTTCTTATTCTTGCTCCGACGCAAACATCAGTATTAAAATATTTATATAAAATATAATGTGTAGGTTGTACTTTTAGACTATGGCACGGTTGCCATAGCAACCTTTGCATACATGATCAAGGCTCGGGTCTGCTTCTTGGAGAAATCCGACACATACTCGAACATATAATTAAAGCATGTGTTTTAACGTATATTGATTAACTTATTGATTAATTGATTGATTTAATAAATAAATGATTGATTGATTTAAAGAATGATCGATAGATCGAACGGTCAGCCGGACGGTCGGCCTTCAAATGGCAAGTATTCTTCCATTAAAAATTATGGGAAGGAAATAATAAGTTTATTACGTAGCTTGCGATAAACAAAAAGGAATTGATAAACATGAAATTCATGACAACTAACAGCTTGTCGCAAATAAACGTACATAATCATGAAAGAAATGGTCTACTAGTTACAATAACAAATGGTGGACAAAAAAAACTGAAGATCATGGATTTATATTTGGAAATGATACTGAAGAAATACTGTAAAATTCAACTACTGTAATAGTTTATGATAAATTCTTCTCTGTAGTTTTCTGTGTTTGGATTTACATGTACCACAATGATGAATATTCTCAATTAAAATTCTGTAGAACTGTATCAAGGGAGCTTACTGCGCATATAAGTTGAATAAATAGCTACTAGAGTTAATGCCCTTCTATGAATAATATAATATAATAACCGTAAAATACACAATCAAGATACTAATTTAATGCATGTACACGTACTTATACTTTTGGATCAGCCCTGGTATTGAAATACTTGATTGTTTTCGCAAAATATGAGATCAAACTAATGGAGTTCTTAAAAATGAAGTTAAGTGTAGATACGTTATTTTTTCAAAAAGCAAACGTTATGTTTAAGAAATGCATTTTAACATATAGATTACCATAACCATTTAGGACTGTTATCACACACGAATTTAACAAATAAATAAGATTCATTCATTCTCGGAATACCCCAATCATTATCTCTCCACAGCGACCTAGACATGGTATACGTGTCACTCTCATATAGTTTGGGAAGGTTCGAGTCCATGCGCAAACTTCCGGCACAGGGTCGATAATCGTTCCCCATTTGAACTCGACAATATGGCTTACATGCTCGACCACAGGAGTCATAAGCGGACAGAAACACCTCTGATGGCTTTTTATCCGGTGTACGTACAGCTATATACGTAACATGAGATTCTATATTTAGCGGGGCCTGACTCTGAATTGGAACAATTTCTTTAAATAGTCCACGATAATTGATTCCATTAGATTCTATGAATATACTACGTGGTAAATGCGAGTCTTTCAGACACTTCGGATAAACAGCAGCGGCCCTGTTCTGCGAGTCTCCTTTTCCGACCAGCAGATTATTTCTTTTTAGAATAACATTAACGGGCAAATAAGACCACCCGCCAGGATCAGTCTCTCCGTCTAAATTGAAGTTATTTACGTGATGAACATTAATATTATCACTCTGACATTTAATATCTGCAGCCAACTCAATATTTTTCAAATATGACCTGAAATCGGTCTCATTGTTGATATATTTGTATTCGGTGTCCACTTGTCTTTTCTTCCTAAGCGGCACGAGATCATCAACATTGAACACTTGATCCACGGGTGTGTCAAAGACCGAAGTTGAGACACACTTCGGACGTGATGTTGACGTATCACATCGAATATACCTCGAGCCACAAGTTGGCGAGCGAGTGGAACACGTCGGAGGCAATTGATACGTGTACATTTCCGTCGTGAAAATGTCGCTGAGCGCGTGTCTATTTTGCAGTGTTCCAAACCCTGCCGGATCTTCATACTTCTGTCCAGTAGGTCCTGTGTCGTTTATAGGATAATCATACATTGGGTTTATTCCTCGTCTGCGTTGAATTCGGCGGAATAATTCCCAAACAAAATCAATGAATGAATGATGAAGAAGAAACACTGGATCGTACCCAGCTAATGCTTGAGGGGACATGTGTCCGCCCACCCAAAGGTGAGGTTCCCCATGATGGTCTTCGATGTTCGCTTCGGGCTCAGCTTTAGGGTAAGTGATATCAGCTAGATAGCTCCGGCTGAACGTGTCGCGTATACTCGTCCAGTTCATCATTGTACCGCCGTTACCAAAGTTACGCATGAGAGGCCCGTATGGGGTTACCCACCCAGTGAATGGACCGGTCCGGATTCGTCCATTTCCGTTACCCATAAAAGATGGCGTCCATATAATCGATGATCTAGGATCAACTAATTCAGCGTCTAATGTAGAATCCCAATATGGTATAGTAACTGATGGAATTTTTTCACGTAATGCATTTTCAACCCTGAAAATAAACAATAACCTGTTATTCGTTTCTTAATGCATTCGGTTTAATGACTGTGTTTTTTTTTAAATAACGTTTGGTAACTATGTGTACTTACAATACAAGGAAGAGTCTATGCCAGCCAAGGAAGTTAGGCCCATCGTGAGCTCTTTCACCCAGTAACTCGTGTAGACGTCCAAGTATATCATATCTGTTAGGTCTTATTGTCTGGAAGTATACATGTGTACGACACTTATATAATACACCAGTAATATCACATACGTTTGTTATTATTTATTTTTTCTCAACATAAAATATTATTTCTGTTTTATAGGGTTTTATATGTAATAGAATCTAGCAAACGGGGGATGTTTATTTAAAAACGACTATATGGCTAGATGTGGTATTGAGTCTAATGACACAATTATGGAATTTATTAAACAGATAATAATCGTATGATTTCCGACTAACTGGTTCCCATTTGTATACTTGTTCCCATCCACTCTAAGACAGTACGTTGCTCTAAATGGAACAGGTATGTGGTTATTTGTCCTTATTGTTTATCAGATGAAAAAAAAATTACATCAAATGTCTTTTACGAACAATACGGATTAAAATTACTCAAAGAAATGTTTAAACCGTTTCAAATATACAGTGCAACCTCTCTAGAGCGGCCCTCTTATGAGCAACAACCTTCAACAACAGCATGTTTTTCCCACCTGTACAATTTAACTATTAATATAACCTCTCTAGAGCATTAACCTCTCACCAGCAACATTATTTGTTCTCCCAAAAGAGTGGTGCTTTGGAGAGGTTGCGTCATACATGAACATATTTGTCTGACATTAATCTACAACACGTACCCTGTCATATTTTAGCATATTTACTGCTCTATGGAACAATTGTCTTTCTGTGTCTGTTAGAAGTCTATATTCCCGGCGTACACGTAGTTGCCTTGGTGACGTACGACGTCTGGTAGCTTGTCGTCTGACTCTCCGACGATGTTCCGCCTCCCTGTCGATAGTTACAAGAAATACCAAGTTTGTCAATTACTTCAGCAACAAAAATGAAAAGCTGCACAACTGATTGTCATTTCAGACTTGTCTTGTCTGACATTCAATTATCTGTACTTCGGTCTGGTAATTATACGCACAGATTAAATATTTTCGGACAGTAAATAAACAAGTTACAAGATGGTCACCAAATAATACAACTTACGTAAATGGTTCTGATAATTTGCTGTGTTAGGAAAACAAAATACTTTATAACATTATATCACAATCAATGTTATTCTCAATAAAACAAAAAGTACGATAAAATGCATCAAGTTTACAAATAGCATGCCTATTTTGGCCTGTTCACAAATCGATAAGCCCAATCGGTTATTTGAGATGGTGGAGGACATAGCTGGTGATCGAAATATGGGATGTTCGCGATCTAGACGAAGCATATGCTTCTCTAGGACTTTACGCTAAAGAGCTTTACATCCAAAATCATCCGCCTAAACATCTACTCACGGGATTGTATAAAACTCCAAACAGTGAGACATGGGGGAACAGGTAAGTACAGAAGTACCCAATCCAAGTATAGGAATTGATACTGAACTACATTAAAAACGATACTCACCTGTATTGTTTTTGTATTAAGTCTGTAAACCACTTCATGGCCTCTGGTGACATCTTAGATTCAGATCCAATCCTATTCCATAGCGTACCATGGACACAATGCCATATCAACTTCTCACCAATATGTGTTGTTAGATTTCCTGGAAAATATCAAATATGCACCAAGAGACAATGTAAATAATTTGATCATAAAATAATCAAGTTGTGTTGGCCCAGTTGTCGGCCTTTAAATTAAATTGAACTTCAACGTCTTGATAAAAATGCTGACGATTTCTTATTTATCAGAGTCTACACCCACCTTAATACCTCACTCTAAAGTTTCAGACGCGGGTACGTTTATCAAGAAAAAAATAAAATAATAAAATTTCCTTTTTAAAAATGCAATAAGCTGCATTCATAGCAAAATGTTTGTAATATAGATTACTCAACTTTTATAATCGATTATCGATTGACTTAGTCTACTAGTATTCTGGAGGTTTTTTATACTTTACAGATGAAATGAATGACGCAACTAAATATATAATTATATATATATACATGTATAAGCTTCACGTATTCCCAGAGAAAAAGACTTTTCATATTTATCCAAAAATTGGCTAAAATAACAAATTGTCGTAAATGGTGCCATAAAATATTCAAAACATCCATGTGATTCATTTAAAAAGTTTGCAGTGTAGATACACCGGAAGTAAAGGATCTTGGTACCTTTCTGAAATTGACGGTCAAAACAATCCTGAATGTCGACTGGTAGTGGAATTTCTTCAATGTTTGTATAGACTGTCCTCCACAGGAACAACACAGCAATGATGTACCTCATCTTGTTGACATTAATTAGTCTGAAAGTTCGAAGGCAAAAATATACAAACAATCAAGTAAAATAATAATGTAGATTATGACCTAGTATTTATGAATGTTTGCAATATTTACGACAGGTGTACCACCTTATACACATTCATGTAACTTTTTTCTGAAAGACAAGATATTAACAAAAGAAACCTAGTAGCAAATACAGTGGCCCTCTCTTGAGCAATAACCCCCTTCACCAATAGTATGTTTTTTGCCAACGGTACGGTTTATTCTAACAATAAATCTAACCTCTCTTGAGCAACAACCTCTCAAGAGCATCATAATTATAATTTTGCTACTCCCAAAGGGTGTTGCTTTGGAGAGAGTTTACTGTAGTTTATAAAGTGATAAACCAGGTTAAATTATTACTTCTCCTACAGAACATTACGTCACCATAGTAACACATGTACTAATGCACCCCTGGTATATGTACACGAATGTACGACGGAAAAATACAAAAAGTCATTCCGCACAATATATAATCGTATATATACAATGAAGCATTTATTTGTCAACCCCCCCCACCCCACCCCTAGCACGCGTTCGTCATCTCCTTGTCATAAAAATATAGAGAACTATGAATTCTAAGAAGTAATTACTCCAGTACCCAGGAATTCACTATAAACATGTTTTATTACACTGTCGGTAGTTCCGTGTGTGTGTTTTATAATGATGAGAACTTGTAAAATTTTAACAATAACGCTCTCCGGTAAATGAAAGCAAAATAAATACCTTTAGTGCTTTATATCCAATACTTAGACTGTTTTCTGTCGCAAATTAATCACTTAATTTGGCATTTTTTAAAACAGTTCCTTGTTAAACACACCAATACAGCATACACTGGTAAGTTAAATTTCCTCGATAATAAAATTAAAACTAGATGTAACTTGGACATGATCATATTGCTGTTCTGCGCATCGTAACCGGAAGTGTAGCATAAACCTCATATGATTGAATTTCTTGTTAATTGTGAATTTTATTACAAACAACAGTAATAAAATAAAAAGGACAATCCCTAGCGTTACTCAGAGAGAAACAACATATGTACACCACAGAAAACAACATGTATTTAAAACTGACTGACATTGAATCACTGATTAAAGCAGTGGAGCCTGTTTTCAATTTTAGTCACCGTCATTAAATTCGTTTTCAGGCCTGTAATTTGTCCAAGAAAAGGTTCCTATAGGTATATGGATCAAGACTGTTCTGTAAGTTTGTAAAATTTGATTCATGAGTAATATCCTTTTTTCGAAGAATTTCAACTTCCGCTAATTAGACATATCGGTACAAATCAGTCATACAAGCCAGGTATTTCCCTGAGAAATGAAATCTACCTTACGGACATATCTGACAGTTTCCAGTTGTTTGCACATAGACATGAAGGTAGATTTCTTAAAAACTTTCCATGATCATAATAGAAACATTTTAAGCGGAAAGAAATGGGGGTCGCGGTGCTGTTTTTTTCTAGACGAATTATACTTATGAGTATTAGTTGTTAGGGTGCGACTTTTTTCTATAGTCCACACTATGGCTACAGTCCAAGGCATACACCACTAAACCCTAACCCTGAAATCACTCTCAAACTCAAAAACAAATTTAGTGGTGTAGGCCTGGACAATAGCCGCCAGAACTATAGAAAATAGTGTTTTCCCTTTCAAGTGGCCATTAAGCGGTGTCGTAAGAACGGCACGTCGTTTTATTTGCAAGCGGTGTCGTGAAAATAACACGTCGTTTTATTTACCAGCGGTTTCGTGAGAAAAGCACGTCGTTTTTTTTACAAGCGGTGTCGTAAGAATAACACGTCGTTTTAATTACAAGCGGTGTCGTGAGAAAAGCACGTCGTTTTATTTACAAGCGGTGTCGTAAGAATAACACGTCGTTTTAATTACAAGCGGTGTCGTAAGAATAACACGTCGTTTTATTTACAAACGGTGTCGTGAGAATAACACGTAGTCGTATTTACAAGCGGTGTCGTAAGAATAACACGTCGTTTTATTTACAAACGGTGTCGTGAGAATAGCACGTTGTTTTATTTACGAGCGGTGTCGTGAGAATAACACGTCGTTTTATTTACCAGCGGTGTCGTGAGAATAACACGTCGTTTTATTTACAAACGGTGTCGTGAGAATAACACGTTGTCGTATTTGCAAGCGGTGTCGTAAGAATAACACGTCGTTTTATTTACAAACGGTGTTGTGAGAATAACACGTAGTCGTATTTACTAGCGGTGTCGTAAGAATAACACGTCGTTTTATTTACCAGCGGTGTCGTGAAAATAACACATCGTTTTATTTACAAACGGTTTCGTAAGAAAAGCATTGCGTTTTATTTACAAACGGTGTCGTGAGAATAACACGTAGTCGTATTTGCAAACGGTGTCGTACGAATAACACGTCGTTTTATTTACTATCGGTGTCGTGAGAATAGCACGTCATTTTTTTTTGCAAGCGGTGTCGTAATAAATGGGACGTCGTTTTATTTGCATGACGGTGCCGTAAGAATAGGACATCGTTTGAGTTACAAACGGTATCGTGAGAATAGCACGACACAAACTATAAAACAAGGGCGTATGTGCGACTCTACAAAGAGGATCGCTATACACCAGATCATGAAATGATGACAATGAAATAATTTTAACACCTTTTATACCACTGTGCTAATACTTGTAAACAACTTTTGAATATGTATATTTTATACTAAAGGTATGTCTAATAAATCTATTTTAGTATTTACTGTATTGTATTTTCATGGGCTTATTGATGGTAAATTATACTTAGTGCCTTTTTATTTGAGTAACAAAATACTGAACAATTCAATAGATATTTACCGAAAATTAAAAACACGCTTTAATTTACGTCCATATTGTTTTATTTGTGCCCCGGGTATTAAAGTTATCTAAACGGTATAACTGTATCACACCTTCATATAACTAACATAACAAAAACGCTTTTGAACGTAAACTTTATTTTATGTGAATGAACTCTGGACATAAGATAATAATTATGTGTCTAAATGTTTCATGTTGGACAATTTGTCTGTTTAAGTCACAACTGGATTTTTTATTGCATTTTTAAAAGAATTATTGGTCATACATTAAACATCAAGTATTCAATTATCGAAGCACTTGAATCAAGAGGCTGTCGATATTTACTTACCTGGTCAAATCTGTTTGGTTTATTCTATATATTCATTGTATACATCAACAAAAATGCATTCAGTGTACAGCAGATATACCCATTTTATACACATTACAAATTAAAAGAATTTAAAGGATATTCAAGACATTAAAATACTCTGCAATGTCGATGAAAGGATACTAACATTCATGCAGTCAGTATCATACAACATAATCATTTGAAGTAATAATCAATTAAATAATTTCTTCAATGTTGAATTAAATTTCTTAAACATCAGAAAAAATGGAATGTATTAAACAATTTAAGTCAATAAAGACTTATGGCACAGACTTCAACCCAATGATCATATATCATCAAATATATCAACACAACTACAAGCAAAGTCAAAGCATTGCTAATCTTACAAAAACAGAGCAGGTAGATGATAACATCTACGCAGCAATGAAACTTAAAAAATATTTGTCTGGAACAAGTTTTTTACAACAGTCAAAGGCAACATAATGAAATCTGTATTATAAGATAATACTTAAACAAACACTACACAATATACATAAACATGTATTATCAATGAAAGTCATTTATAAAATAACCTTCATAGTAACGTCTGTACGTTCATATTTCTGAGCTTATACTCACGTTTCTTAGTTTATGGCCAAGAAGGTAAAAACTAGCCAAGAATGTATGGTTTAATTATTTCCGAGGACATTTAAAGGGGGAAAAGTGGCAAAGAGGGTAAAATAGCTAAGACTGTATGGTTTAATTATATCTGAAGCTAAGGGGGAAACGTGATTAAAAACAAATATTATAAGGGGGGAGTGGCTTAGGGGAGAAATGACCTTGGCTACTTTTTCCCCTTGGGGGGAATTAGGGTCTTGGCCAATCTTTCCCGGGATGAAAAACTGGCCGGGGGGAAATAGAGTGCTATACAGTTATGTAGCTGACATGAAAAAAAGAAACAGCATTTCAGCAAAATAAAAATCATGGTAATTTAGATGGAAACAAACTTGTTAAGAAGTTTTAGCAAGAGTAAATAAAATCTGCGGTTTGTTTTAATATTGCGCAAAATATTTTACATGATATCGAGCATTAGACTGTTATCGTGTGAGAAAATCGTTTCCATTTTATTCTGTTGTTTTCGTTGTCTCGTATCCAAAAGAAATTTAGACTGCTGATCGAAAGGATTATAAAATATCAAATCCGAGTCCATTGACTAAAAAAATCGTAAACACAAATAGCTCCGCGCAATTACAATAAAATATAATGCCAGATAAGGACTGAATCTTTTAATTGTATAAATCTCAAAGAACACATTTCCAATACATACACTGCACAACTTTTATACTCGGACACCTAGATTTTTGAGTACATGTATTTCATAAATACGTGTGTTATAAATGCAATCAAAGACAAAACGTAAAATGTCCTTATATTTCACGATAGAATCAAGTGACATGCGATGCATAAGAATGGTAAGCGATGGACCTTTTCACAAACTATGTTGACCAGTTATAAAAGTTGAGCAGTATTTTTGCATATATATAAGCAGTTGTCAAATTCACGACTAAAACAACATTATATTAATATGTTCATATCTTAGCTGTGTGTGCGTCAATTGTAGAACAACTTGGTACATGACATATTTACAAACAAGTACATTCCACAATCAACCTACATCGATACTAATTTAGATCTATGTCAACATGTCTCCGCGTTCTAGATGTGATGTGGTCATTGTCAAAGGTGGTAAAGATTTGCACTTTAATGCATAAGCTGAGTTTATAATTCCTAATGCTGCTGATCTATTATTTATTGCTCTGTTTTTGTATATATGATTGATCTAACATTCATTACCATTTTTACCTTAACCTTCTGGTGCTACATTTCGGTTCCTTGTCATATTAACGGGGAAAGTCGTAACTAAATTTAGAACTTGTGGCTCGATCCTTTTGCTTAATTCATTCATTCATTCATTCATTCATTCATATATTTATTTATTTATTTATTTGTTAATTTATTTAATTTATTAATTTATTAATTTATTTTATTTATTTATTTATTTATTTATTTATTTATTTATTTATTTATTTATTTATTTATTTATTTATTTATTTATTTATTTATTTATTTATTTATTTATCTATTTCATGTAATACAAACAATAAAATGTGTTTAAACGAAGCATTCCTAAATTCCTAATATTAAGGATAAATAGACTGACTTTTATATCGGAAAAATGTACGATTGGTGAATATATTAAAAAGTATAAATAAATCTGTTAGTTACTCCATTGTGCGGAGAATCATCAAAGACAAAGTAGGGTTAAAAAGCAACCATACTTATATAATTATTTTATAAACAAATAAAACAAATATTACACGCTTTTTATTCTTACCTTTTCGTGTATTATTAATTCTCCACGTTGAAATTTTCACATATTTACTGAAATTGAATAATTAAATCCAAATATGTCATGTATAGAATTCTAATGTAACAAATCATTATTGCTTTTTTGGTCGTGAGCAGACAGAGTTAATGTCGTCTGACCAAATCATCTCTTTTGCAATACCTAATTAGAAAACAATTAACGAAGCTGTCATTTTGGCTCATTTATTTGTCCAATTCAGAACGCGGCAGATCACAATGACATTGATCGAAAAAAAGGTCGTCAGACAATATAAAAGGTCATTCTCTGATATCTTAGTTCATGATGATAAACCAATTGAGTAAATTATGGTTGTGTGAATTATTTGTCTAATATTGTAAGTAAATCACGTTCATTCGATGTCAGCTTCGATGCAAAGTCTTCATAGTTCTGTAATCACTAAACTTATGACGCTAGTAAATAATTCATATCGAGGGCTCAGCGCAACACAGTCGTAACTTGTTCTTATTTCAATATGAGTTACGACACTGTTGCGTTGAACCCTCGATATGAAGTAATTGCTGTAAAAACGAATTTTTACACGTAAGAGAACTATTGATTTAATACATTGCATTGAAGCAAAAAAGGAAAGAAAAGAATTATTAATCATATAGCACATAAAATTTTGATGAATCCTATTGGAGCTTTGTAACCATAAATAATACATTAAAATGTACCACAAACTTGTTAAACATATAATCACGTATCAGATGAGCTGTTAATGAATCCATCATTACAATTAATTTCAGAAGGAAATATATTTAAATGTTATATATAGAACCGGGAACCACAGACGCATCTCCGCGTCATAATTATAAAATCGTCACATTGAGTATTACGTACCACTAGTCATGCATTCCAATACAAAATATTCAAATTTATTTGACATTAAATCGCTCATTGCATAAAGATCTAAACAAATTTGAAGTCACTCGGTAATACTCGGTAATAATAGTGAGTTGTATAATAAATGTAAAAAAAATGTACAAATACTCTCCCCAACTTTTCATACCCAACTTTCGCGGACATCCTGATTTGGAAAATCGATAAAAAAATTACATTAAACAAAGAAGGGGATTTTCACTATAATCGTCATAACTTTTATTCTATTTAAAATACGAAATTTGTACTCATCACAAAAGTTTAATTAATCTTTTATCTTTTTAATGGTGTATTTTTTATTATTTTAAATTAATGCTTTCTTCGACCCTTTTGCGTTTGAAAAAGACACCTATCGATTCCCTCTATATTCAATGTAAAAAGCGTAAAATTGGTAGATTTTTCAATGAAAATTTGATGTTTTCGGCATCATAACTCTTTTGGGGGAAATGTGATCAAATTTGTACTCATTGCATTCGTTTTGAAAATTTAATTTCTTTCACCATGTAAAATATGAAAACAATCAAATAATATCTTCTTCGACCCTTTTGATGATTTTTAAAACTACCCCTTAGATTTTTTTAAGTTCAATTAGTCAATCGTTCGGCAAATCTCGGATATTTACGTACGTTTACGGAAACAACGTGCATTTGGCGATGATCATATCTGCTGATTAGGTATCCATGTATATACAGTCACAGCATGATGCATTATACAGGGTATTAAAAATTGGACGCGTTGGATCAGGTTTTAGGTTAATTGAGGTTGAAGACTTTTAAAAACATATTACAAAATGGATGAAAATATATAATTAGAATCTGTGAAATTTTTTACTTTACTTCCGTATAAAAAGCAAAATCGATATTTATAACCCAATTTGTTGATATTATAAAAAAAAACATAAATAAAAAAAATGGTTTTCACTATTGTTAAAGCCCCATTAGCTTTTTTGATGTTAAAATTGAAGTAGGTCTTATTTTACCTAGACAGATATGAGTCACTGACTTTTACTTGCAATAAAAACGTTCCAATTTTTTTTATCACAAAGTACATATAGAAATACAGAACAGTACTTTTTAATCTTGTTGCAAAAAATAAGAAAAAGCACCTGACGACTATTTTATGAGATATGCCTAATGGTAGGCATTATGTAAATATTGTTACATATCAAATAATATATATTTCTTATATTTTACTATCATTTCATCTATTGTTCTAATGGGCCTTAAATAGACCATGATAATTCATTAAATGAAATTTATTATTAATTCATTTTTGATAATATAATTATATGCTAAATATATCATTTTAGCATGTATACGTCCACATGTCACTTATTAAAACATGTCATAAAATAATATAGATTACCTACTTTGTATATTTATTTTTTTCAATGATGTGTAAACAAAGGACGGATAATAAAATCATATTTTTGAGATCCCATTATATGGTTGCTAACTTTACCTGATAATTGATTTTTTATACGCATCTCACATTGACTCACAAACAATTGGACACGTCGAGTTATATTTGTTAGATCTCATTTCAATGAAGACGGATGGAAATTGCCATAAAATTGCAGAAATTGATTGTACTGTTTATACACCAGGTCTATAGCTTAATGTCATTCGTATTTTTTCTATTTTGTGATGGAAATAAATATCTGCAACAGTTATTGAAGGTTGTAATGGATTTGGAAGTAATTTCATTTATAATCACTGACCTACAAGACGTGCGACATTGTGCAAAATTTCTGGTTACTCGATCGACCCTTATTAATTTTATCCCGCGACCCTAGACATTTTCATGATTTGATTCGAGGAATGGAAAATCCTCTTTCTCCTTTTTACCTTCCCACATGCTTTCAAAAGCCAAATAAAGTCCATACCTACTAACCGACTTTTAATAAGAAAAGAAAAACATTTTTCCACGCCTAAGTGTAATCATGATGATTTAATGTTAATTTCAGTAGTGAAAATAAATGTATTGTAAGCTAATCTTTTTATATGCAGAATAGAATCAAATTACTATTTGACTGTGCATACAATAACAAAATTATTACTATGATTCTTGAATTTTGTCTTTTCATGATATTCGCATTTTCAAAATTAATTTTACTGATGAAACAAATTAATGTCAATATCATACGTTTCTGTCCATTTTAACGGCGTACATAATAGTTGGGACATGCTCAAGTCTTATCAGAGATCCAAAAGTAATGTATACAGCGAAATATCGATTTTTTGGATCAATTAAGATAACAGATTTTATCTGTTACGCGTGACTGACTTTATTACTTTATGACCCCTAATAAAGTCAACATAACGCAAGCAAGGAGGGTAACAATAGGTAGACTGTATATAAACCCCTGAATTGTAGTTGTTTCCCTTGAAAATTGATCAGATACTCGATAAGGCCATGTCCGCTAAAGTTGGACATGTTAGTAATTTCGCGACCATGTTACGACACTATGTTTTTTTCAGACTGTTAAAACCATTGTATGTTTGTTTGTTTACGCCCCTTTTCAACAGTCAGAGTCATAAGAGGCAGATAATGCATCTAACCGTCGTTCCTGGAAAGAACCAGTACTAGACTCCCATCCTCCGTAAGCAACTGCCTTCTTTCTCACACTTTTATCTTTATTTTTCGAACAATATGACCTTTAAGAATGAATTCCGGTAGTTACCGAGCAGCAATAGTCAACTACTAGCAGTTCTCATGGAAAACACATTTAATGGTTTTGTTCCCAGCAAGTTCAGCTTAATAAGATTTCAAGAAAAAAACTGAACACAAGGGATGTAAATTTAGTTGAATAAATAATTTATTTCCATATTCTTCCAGACATCCACCAAGCATTCTGGTTGCTAACACTACAAGAACCAGGCACACATTGCTGCGTTTGAGAATCAAATATTGAATTATTCGGGCAAGATTGCAATTGATGTCCGCCATTTTGACAGGAAGTGTACATCGCGCATGCGCCAATACATGGATACTTCATTCCGTTCGCACATTGATTGCAGCCAGCAGGCACCGTGCACCCACTTCCAATGTTACAAGCTGAAGGAAAGTGTATGGGAACCAATTAGTAGAGTCAAACAAACAACATTAATATATTATTTTAACCACATTGATCACAAAACCGCTGGACGAAAGAATAATTATGTATCTTTTTGTAGCCTAGAATCTAATTCAGTTCCGATCGCACAAGAAAAGAATAAATGTGTGTTTTATGTACATGTGTTGGCGAACAAAACAGACTGTGTTTTACGAAAACTACCGAGCTAAGCTATTTTCCTAAAAAACATCGCCAATAGTTATATTAAATGCTCACCCATTGGTTGACCTTGAACTGCATTTGCAGTATTTTGACCTCCTAAACTCCGAGCCACTTCTGGCTCTTCAATCTCATCTCTAGGGACTGCTGTGTTATTGCGGCCATGCATCGACGTGCTAGGTCTCATACCAAACGGCCAAGAATCCTTGAAGTTACAATGGAACTGAATATAAATATTTTGTTCCTGCATAGTAGGGCAAAGTCCACTTCCATGAAATTTCCACAAATGAGCCACAGCATCGCCGTAATTAGCCCCATAGAGCGCGGGTAAAGTTGAGGTTACCCGGAATGCTCCAGAGCATCTTTGAAATCCGGCCGCGCTTTCTATTTTACAAAACGGTTCACAAACTCTTCCACATGCATCATAAGCATTCATGAATACTTCGGATGCACCAAACCGTGGCGACTTTACGGCAACGTAAGCGGTTGCTAAAGAGATTGTCAACCTCTGGTCAACAACAGCATATTCTTTGTATGTTCCCATGTAGTTTAATCCGCGTGAGTTGATGTATACTTTGCCGGCCCCGGTTTCATGTTGGTTACAATGAGAGTACGAAGCTGGTTTACCCATTCGAAGAGCACTCGGCATTGCTGCTCCGTTAGAACCTGGTGAATATATATCTTCGGCCTCCATTTCGCCATTAACAATCGGGAAAGATGTGTAACTGTGATAAGTCGGAGGTCTTTGATAGATCACTTTAACGGGTATATATACCCACTGGTTAATATCACTTCTTCCGTTGATGTTAAAATTATTTTGGAATCCTTGAGAAACTGGAACTGCAGGACACTGGTTTTCCATGACTGGTGCTAACTGCTGTACATTACTAGAATTTTGCAAGTTGCTTGGCAGCTGTTGCGTTGCTACGTTTGGAAACATGGACATTTGGATAGGTGAATTGACACCCAGCATGCTTTGTACAAAGGCATTCCCTCTTGGGTCTGGCACTTGGTTTGGCAACCCTCTTTTTATCAAGTTCCTTATTAATGATCTCCTTATTCTAATATATGCTTTGCGTCTTTGTAGATGGTGCGCCTCAGCTGCGTCGTCAAGTGCTGCATTCTCGATTTCTTTTTGCGTTGTTTGATGCTGTTGCATTTCATTCAGCACTCGTTGTAATATAACACGTGACGATGCGGGGTTCTGTGTCCGCAAGTTTATCACTGGGCGACTTGCCAAGGAGGCAGCCATCGCTCGAGCCTGTGCTTGCCTCTGCTGTGTTCTTGCTGCGTTTATCACTGTATTCATTCTAGCGATGGACCGCATTTGTTGTGCCCTCATTGCTTGACTTCTCATTACTGAGGCTCGTACTGGCATTGTCCTAAATGTAGTAAGAGGTCGTTAGTCAAGCTTGGCATCTATATAGTTTACTTGTTGAATTTAATACATGTAAAGCTACCAAGAAGTTCTATAAATGGCAAATGAAAGTATTTTTGGTTTGTCTCGCCAAAATGAAAAGTTTAAAAAGATGTTGATGGGAACGGTTAATTATTTTTGCTAGTGAGTATGAACTTGATCATTCTTTTTCATGAGGAACAAACTATGTATGAGACAGACATACATGTTGCAAGTTACGCATCTCGATGAGTCAGATTAAAGGACGTGGTTATTGCGGTTCTTGAGGAAATTAACGAATTTTCGTCCGAAAATGTATATTTGGTCATGTTTAAGTTAGATATACAATATGTTGTGTTGTCTCTTGTCTAATAAGACGACAATAAAATGTAAGACTTGAATTGTTTATTTTTCTTTATTTGTGTTTGACATTTAAATAATCGCCACGAGTCAGTTTTATTCCATTCTATGACTCAGATTTGTATACTAGCAATAAAGCAAGGCAACGACCAATTATTTGTACTTATGTGTAAATGTACGTAAGTTAAGATTTTTATGTTCTTGTAAACACAAATGTACTAAACTTACAAGTTAAGATGATAATTTGACATTTTGTAATGGGGAGTTTTCAATTACCGTCTGCATGTGCGCCGTGTATTTGTCATGGAAACTTGCCATTTACTATGTTTTACAGAAACCTTTAAATAATTTGTAATATTTAAATAACACACTTACCAGTCAACAGAGACGCATGTTGGTCGGAAGTTACGTACTACGCATGTCAGGTAAGGTGATCCACAATCCTGGAACTGAGTCGTGCAAGTTGGGCTCTGTTCGTACGTATATATCATCCTTGTGAACCTGTCACTAAGACCATCCCTGTTTCTCAGCCCTGACAAACCCATGGGGTACATGGCTGTGTGCATGGAGTTGTTAACAAATGAAGGATAATCAGTTGTCGGATCTATTCCAAACCTTCTTTGACTATGTCTAAATTGTTCCCAAACATAGTCAACAAAAGAATGGTGCAGCCAGAATATGGGATCGTGCGCTGCGGTATCCAGCGAGCCCATTTGGCCATCGATCCATAAATGTACTTGGTTGTGTAAAAATTCTAAGCTTGAATTAACTGCAGCACTTGGCTCTGTGATTTGAGCTAGCCGTAGACTGGCTATGATGCGTGTTAGATCATTTTTCTTAAAAAGTTGACCAGATTGTCCGATATTTCTAATCAGTGGACCTGACAGTGTCCTCCAACGACCAAAGGGTCCAGAGTTGACAACACCACGCCCATTGCCAAGGAAAGGCGGAGTAAACAAAATGGACTGTGACGGGTTGGGCATCGCTTCATCGAGGCTAGAATCCCAGTACGGAACAGTGACTCCTGGTACTTTTTCGCGAAGTGCGTTCTCAAACCTGAAATTGAAAAGTAGCTAAACGGTCAATTAACTTGTAATATTGTTTAACTACGGTTATAATTCGAGTCAAATTTTATTTGGATGTGAAGGTTCGATTTGATCATTAATGCTTGAAAATGCATTGACAGTTATATACCTGTGGTTCGTTCATACAGGAACAGATGATCGCCAAAATCAAACATGATAAATCTATCTACTCTAAATACAAAATCCTGACAAATATACGAGCAGCACTAAAGCCTCCTAGCTAGTTTCGCGAATGAATGAAGAAATTATTTTAATGGTATTTAAACATTTCCTTACATTAGTAGATACACTCTGTGAAAACCTAAGAAGTTCGGTCCACCGTGAGCAGCTGTTGTCATCATCCCTTGATGTATGGCCGAGAGAGCATCATACATGCTTGGTGCCACTGACTGAAATGGACGTTCATATGACATACATACATGTACTTAAGTAATTTCTCTTTAAAATCTTTTTTCACGCAGTTTGTAAACCATATTTTCGGAACCAATGCATTAATAGCTTCACATTCAAAGAAACATATACATATCAATACCAAATGTATATCGATCAAAATGTGCAAAAACCATGAAATCATAGAACATTTCAAGTTTACACAAATTATAAGTAAAAATTAGAACCGCTAACTCACAGACTAGTTTGTGTCCAAAGGTCACGGCAGTTGAAAGGCTGTCATAAACTTTCAAGTTAATTTCATAAATAGTACTACGTGTGCTTGATAAATAATTAAATTAAAACGATTTTGATAGCTTAACTTGACAAAATATTCGAAATGATGTAAAGGAATCAGGTCGTGTTTCAAGCAAAGCAATGTATTGTATTAGATGTCTTACTGTGTCGGCTTTAAGCAGTTGGACCGCTCGATGAAAGTTATTTCTCTCCACATCCGACATTCGTCTGTATTCTTTTCTTATCCTAAGATTTGGTGCGACAGCTTGTCGTTTCTGAATTCTCTGAGGGGTCGCCAGAAGACCTTGCACCCAACTGTAAGCCTAAATAACATAGCAATATTGGCACTGAATATACAAATACAAACTTCAACACTTTGCTCGTCAGAATATAATTCACCATAGCGCTGGTAATTGTACACAATAAATACCAACAACGACTGAATATAACTGTGTATGTATAATTCCCTGCAAAATGTATTATTTTACCAAGCAACTTGACTGAAGAATGAGCATTTGGGAAATGGCGTTTTTGCGTCAAAAAATACCAATGAAATTGTATCTGCCTTACTATATTGTCTACTTCGATTGTTCTACATAGAATTCGATTCGCAACTTACAATTAAGTAAAATGAAATATATCGAGTGTTGTTTTTATTTCATAAGTGATATATATCCAACCAAGTATGTATATTTTGTAGTACATAAGAATGATATGTGTTGGAGGGACCTTGATTAAAAATATATGTATGACCATATATGAGCTGATTATCCATTTTAGATGATTTCTTAAAGGTGTTAGTCCTGTTTGATCTCAGAAGATCCTGATAATGTAAAAATTAAGGGGTCATGTTCACTCGCGAATACAAAAACATAATCTACAATGTAGTTTAGAGCTTCAGTTGGAATGTTTCTATGTCCTGTGACTAACGCTATATACATGTATAGATTTCTACACCTCTGAAGACCCAGGCAAGTGTCATCGTAAAAAGCCTTTATGTCATTGTTTTATTTTTTATGACAATCACTATCAAATGTAAGAAAGTTTCAGATTTTTTATTATTATTAAGATGGCGACTTGTCCATTAATGTTGCTATCCTGATAGCGAGTAACTCGATGGTGTCGCATATTTTCACGTGAATGTTAAACAAGTTACTCTTTACGTAACATGTTTATTATTATTTTAATTAAGGAATTAATATTATTTGTCAATGTATCACTTAATTTATTGTATTTTATTAATTAATTGTACGTGCGTTAAGCGCTCATCATGTCGAGATTTGGCCACGTAATCTATGTTCCGTACAAGGTTAATGTATGGACATCTTGTGAACATGACAAATCTTGTATACATTGAATGTTCCTCGTTCCTATGCGTAGATTACAGACAAGTGCGAAAGTTTATTCTAAGTTTAGAAAACCCTGACAAGTTTGTAGCTTACAAATAAAACATTGTATGTTATATTGTACATGTAATCATGGGTACAAATCCCCCGTTTGATCTGACATTAGTAAAGCCTTTGTTCTATTAAAGCCGTCGGTCGTAAAATTTCTTATATGCTTTATGAACGTGCCATGTTTTACTAATTCAGAAAACTTGAATCGTTGTGTTCAAATTGTGCCCAAATGAGGTAAAAATGTTCTATTTTTATGCTGACACTCTATATCGGTCCGAGGTAATAAGACTTGGGATAAACTTCCAAGCTCAAATCGTATTATGATTTGAAACTGATCTCAGACCACTATGTAGATTTGCTGCACATAAATGCAAAGTTTTGATAAATTGATTTGTTTGCGGAAAAGTGCTCAATAAGTTATACATGTTTGTCTTAGGTTATTAGAATACTGATAATACATTATCGAAAATTGAACTGGGAGGACAAACCTCAAATTTTATTACCTTGAGCCAAGAAATCATTTCTATTTGAAATGTTCATTTTCTAAATTCAATAATGTGATAAAAATAATTATAAGGCTTAGCATATGATGCAAACACATTTAAACAAATATTAACCCTGTACTTAATAATTCCAAATAAAGGCCATCTTGTGAATAAATGTCATTCTTATGAAAACCGTCATTAATTATTAAAAGCAAAAATGACATCCGAATAATGGCTAACTCTCCATAATGGCCACATTTTGTATTTCCAATGGGTGGCCTTTGTTCACATATTTGACTGTATATAGAACTTAATAAATATCACTGAGAAGTCCCAGGTAGATACTGTAAGGGAAAAGTCTGATCACGTCTAAGGAACGTATATGCTGATTCTAAAGGGACGATTGTAGGTCAGAAGGTGCGTATATTTGAAAGAGTTAAACATAAGTGTCAGTCTAAAAGGTCTCTAACTCAATACTATCAGCGCTGTCCTTCATTTGTGTAATTATACTTCGTTCCAGGCGAAGCTTCAATATTTGAATAATATTCCTTTTTAAAAGAGCGTGCCAATTCTCAGATCCTTTAGGATAACAAATATCAGTCGTTAAAGACGATTTTACGGATATCATCGATACTTGACATTTAGGGTCACACTTCAACACGTCAACAAATAGGGATGCCACGAAACGACCATGAAAATCTCAGTGAAAATAATCGAGCAACTGCATTTGATTGAAAACAAAGTTAGCGATCGAACACAATTCCGTTATATCAGTTAACATACATGAAAAAGCTAAAAAATACCTCTCTAGTTATATTGAAACCCGGAAGTCCATGGTCTCTGGACGCTTTCCACATGTATTGACCAAAGCAGAACGAGGCTATGGATTCCCCTACGGTATCCACCACTGTGGTTTTCTCCGCGTATCGTGAAAAACAATCCATCATACCTCCTGGCATAGGTATATGCTCAATCATGCCATAGCCAGGACTACACAAACACCCCAACAACACGAGTAATATACCACAGTACATTTGTGCCATCTGAAATCAAAGAACTACGATCTAAAACACGCAACAAGGTTTAGATCTAGTAAGCCTTTTTATGACAAGCCATTCGGATAAGAATTTGAATCTACACAATAATGGCAAATGATAACGTTAATAACTAAATTGGAGTATTACAATAGAAATTAATTCGCGTTCCTTTTTTAAGAAAAGGTCCATAACTCATTTATGAACACTTGGTTTGAATCATTTGAACATTGTTGTGTTTATTTTGTTGTTCTTTTAGTGCTCTAAAATGTAAGTTTGTTATAACTAGTAAAGCAGTACTCACTAACACCAGAATGCAGTTTCTTTAAATGATAATAGGCATCCTTATAGAAATCGATTCAGCTGCCAAGATTCACGAAACATACAGGATTAAAAATGTTGATATTTTCAACAAATTTTATCAATTTTTATCCAATTATAAATCCTGCGAACTTACCTTTTTCTTTAAGAGAACAAAGCGATAATCCCTTAATGAATTAATAGCCTCCCTTATGTCTTGGTTGGTTCGCCATCTTGTTTTCTGCAGAATGCCCACGCAGACGGTAGGTACATCAGTGCGATGACGCATGCGCAAAACAAAGACATATACATAAACAAAATGGCGCCAGCTCGGGAAGGTATTGTTATTCACGTTCTTAGCGTCATGATTCACACCTTTTGATCTATTCTTACGTTCACAATATCCATTCCAGCGTTACCTTAGTGGATGAAATGTTCTTGAATTGTAACTGCATGTCTGTTTCTCGTTAATTATGAATTAGCTAGATCACATGGGGCATACTTTTTGGGTATTTATTGACAAAGGTGTTGTTCAGACCAACCATATTGAAAATGACATAAATCAGAAATAGACCAGAGGAGCATTGAAGTAGATTTACAAACAATTAGAACTATTCTAGTTGTAAATACGGAGACAAAAAGAGAAATTAACGATGTCATGTCTCATATAATCCATGAATAGATTTTATTACGGAAATATGCCTGGACACAAACATCGAAGAACATATTAAACAATTAAATATTGTTTTTTTATAATTGATTTCCGCCAAATCGTTTTTGGAGATGAAACATGATGTTATGCCAAACGAAATATTTGAACTTTGGGCGATATTTGTTTGAATTACACTGACATAAGACAGGAATGTCAGCTTCATTTTGCGGGGGAGAACATATAAACATACTGTTGTCTAAATTAGACAACTAAACTTGATCCAACTTGATGTTGGCATATATCGCCAAACCTCGGTTTCTAGAGGTGTCGTTTCTGTCCTTAAAGTTGGTCCTAATAACAGTCTAGTCTTATTACCAAGTCAAAATATAGAGAAAGTATAAAAACAACTGTGGAAAAAATAGCGGCCGTGATAAGGTGGTCTTCATATTAATGTGGTCGCTAGATGAGGTTTACAACATACATCATTCAAGCATGTAACACTTATCATGATTCTGAAATTATACAACATGTTGTCAACCCTGTAAACTAAGACCACCTCAGGGAAATGTATGGCGTTATGCACAATGGTCTTTATTCAGAGGTACGTATGTGATATATTAATATAATTATGTATGTAAAGGGTAAGACGACATGTATTAGCTCAGGTTTAACCTAGTATGGTTCCTTGTCTAATATTCCTTCCATTATTCCCATTACGTAGTGTCAGGGGCAGGTAATCCAGACTAAATTTAGACCAAGTAATATTTGATATATAATGCACCTGTCAATATTTTGCCCGCCCTGGCAGCGACGGGCATACTCGGGACTTTAGGCAGTAATTTGACTTTGAAATAGACTTTGGCCGGGTTTTACATCCATGTCGCATTTGATAGACCAAGTAGGCACTAGGATGGTGTTTTTGACCAATACTGTTGTCTCTAGGGTGAGGATTTAACATAAACTCTTTAGAAATGTCAAATTGGGTCCCCCCCCCCCCCCCCCGGGCGGGCAAAATATCGCATAACCAAAGCCGTTATGTTCACTTTTTGTTCATTATGACCACTTGTATATGGATTCTACTAGTACAGCCATGAAGAGTGGTATAGGTGTTCCATTCGACAATCACCAACAGAGAATACTTCTTGCATGTGGATAAGGAGAGCTGAACTGTACACCATTGGTTGGGCATTTTATGTCATGTCCTCATAATTTTTCTAATTATGTTAAACAAAAGGCGCTACCATAAAATTTGTGTTTGACAATGATGAAAGAAACTTAAAACATGAGTCAAAATTTACATGACATGTACAGTGACACTTGTCACACATATATAATCCACTGACGATAGTTCACTTGGCTGTTAGGGATTAATACTATAATAATGTATTTTTGTCTGTGTCAAGTAATTGAACTGGTTTATCTTTTCCAGTCATAGAGTTACAACAGCGATGAAATGTATTTACATACCTTTGTAGCCTATTTACAATCTCATTGACCAAGTCGCTACAACTTTAGTCTGTCGATTTACACTTTCACCGACAATACAGTAAAATACCAGACCACCTTTGAGATCAACAAACGATCTCGTTCTTGAAGTAGTCTCATTATCAGAAATGTAGAAAACCGGTCCAGAAAATAATTACTGTTCATTTTAATAAGTCAGTCGTAATCTTGAGGTGGCCGCTAATCGAGGTGTTACTGTAACATAGCGAAGACTTAGAGCTTTTTTTCTTAAAAAATTCTGGTCATGAATATCTTAAAGTATTGTACGTAAGTGTTTTAAATCTTGAAAATCGAGAGTATAATCAGTCTGTTTTACGACCGATTGCAAGAATTTAATATGTTTATTACATATTATTTTTCATCTACATGTCGAAAATGTACTGAAAAATAGTATAAATACATGTAGTATAATAATAAATTAAACAGTCAAGATAAATAAGCCCTGTTGAGTCGTATATGTCACAAATTGAATATGTAAAACCAGGTAAATAAGCACTGTTGAGTCGTATATATCATATATCGAATATGTAAAACAAGGTAAACAAGCCCTGTTGGGTCGTATATGTCACTGATCGAATATGTAAAACAAGGTAAATAAGCCCTGTTGAGTCGTATATATCACAGATCGAATATGTAAAACAAGGTAAACAAGCCCTGTTGGGTCGTATATGTCACTGATCGAATATGTAAAACAAGGTAAATAAACCCTGTTGAGTCGTATATGTCACAAATTGAATATGTAAAACCAGGTAAATAAGCACTGTTGAGTCGTATATATCATATATCGAATATGTAAAACAAGGTAAACAAGCCCTGTTGGGTCGTATATGTCACTGATCGAATATATAAAACAAGGTAAATAAGCCCTGTTGAGTCGTATATATCACAGATCGAATATGTAAAACAAGGTAAACAAGCCCTGTTGGGTCGTATATGTCACTGATCGAATATGTAAAACAAGGTAAATAAACCCTGTTGAGTCGTATATATCACAGATCGAATATGTAAGGCGTGTGTGATATATTCGACCTTAAAAATGGCATCTGTCTTCTATGACATATTCGTCTGCTCAATTTGACAGTCAAAACATAAACATACACATGCATTTTAAATACGTTGTGATATAAACTAATGGGTCTACAAATTATGACGCCTTTACTTGAAGTACTTGTTGTACTTTCACACTTATCTCATTCAACGTATTAACTGTAAATTAGTGGGATAATGCATACTTATTAAAAAAAATGTTTTTTCTGTAAGTACAATAGAGAAGTCCTCGGCATGGATAAAACCTACATCCTTGGGGATTTCCACGTTATACCCACGAATTAACCTTGGGACGAATCCGAGAAAATAATACGAATTAACTTCGGGACGAATCCGAGAAAAAAATAGGAATTAACTTGGGGACGAATCGGATGAAAAAGTACGATTTGACTTGGGGACGAATCCGAGAAAACAGTACGAATTAACTTGGGGACGAATCGGATGAAAAAGTACGATTTGACTCGGGTACGAATCCGAGAAAAAATACGAACTAACTTGGGGACGAATCCAATAAAAAAGTACGAATTAACTAGGGGACGAATCCAATGAAAAAGTACGAATTAACTTGGGGACGAATCGGATGAAAAAGTACGAATCAATTTGGGGACGAATCGGATGAAAAAGTACGAATTGACTTGGGGACGAATCCGAGAAAAAAGTTCGAATTAACTAGGGGACGAATCGGATGAAAAAGTACGAATTAACTTGAGGACGAATCGGATGAAAAAGTACGAATCAATTTGGGGACGAATCCGAGAAAAAAGTACGAACTAACTTGGGGACGAATCGGATGAAAAAGTACGATTTGACTTGAGGACGAATCTGAGTAAAAAGTACGAATTAACTTGGGGACGAATCGGATGAAAAAGTACGAATTAACTTGAGGACGAATCGGATGAAAAAGTACGAATCAATTTGGGGACGAATCCGAGAAAAAAGTACGAACTAACTTGGGGACGAATCGGATGAAAAAGTACGATTTGACTTGAGGACGAATCTGAGTAAAAAGTACGAATTAACTAGGGGACGAATCCGATGAAAAAGTACGAATTGACTTGGGTACGAATCCGAGAAAACAGTACGAATTAACTTGGGGACGAATCGGATGAAAAAGTACGATTTGACTTAGGGACGAATCCGAGAAAAAGTACGAACTAACTTGGGGACGAATCCAATAAAAAAGTACGAATTAACTAGGGGACGAATCCAATGAAAAAGTACGAATTAACTTGGGGACGAATCGGATGAAAAAGTACGAATCAATTTGGGGACGAATCGGATGAAAAAGTACGAATTGACTTGGGGATGAATCAGAGAAAAAAGTTCGAACTAACTTGGGGACGAATCCAATGAAAAAGTACGAATTAACTTGGGGACGAATCGGATGAAAAAGTACGAATCAATTTGGGGACGAATCGGATGAAAAAGTACGAATTGACTTGGGGACGAATCCGAGAAAAAAGTACGAATTAACTAGGGGACGAATCGGATGAAAAGTACGAATTAACTTGAGGACGAATCGGATGAAAAAGTACGAATCAATTTGGGGACGAATCCGAGAAAAAAGTACGAATTAACTTGGGGACGAATCCGATGAAAACGTACGAATTAACTTGGGGACGAATCCGAGAAAAAAGTACGAATTAACTTGGGGACGAAAGAGAAAAAATACGAATGAACTTGGGGACGAAACAGACGAAAATGTACGAATTGATTTGGGGACGAATCCGATGAAAAAGTACGAATTAACTTGGGGACGAATCCGATGAAAAAAGTACGAATTGACTTGGGTACGAATCCGAGAAAACAGTACGAATTAACTTTGGGACGAATCCGAGAAAAAGTACGAACTAACTTGGGGACGAATCCAATAAAAAAGTACGAATTAACTAGGGGACGAATCCGATGAAAAAAGTACGAATTGACTTGGGTACGAATCCGAGAAAACAGTACGAATTAACTTGGGGACGAATCGGAGAAAAAGTACGAACTAACTTGGGGACGAATCCAATAAAAAAGTACGAATTAACTAGGGGACGAATCCAATGAAAAAGTACGAATTAACTTGGGGACGAATCGGATGAAAAAGTACGAATCAATTTGGGGACGAATCGGATGAAAAAGTACGAATTAACTTGGGGACGAATCCGAGAAAAAGTATGAACTAACTTGGGGACGAATCCAATGAAAAAGTACGAATTGATTTGGGTACGAATCCGAGAAAACAGTACGAATTAACTAGGGGACGAATCCGATGAAAACGTACGAATTAACTTGGGGACGAATCCGAGAAAAAAGTACGAATTAACTTGGGGACGAAAGAGAAAAAATACGAATGAACTTGGGGACGAAACAGACGAAAATGTACGAATTGATTTGGGGACGAATCCGATGAAAAAGTACTAATTAACTTGGGGACGAATCGGATGAAAAAGTACGATTTGACTTGGGGACGAATCCGAGAAAAAGTACGAACTAACTTGGGGACGAATCCAATAAAAAGTACGAATTAACTAGGGGACGAATCCAATGAAAAAGTACGAATTAACTTGGGGACGAATCGGATGAAAAAGTACGAATCAATTTGGGGACGAATCGGATGAAAAAGTACGAATTGACTTGGGGACGAATCCGAGTAAAAAGTACGAACTAACTTGGGGACGAATCCAATAAAAAAGTACGAATTAACTAGGGGACGAATCCAATGAAAAAGTACGAATTAACTTGGGGACGAATCGGATGAAAAAGTACGAATCAATTTGGGGACGAATCGGATGAAAAAGTACGAATTGACTTGGTGACGAATCCGAGAAAAAAGTACGAACTAACTTGGGGACGAATCCAATGAAAAAGTACGAATTAACTTGGGGACGAATCGGATGAAAAAGTACGAATCAATTTGGGGACGAATCGGATGAAAAAGTACGAATTGACTTGGGGACGAATCCGAGAAAAAAGTACGAATTAACTAGGGGACGAATCGGATGAAAAAGTACGAATCAATTTGGGGACGAATCGGATGAAAAAGTACGAATTGACTTTCGGACGAAAGTGCGTAGGCACTTGGATTCGTGATCGTGCAGCCATTTACACACATCACGATAGTATTTGTTTCTCATTTCTGAAAAACAAAATAGAAACGTTTGCTCATATATCTCAACTACATAGTCACAGCAGACGGATATATGAAATCAATCATAAGCTATCTCTGAGACAAGTAGAAAAGTCAATGCGCTGTTAACCACTTGCTGATTAACAATAATAAAGCTGACACCTTTTACCTTGTATTAATATAACCACTTTATAACTTGTGGAAGACTTATAATGTGCATAATAAAAATATTCATGTGTATTAATTTTAATTCAATATGACAAAATCCAGAATTTTCCACCTTCGTGCAATTTGAATAATACAACAAGAAAATGTTGTTGTTTTGCTGTCTAGAATTGCAATAACATATAACTGAGATATTGAAATTTTCAAGGTGTAACATTAGCCGGTCGACGACGTATTCTAACGTTTAAGTATGTTTCCCTAGGGCCATTACAAGCAACTGTGTTATCATAACAGTTCTCGTGTATAGTTCAAATATTATTGTGTACTCGGACAATTCAATATGTAAAAATATATATTACTACAAATGTACACATTGTAATATGCTAAAGAATAATCTATGAATCTTTATATCACTGTCCTTTGTGGCGCAATTGGTAAAGCATAAGGTCAGTGAATACTGAGGAATGTGTCTGGTGTTTGAGATCATTTTTTATATTAACTTTTTTCCCCTTTTTATAAAACAAGTTTATTGATAAGATAATTTTTGAATGTAAATTGTCCCGTGTAAATATCACATGAATGTAATTTCCTTATATGGGTATTTCGCATTTATTTCAATTGTGGAGTAATAGTTTGATCTAAAGGTAGAAATCGGTTTTTGTGTTAGGTATATATTTAGCATTTGTAATTACATTTGTATTCGCGATTTCGTGCAATAAAATGACTAAAAGAAGTAAATTGTTTGAGAAACACATCATAGAACAAAATGAATGCATGTAGTCTTTCTTTTTTCTCTTTTGAACTAACATAAAGTATTATACACATGTAACAAGAACAAACTTTTTCAATAAAAAAATAAATAAATGAATATATATAAATAATCATTATACTCTAGTAATTTTTTTTAAAGTGCCATAGAGTGAATTCGAACCACTCGCATCTGGTTCATGATGTAAAATGGCATGCCGTATGTATGTGCCACTTTATCCAATACACCACGATTCTGGTTCACTTGAGTGACACTTTACTACGGATTTAAAATAATTTACGGTGCACATGGCATCGTCCAATATTAGACCTTGACTATCAAAATTGAACTATACTTACTTATGGTGTGTTTTAAAAATTATCACTTTTCATAAAACAATATCATACATTCACACCAGACTATACAAACAACATCAGGAGAGAAAATATTGCCTAAATACATATACTTATTTTACTATATGTTTTGTGTTCGTCATATGTTCTGTTCTGTAAACAAAATAATCAAACGTATTTCAAACAATTTAAATGATTATCACGTTTGTTACAAAACAGTTAAATTTTATTAATATCAAATATAGTTCTCAATGAAGTACAGAAGATGTACACATGCGAATTTAAAAAGTAATAACATTTTGCGTGAAACAAAATCGATCGTAGCCATGGACATTGTTAAGTTCACAACATCAAACTTTACCAGAATGATATGTATACACATTGTAATTAAAACCTAACAATATACAGGGTATATATAACGTAATAAAAATATTTGTAATTAATGATTTGACATTATAGCTAGAATACCACAAAGTGGACAATACTGTATAAATTATGATTGAATGTCTCACAGATAATTCTGATAGGATGTGCTCGATTGGACGGTCAAAACTGATCCAGAATTCAATTCCGACTTTGATGATAACTACATAGACAGTTCTTTTACAGCAGTAATTGTGTCTGCTGTCGCTGCCGCTGTGCAAGTAACAGATAACTGGTATTTGAACGTTATGTATGTATTAAAAAGACATTAAAATGCAGCAAACTTACCATAACTTGAGAGAGAAAAATAATATCAAAAGTAACACAAGACAGCAGTTTTTTTTCGAACGTTTTTCCTAACATACAAGCGAATAAGGAAATAGACTTGTACATGCAAGTATAAATACAATGAAAATAAAAAGAACTTGGTAACTTGTCATTTGAAATGTGTAAATAAAAATATATAGGGGATGATTGTTTTTTCGGTGAAATCTCGAGATATATTTTCACTGAGTGAGCACCAAAAGTGATATTTTCACGAGTGCCGCATGTTTCCTCCAACTTTCCCGCCATTTTGGTGCAGTCTGATACTGACCGGTTCCACTCACACCGCCTGTTGCATTTGAACAGGCAGATCTGTGTCTATGTATTCGATTGAGGTTCTAATATACAGAATTCCCACTATGATAGAGCACGCCCATTTAGAATAATAAATAAAGGGTAATTTTCATTCAAGATAACTCTCATTATTCAGACAGAATATTTGATAGAACGATGAGATCAATCTGAGAGGATCTAGAATGAGCAACATTAAAATTTTGGCAATCTATTTCTTACGACCACAATGGATCCCAAGGAGAAATTCTTTACAGCAATTATTAAAATGGAAGAATCGCTCATGATTAAAATATTTGTGTTTCAAGTCGCATTTTCTTTCAGAATTATCAAAAGTTCTCCGAAAAACGGAATTCTCAGAAAACTTGACTTTTAGCCCTGTCCGGAAGGGGTCCGGTTTTCAGGGATTTTACTGTATAAATGATTCAAACTATTCATTCAGGTTCACTAACGACACCAAACTAGGAATGTGTGATCATTTACTGACATATTTTCATTCAAAGTTTTAGTACAAACTTGTATATTTGGTTGCATGTTATGAAAAGCTTCGTAATATTTGAAAAGCTTATCGTTTCGAACTAAATGTGCGTAAAAACTATCAAAGTCAAAACGTCATATAATTATAGCAATGTTAATTGATTCATTTGTCGAACTGGTGTAGCACAGTCTCTCCACCAATCCATCAATCACAAGGATAGAACCGACAACCCGGGCACTCCGAGTATGTCAGCAATGATGGATTCCTAATTGGATGTCTTGCCCCTTACGTGTTCGGAGGGAGAACGTATATCAATGTATTAAATGTGTCTAGAAAGGTAAAGAATCAGTGGGTTGATTTTAAAACTGAGAAAATACGGGCCTCTGATACAGAAATCTTAAATTCCAAACTAAATAATCATACCCTGCAGGTCGTATTTGATGATTTCACCAAATTGATATGATCATTTTTATTCGTGTTACACCTAGGTTGGTCCTCAATATCTCAACTTATTCCGTTCATGTGAAAGTGTTAGTTGGGATAAATTTACTGGATTAAAACATCGCACTCTGGTAAATTATCTATTTTTTCTCTAAGTCAAATAATACTTACAAAAGTTTGATATTCGTATTTTTACACCAAACGATGCAACTCAATAAATTAATATTATATTCACATTTACATTCATTTTCTCGTAAATTGTGTTACCTTTATTTACAGAATGAATATTCATTTAACCACCGATATATCCGCATTTTATTAAGTAAGTAGCCGTGCGTTTAAAGTTTAGCAATTCTGCGATGTTATTAAAACGCCTTAGCCGTAAACAAAAAAATCCTAAAACTTCTGAGAAATTATGAGGTACGTGCTTGTTCTGTGGTTGTAAGTTCAACCTTTTTAGAAAATACTTCTAGGATAAGTTTGTCACCATGGACTTCTGAATAAAGATCTTATAAGTTTCTTATTAATGTTACAGTTATATCTTGTTCATATAATTGTCACGCTGATATTCAGATCTAATTTGAACTAGAAATATATTACTTTTACATTAATGTTATTTGGACTATGTCATAACATTTCGCATGTTTCTTTGGAATATTACATATACGTAAATACAGTAAATCAACAATACTAAGACCACCCTGGGGTCCTTAAAAAGGAATTAATATTGAGATGGTCTGATAATTACGTTAAATATAGAGCAAGTCATGATTGGGAACCGATTCGGAAATAAATGGCCGATTTAATAAAGATGTCGAGTTATTGAGGTATAGCCACTAACTGAAGTTTTACTGTATGCACGTTTTTATTGAGACCAAATCAACAAAGTTCTTAATAGTATTTCATTAATATAATATTTGTATCAATTTTTGTTTTAAACCAATCTTATTATTTCAGTCATTTGAATACTCACAATGGGGTTACGTGGTATTGGCACCAGTGCAAAATTTGGACAAGCTTTCCTTATATGTATTAACATATGGTTCGCCGTAAGTATAAATACTGTTATAAATGGTTATAGTGAATTCGGAAAGAGAGAAAATCGCATAAAATTAAGTAATTATCTTTCCCCGACCATGTTTTTTTATTTCAATGCAATGGACATAGTGAAGTAAGGATATTATATAATAATTATTTGGGTCCTCAGAAATTTGCCTTATTCTTGCTGAACTGCAATGGCCGCAATAACATTTATATATGGATACACCAATTGTGAAAAATGTTTGTTAACGATTAGAAATTATAAACTTAATTAAGTCAAGTCTATTAGTGATCTTTTGTTACTATGAATAGTCTCACGAACTGATATGATTTTCACTCAATATTCTTATGCCTACTTGTCCTGTGATGTGGTTGAAAGTTGGTTTATAATATTGATAGTATAATCTGTAATAATACCCATTTCATAATCGTACGCGGCATCATATATTTTGAATCCTTAATATTATGTTTTATCATTTCCTCTATTATTGACATAGGACATTATACCTTAATATTTTGTGATGAATTTATTTCACGACAAACTTTGTTGTTGTTGTTTTTTGTTGTTATTGTTTTTGTTGTTGTTTTTTGTAAGAGCTGTTGCCAATGTTGACAAAATTACTGATTCCGTATTGCATTTATTAAAGTAGACTAATACTTTGATTTTGCATCTGTCTAACTTAGTGTGATTTTGGTTGAAATTGGTCTTCTTTTAAAAAATTGCATGTCTATCACATAAACTTACCCAAATGTAAAGTTCCAGCATGAAATGTGTCCGCTTCATGTATTTTGAAATAATAGTTTAGCACATAATGGATATAAACCCTTAACATATTATTGGCAAATGTATTGTGCCAATTCTTTGTTAGTAACATTCACAAAGTAATGATTTTTTTTCTTTAAAAATGTAGCTTCTTGGCATTGCGATGATTATCATCGGTGTTGTGGTGAGATTAAACCGAGGTATCGCGGACAGTAAAATTATTCAGATGTTGCGCAATGCTGAATTAGGTGGGCTGAACGTCGGTGATGTTATTGTTGCGTTATCTGCCATGGTCATTGTGATTGGTGTGTTTACAATGCTAGTGTCCGCTGACGGCGGGTTTGGTGCTTGCTTCCGGAAGAGGGGCCTGCTTGTCTTGGTAGGTATACACGGTGGATTAACATCCAATTTGTGGATAAACTTCTAAAATATATTTTTAATGTTATTATTGATAAAGAAATGAAAGAAAACTAAAGTGCCTGTACACTTAAGTTCCTTTCTGTACGCATCGAAAAGTGTGACATTAGAATGCTGTGGTAATGTTAACCTGCATATTTCGTGGCAACTATTCAGCGAATTTTCTATTAAACACGCAAACATTAAAAATATTATTTATTCTTTCGAATTTCTACAACGTTGAATACTACTTTGGATCAGTTGTGCAAAATTAACGTATCTATTAAGTACAAATTTGGGTGTTGTTTTTTATATACAAATGTAAGTCAAATAACTAGGCTTCACAAATTGCTTGTAATAGGACTATGCTTGTAATAAATGATAGAAATTGT
This sequence comes from Lutraria lutraria, assembly GCA_964023205.1. Lineage (NCBI taxonomy): Eukaryota > Metazoa > Mollusca > Bivalvia > Venerida > Mactridae > Lutraria > Lutraria lutraria. The sequence continues at coordinate 31,326,580 of OZ026839.1, read as the reverse complement.
GTTGTTTATTGTCCAAATTGAAACACCTGATGACATGAATGTTGTTTTATTTACAGTATGTTGTGATACTTGTCTTGATAATGGTGATTGAGATCGCACTGTTTGTTGTTTGGTGCAAATTTGCATACGGGGTAAGTTATATGACGTTAATGTGAGATCATTATGCTTAATAACTCTAGTGTACAGTTAACCTTGAGTGTACGATCGCTTGTATATTAAGGCCACAACGTGTACAGTGGGCGTTCATAAACACACATCTATTGATAAATAATGCAAAAACTATCATTTGAATAAAAGTCAACATGCTTTTCTTTCCCTATGGTGACCGTCTCCAGGTTTGTCTGGAGGGTAAAAGCTGCAATCAATTACTAGATTGATAATGACAGATGTTTTCTGCTTACTACAGTTATGAATGTTATACTTTATAATGATACGGACACTTCAAAATTATGACATTTTAATGTGGTAGCTTCTATTTACGAATATTTAAGACACATAATGTGTTGTTATATATTTGAACAGAAAAATTATTCTTTGAAGAGGAATTAGAACTTTTCAAATTATCCGGAATTCAATATTTTTAAATTTAAAGTAAATGTTATTTTCATTTGACCTACATGTAAATAAATATGGAGTACATTTGAATAATTATGAAAATTTGTCGGATTAATTAGTCTTATTCGATATATTCATAAACCTATGTATAAATGCCGGTTTCGTCTAGTTCGTCAACTGATCGATGTTAATTGATAAGTGATAGTATGAATTATAATCATTTTTATCATATTTTATTTTGACAAGTTTTATATATCTCAGTACACTCTTACCAGTTCATGGACGGCTTGTTTATTTACCCGTCAGTTTTCTGTCAGTATATTTAATCAGTCTGTCAAATAGTACGATAATATCAAGTTTAATATTTGCAACTAATTGACAGGCAATAAAACTGTAATATGTCTAATTATTTTAGAACACGGGTAATTAATTATCAATGACGAATGTGTAATAGGTTTAATAGGACAGGATGTCCATTTACTTACATATCAACCGCATTTCTTCTGAAAATATTTATAACAAATTATTGTGTTATAATTATCATTATTATTTATTTCATATTTTAACCATTTGTAAAAAAACATGTTACACAGGAAATATATTACACAAAATTAAATTTATTATTTACAAGATTGAAATAATGTCAAGTGTAAAAGAAAACATCCGTTGTAGATATCACTCACATTTAAATAAATTATAATGGCCGACTTTCTCCTACACTGAAAATTTAATCGCTTAGAATTCCGGCATAATTATGTTTTGACCAGAAAGAAATACACTTGTAAACAAGCGGACACATTAGCATTATGTGTAGAAACATCCCTTCTGGTTGTTAGATTTCTGATAACAACGTGACAAGACCTGATTTATCTGACCATAAAGACACATGTTTGTGTCCATAGCAAAAAGAAAACTTGAATTAAACGTACATATCAAACAAAATTAATATATCGGACATTCCAGTGTTTGTTTACTATCAAGATTCAGAATTGTTATATTCATCATATGATGACAAGAGCGATATGTTTTGTAGGAAATTAATAAACTTCTATCCATTTGGAGTTGTGTGATAGTAGGAATGATAACTCCTGTTGGTAACAGATTTGTTCAGTCAGTGTGGAGTTGTCTTTCTTCTTTCATTACTGAGGGTAGTCCTGAACGATCACTTTTATTTAGGGGGCTAGCACGTTGCACGGACCGAAAACACGTTTATCGTATAAATGTATGTGATAAGTGTGTTTTTTTTTTGGTCCGTGTTAGCATTTTAGGTCTTATCCGTGAACCATTATATATACACTGTCCCTGCAACGTGCTAGCCCCCTATGTATCTTAAGTTCATCATCAACGTCGTCATCATCTAGTTGGTCTTCCTTCTGTTCCTTTTTTTCTCATCACCATCATCATCATTAACATTTATTATCATTGTAAATATTACAGACGAATACCTGGTTGAAGCAACAGTTTGACAATCTGTTTCGGTATTATAATGGTGTACAGGGTGCCACTGATGTGTTCTCAGAAGGTTGGAATCTTATGTTCATCTTGGTAAGAAGATTGTGTTTTGATTTTTATAATCATTAATATGTATAAGCTTAAAATGTACTTGTATTTTACACCCTCCAAACTCCAGAGTGAGTGTTCAGCAATTGACTTGTAGTATACTGATGTTCTCACTCATACCTAATGTAATTAAAACTATCATTAGTTTTTTGAAGCCATTTCACACAGTACTTGGACCAGAGCATGGAATGCTTTTGGCTTGTTTGTACGTGTCCAAGAGCAGGATTCTTTTACTTTTTCTTAGATTGTTCGTTTATAGCATAACAACAACTTGAATGCATTTGTTCTTAAATGTACATTGCACAAGGGGCCTCCATTGTCACGTGATTAGTTACCACTATAGACCCTCATTGCTCAGTTCGAATTCCACCCAGTCCAAAACCAATTTCACATGTGAGGATCATTGTCAAGCTAGGCTACAGATTGCCCCGGTGTTCACCTGATGTTTACAACCATCGTTAAAACTGAAAGTTTCCAAAAGACTCTGCATGACTGCTGGTGCAACATTAAATATCACCACACGAATGTACATGTACCGTTGAATTTGAGATTTGAATGCATGTTATCTGATTTATTTTTCAGTTGGATTGTTGTGGTTCCTCACCTATCAGCAGTATGAGGAACGATTTTACTGCCTTGCAGACTTACTGGTGGACCAATCCAGGTAGATTGGTCAATGCGCAGATACCATACACGTGTTGTAAAGAGGCAACTCTTCAGAACTTCCGGTTCAACAGGAACCTGTTTTGTACACAGTCTGCGCAGCCAGGAACTTACAGAACAAGAGTAAGTCATTGACCCAAATTTTATCTTTAACCCTTCTAGTTTCTTATGACAGAGTATAAAATTTGATATAAATGCATGGCAATGATGCATACTCTGTAGTTTAACAAAAGGTATCTTCCCTACATTTTTGTTGTCTTAAAACCCTGTGAACAAAGGCCACCCGTGTGAAAGACAAACTATGGCCTTTATAGACAGGTTGCCATTCTTTGGAGTTCATTTTGGTCTAAATAATCAATGGCTTTTTAATAAGAATGGCCTTTATTCACAGAGGGACATTTATTCGGAAGCGGCCATTAACTCAGGCTTGGCTTTAATTTCAGTTAGATAAGAAATGCAATGTCAAGGTTAAAGAAATGAGTTTAACAAAATCAATGTTGTATTTTAGTTTCCGTACATATGAACATGGTATATTTATTGTAGGGTTGTTATGAAGCTTTCAGGAAGTTACTTACAGACATATCAGGTGGAGCTATTGCTGTCATTGTACTACTTCTGGTGACTCAGGTAAGCCACACATGCTACATGTATAAAGCTTTAACTTCAAACCAGCTCATCCTCATGCCTTAATAAGTATTAGGGCGATTGACCTTGGGTTATTGGGTTTGAACTCTGGGCGTGGCACATGTTTGCTGTGACATGACATCCTAGATATTGTATTTAAGGCCAATCCACGTCCATTGAAAGAAGTGTTTGTTTCTTGTTACATGCTCATTGATAATAGGGTATTTGGGTGGGCTCCTGAAAGCATGTGGAAAAGCAAAAAAAAATAAGAAAGGGTGGGTGCACGTACAGTTCATGGGGTCTAAAAAAAGTTTAAGGTCAAAGGGTAAAATAAGGTAGGTTAGGTTACTAGTTAGGCCTTATGGAGAACAAGATACATAGTGATACAGAATGCAGGAAAATTAATATGGATAACTGCGCCTGTTGGTAAAAAAATGAGAAAGTAGATGTACTGTTTTTAAGGCATTATAAAAGTCTAGGGTGGTGGGGAAGTATTAGGGTAGGTCAGATAATTAGAAACAAACAATTTCTTTTTACACTTCCATTATATTTACAGGTTCTTGCACTAATATGTGCAATCATGGTGATTCGATCCATAGACAATGATAAGAGAGGTTCATTGGATACAACAAACAGTAACGTGTATCGTAAAGGTGTACATGAGATAGCTTTGCCAGACTCAAAACCACGATGAGAAGAATTATGATGTAAAAGAATTTCTGACAAGAAAGATATTCCTAATTATAGGTGTTTTAATATGAAAATGCACAGATTTTACTAAAGACTTTTTCATCATATTCGTATGTACAGGTATTACCTATAAAAATAATCAATTCTTCACAATCTCTTATTAAAACAGAAATATTAAGATGAACAAAAATATTCCATTACAAACCCCAAGAACATAAATGCAAATAAATTTTTAGACATATTATATTATGATGTATGGTACATTTTGTATTTTGAACTACCGGATCCTCAGTACCCTAACTTTACTCATAAAGCATCAGTAAGTTACATGCTGTCTTTTGCACCAGGTAAATACGGTACCATTATTTAGAGAAAAGAATGTGAAATATTCAATGTTCAGCCATACTAGCAAACATTTCCATCCAATAGTTAGCTTGTAACAAATAAGTCTGTATTAACTACCATGACAGCAATAATTGTGTATATAAACATGTAAATACATTGTATTTTTTTATAATTCTATTTGGTTTATCTTGTTCAGTTTATCTTTCATCCATCATAACTTGTATTGACTTTAAATATGTTTATTTACTAACATACATTGTACATGAAACCATAATATGAACAACATTTGTGCCTGTTTGTAACAAATTGTCATTGATATACAATGTAAAATGATTATTTGTGAAGGACTACCATAATTACATGCATCAGCATATAAAAGGGGTTGTGGTAAATCCATAGAAATGATTTCTTTGTCAATGTTTTTGCACCTTTTCTAATACATACTACTCAAAATTTCATAAGGATCCCGATCATGTCTCTTTATGTGAGAAAGTAGACAGTTGCATACAGAGGATGGTAGTCTAGTACTGGTTCTTCCCAGGAACGATGGTTAAGTGAACTGTCCACCTCATATGACTCTGACTTTTGAAAAGGGACGTAAACCCAATACAACAAAAAATAAAAATTCATAAGGATCACTTAATCAATGTGAGCAGTCCATACATACAAATATATAATATACAGATAAGCTTCAATGTACATTGAACATCATTTGTTTCATATTTTGCACTGGCATATAATGCTTGAATGACCAATTTTAATCAAATTTAATAAACAGTTGTACAAATGTACTTAAATAATTAAGCAATTACGACAAGCAATTACTACAAGCAATATCACAAGTAATCATTTTCCAATTTTGAGTAGTATATACATGTACTTGTATTACAATTAGTATTTGTTTATTACCCATGCTGTAGAATTCTTAATTCATACTCTATGAGAAAAACGTTTGAGATGGAACCAGTCATAAGTGCATTTTGTACTTGGATGACACAGACAGAAAACATTTTTATCAGCCAAGAGTGAAAGTATGGCATTTTTTCACATAGAATGAATTTCTGAATCTTCATTCAAAATGTGTTTATATTTTGTATAATAAAATTAAATCAATAAACATACCACTTAAACATACATTTCGTATTTCTTATGTATTTTATTTTTCATTCATTCCCACCAAAAACTAACAGAGAAGCTAACTGATAAGGATTTCACATAATGCCAGTATTTTGGTGGCATATATAACATTTCTCCACTTTTAAGAAGGCACTCTTTATACATAGCCTCTCTAAACAAAGGAAATCGTTCATGATCAGGATTTTCTACATCAACTTGACTTGTATTTTTCAACAATGTATCTTCATGTGGGTAAAGCTTATCAGTTTCTGAGACAGGAAAAATACGGATATACTTTTCACCGATAACCTGAGAGAGGAAATTGTGCTTTGGATCATAGTGTAATGGTGAAACAGTACCTTGTGGCCCAAACCAAGCATTTATGTCAACATCTTCACTGTCACCTAGGTAACAATAATCAGGAATTATCAAATCATTTTGTAATTCAGGAATCTGATTAAATAACTGATGTTGTGCAAGATATCCAATTTCAGTATCAACAGATTTCAGCTCAATATACTTGTGAATGAATTCCTGAACAGTCATTAATTTCTGCGACCATGAATCATCTGTGTACTTCGTGCCAATTTCTATAGGAACTGTTCTACAACCAGCAAGATGTTTTATATAATCAAGAGTCCATTTTCTACTACTCAATGCAGGCCAACCATCCATGGCTTCCGTTATAATCACTGGGGTCAGAGTAGATAAATAGTCTCTAGAAAAAGTTTCTAAAGAAGGGCACGCTATTCTGTCAATGCAATGGTCTTCACTGAGGAGATTTTCACACCCGTTTATATGAATTTTCACCTTTTTATTTCCATCACTGAAACTGTCATCGTTATCAATACCTGCAGTTCTTTTATTCACGGTATTGGAGACAGTTTCTGTCTTTGAATTATTTTCTAAGCCGTATTTCATTAATTGTTCATTAAGATCTTTTTGTAGAGCACTCGATATCCTTGATAAAATGTTGTCATGCACTGGGGCTCCCATGAGTAAACCCATATCACAACTTTTCATCACTTGACTAAAATCAACACTCAAACTCTGGGATTGACATGTGTCATGGCCTGATAATAATGATTTCTCATTCATTTCTGTCACTAAGATGGCATATTCACTCAGAGCTTTTAAAGCTGATAGAATTGTATAAGAATGTCTCCAGTCAATTGACACATCCTTCCAATGCCCCTGGTTCAATTTTTCCCATACAAAATCAATAACAGCTTCACTTAAATCCAGGCATCCACTGTAACTATTTTTGGCTAACAATGATGTAGCTAAGTACATCTGTGACATCATAGCATTTCCAGCTGTCTTTGAATCAATTTTATCTTTGATGATACTTGCAAATTCAATCTGGTAGAAGATTTTCAGAGGGTCAAACAATACTAAAGATGCCATTGCTAAATGTAGCCTGTGAAATACATAAATAGATTTATAATTCTTGAAATACATATACTATGATGTTATATATTGAACGTTAATGACATTTTTAACTTCTTACTGAAAATGTACATGACAGGCTCATCATGTTAAGTTTTAGTTGACAAAACAAGTAAGAACAGTAAGGCTGAAAGAAAATCCTCTTTTACTGAACACATTTTACATCACTATGATCTGGGAACAATACACAGGGATTTGGAAACAGACAAATTACTCAGATACAACATGTTGACATTGTTTCTCCGAAAAAGCCTGAACCAATGAAAATATAATTAGGCAGTTATTGATCTTAATGTTAAGCTCCGTTTCCAATCTCTGTGTATACTGATCCCAGATTATATACATGTTATGATTATCCCTAAATATCCTCGAACTTGAGATATTTAGTCAGCACACAAAATCAGGAAAGTTGAGTAATCGAAACTTTACTTGACTGCTGAAAACTAAATATTGACAGCCATACGTATTACACCTTTAGGAGAATTCAATGTCAAGCATCAATTAAACAAAAATATAGAATTAAATTCACATCAAGTTGCCTTTTCAGAGTGTTGAAAAACGTCTTCCAACCGATTGCAAATGTTAAATATTTAAAAAGGGACACAACTGTGCATTAAACGGTTTGGTATAACTACCAACTCTACGGTCACTGTTTAACCCATAGTTGTCGTTCCTGAGCGTGATGGGGACGAAAACTCTGGATAGAGATTGTAAAGCGATATGACCGATAATACGACTTTGTAAGAACAAATGAAACGGTGCTCTGGACAATAAATGCATCGGTTTTAATTTATTAAACTGTGTTTCTAGTTGTATAAAGCAGTAAAAATCTTGTTTGAAGATTGTCTACCAAGTAAAACAAATGAAATAACAGGCTATCGTTTAAAAAAAAATGCTAGTCACAACAAGTAGCGATTGTGTATGTAGGTAGATAGGCATTTTTTGCTCTGCGGACTCGTTCTAATAATCTAATTAATACCAACTTGAAATGCACGAGTTTCATGAAATGCCAGTTCTTTTTCTTGATTGATAAATACTTTCCAAAACATCTTATACCTGTCCCCATACAACATTTAATCAATTATTCCCATGATTTTATTCTTGAGTACTTATCAACAACATAGGCACTCGATTTCGTGATTTGTATACGTTTACAGGCGTTATTTTTCAATTTCACCCATCAAACAACGCAAATCTGTCGAAAGAAAAATCTTCAATTTTTCCCCTTATTGAGTGTATAAAAAACACAAAGGAAGTGAACTCGCCATTTTTTCGTTTGACGGAAGTGACAAAATAGGCGTGGGTCCCGGCTTTCCTTCTAAAAGCTGTCAAAACGTTGGGGTACACTACAACGACGCAAGGTTCCCGGAAAGCACGTGCAGATTAGAAGGAAAGCCGGGACCCACGTTTATTTTGTCACTTCCGTCAATCGAAAAGATGGCGACTGCACTACCTTGGTGTTTTTATACACTCAATCAGGGATGCTATATAGCATCCCTGACTCAATAAAGGAAAAAATTGAAGATTTTTCTTTCGACAGATTTGCGTTGGTTTGATGAGTGAAATTGAAAAAAATAACGTCTGTAAACGTATAAAAATCACGGAATTGAGTGCCTATGATCAACAGAGTGAATGCTTTTACAACCTTTAGGCAGCCAATAAAATTAATAGTTTAAAGAAAACCTTTGCCTTTTTATACATAACTTGGCAGTCTGATTTGGTCTTGATTTATATAAAGACATTCACTTTTTAGAAGTTAATATTGTATTATGCATTATTGAGACATTTGGGCCTTGAAGGTAAATTAAGGTAAGGTACTTTTAAAAGGTAAATAATATTTTTTATCATTAGTTCTATGTAAATGTGTATTGTTTTGTCATTGTAAATATGTTTGTATTTGTTTCTGTACTTATATGTATGTTTTCTGTATTTTCAGTGTTGCTAAAATAATGTATAGATCCAATGAAATAAATTACAATAAAACCTACTCAAGTTATTGTGAGTTATAAATACATAACATTATTACCTTAGCTCTCTCTCTCTCTCTCTCTCTCTCTCTCTCTCTCTCTCTATCTGTCTGTCTGAATGTCTGAATGTGTGTGTTTGTTTAGATGTAATATATAGTGTATCCACATCAACAGAATATTCAGGCAAACTGGTTTTAGTTTATGAAATCCATTTGCATGAGCTTTTGTTAACCATATAATTCAAAATAAATTCAGCATTTTTTTAAACAAGTAATTAGACAGAAACTATGAGAACGTGCACTATCATACTAGTATTTATGCAGAATCAAGTCATACAGACAGTATTCATCTCAAGGACAACAATACATGATGACATCATTAAGTGCAGTATCGTCTCCGCTTCCTTGTGGGTGTTCGATCCTTGTTGACATGCCACAGATTGCTGTGTTGTAGTCGCAGCTGGCACTGAATGAACCATAAGTACCCCACCTTCCATGACCGGGACTAATAGCTAACTCATATTCCGGAGCTTGACTGTCGAAATCACGGCAGTGAAACTTAACGAAATTCGCCTCAGTGTCGTCACCTGAATTCTAGAGCATATATCTAATTTTTTTAACAATTGATATAAAAAAGTAGTTTTTGGTCCGCATCAGAAAGTTTAACAATTAGCGGACGTAGAAAAAAGCTAGTAGTTCTTTGGTCCGCATCAAAATTCATGCGCACCGAGCGAGTGACGGCTATGAAAGTGTAAACTATCGTTCAGTTTCCAGTTATGATAACTGCATGTACATTTTTTTCAACTAACCTGGTACCCTTCAACAGCTAATGCAAATCCAGAGAGGAAATGAGGGACACCGTCTCGAGAATCACACGTCTTGACGTCCTCTTGAATCCAAAATCCCCATGCTCCTTCTCCAGAATGGAGTGTTCCACCAAAGCCACCTTCTTTCGAAGCGCACTCTAATCTGATTCCATTCAATGCAGTATCGTCACCATCGTGTTGCCAAGACTCAACCTAAACAAGAAAATCACCGATGCTTTGGAATTGTTTATTTCTCGCTAGTTTTTATTTTAGATATTTGTATATTACTAAAGATCTGTTCAATAGATTTAGACATTTGTTTCAATTGAAGACCCAACTTTAAGTTCCATATTCTTTGGGAGACCCCTGTTTGTGTTGTACAAATGGAAGCATGACCCTAATGACTTTAATAATTTAGCAATCATGGTCTGAATAATGACATAATATATCTTTAACTGTTTACACTCAGTCAAGAAGTTTAAAATTGTAACAGACATTACAAATACGCATAGCAATGTGAAGAACACAAGAGTACAATATGCTCTAGCTATTATATGAATTACAATGAAGAATTTGCTGATGCATGTACATGCATTCATACACGTATTTGGTTTAACCAGTTGTGAATATTCATTTGATTAGACTTCATACAAAGTCATTTCATGTGTTGCGTTGATGTTGTGTCATAAATTAACTGCGTTGTCAGGAGGCGCAAATATAAATGTCACATGATATACAAATGTTCATGTACGTGTATAATAAATATTTTAAAGATGAAAATAATATCAAATGTAAGACAAAACCAGTAAACTACGAATGGCAGAAAAATGGACCGTGCAATACGTTAAACAAGCTAGGAGCTGAGATAAAATAACGGCCATATTGACTCAACACTTTTAGTTCAAGTACCCGGACCATGAATGCGCTATGATCACTCCTAATATTGCCCGTTATGACAATTTCTAAACAGCCCAAATATGGTACCAAAACTGCCTGGTTTAACACACACAAAAAAACAGTTTCAAAAGCTGAATCTCGTTAATAATGTTACGCAGTTTAGATATTTACCTGTAACAGTTCGAAATTCCTGAAACAGTCAGTAAGATACAACTATTTTAATTGATATATATAGAGACAACAAGACTTACAAGAACCAATCTTGTAGCTAAGACATGCCTATGACCACATGTGTGCTTTTTTATATTTTTATAATGGTTCCAGCTTCAATATATATCATATATTATGTTGAAGCTGGAACCATAATAAAAATGTTCCATGCACCTGTGTATGAATCCAGGGACAGACTTATGCAGCTTTGAACAACTTAAGCGATCGAGTCGTAGTTCTAAATCATAAGAAATAATGTGCGCTTACTTTTAAGGTGTAACCAATAGCATATGTTCCAGCAGCACAGAACTCTTTCGGTTCCCAGGTACCATATCTACCTCCATTTGAAACTTGTAAAACTTTGGTAACATTTCTATGAATGTTTCCATGCACGAGAAGAAAGGACTTCACGTGCGACACCCCGATAATAACAAACAGCAATACTATATAACTACGTATGAACCCCATTATTGTAAATTCAGACAGAGGAATAATGTCAAATATTTGATAAGACTATTAAATAAGATTAGTTGGTGTAATTTGTTGTTATTCATTTTTTTTCATAGTGGTATTTATTTTCTTATCGCCGCATTAAAATGATAAGGCATGTATCAACATTGATAACAAATAAACTCATTTCATAGCGAAGTAAACATTACTTAATGAATAAACGTGTGCACGTGTCAACGTGTGGCAATATCTCAACACATATAGATCTAAGAAGTAATGTGGTCTCATTAAGAACGTATCGAAAACGTTCCCAAAAAGTGTTCATTATTCTTAGTCTTCTTGATCTAGCGGTCATAAAGTAAAGTTTCACTATATAGTTTACGTATGACTGGAATGGACAGAAAAAATGGTGAAATGACACATCGCCCTTGCCGGTTCTATTTATATTGTACAAATTTTGTTTCTTATACCTATAATTACTGTGTGCTTCAAGCGATACTCTAACATTGCAATCATGCATATTTACTTAAAACTAGTGTTGTGTTTTGCTTCTGACTTATGCTAGCATTAAGGTATACTTACTTTTGCAACAACCGTTCGGAAAACGAACTATTCTGTTCTATTGGGAAAAGGTCAAGATCATTTAAGATAGATATGGTCAAGTAAAGTTCAGGCCAGTTAACCTAGAGCCTTATCGACTAACCTGGTACGCTTCAACATCTAATGAAAATCCGGTAAGGAAGTGCAGATGAGAATAACATGTCTTCATGTTATCTTGAACACAGACATCACACGTCCATTCTATGGAATGAATTCATGCAGTGTCGAGCAATTCCAGCTATAGGCGCTATCGCTCCCAATAAATAGTATGGATTTGGATAACATACGTTAACGCAAAAAAATGCCAATTAATTCGCGAGATTTGCATAATTGTCATATGTATGTTTTGTTGGTTTAATCCAGACATAAGTATTGTAAATGAATAATGACATGTAATTATTATAATTACAATATGATTTTAAAAATACGAAATTTGCTCGTAACATGCTAGTTTAAGATTTTTGGTTAGGTATGATTGTGGAACGTTTTATGATAATCCCCAAGCTCTCATCATAGTGGCAGACATACTTTTACAAAGAGTCATGGAAAGTTATAATAATGAATACATTTTGGTGTACTGTCCATATGAAAACGACATATATGAATCAATCGCACGCTGCAAATTTATGTGACTTTTGAAGCTGACAATAATGCAGTGGAGTGGTGCAGCCTTTTTATAAAGTGGTCAGCAGGGCCCTTGAAAGGTTTTCATCAATAAGACGCCGCTGGATGATAGGAGCAGACCAGAGAAACTACCAAATCAGCGCGCGAGGACCGTTTTTATTATTTGGGTCCGTACGCCACAGCACCCGAGCTTCACTGTGTACTTGTTTTGAAAATAAATAATTAATTAACAAAATCTTCTATAAAATGTTTATTATTCTGCATTTTTTATTTACATGAAGATATAATTAACCAAAAACAAATTTACATAAGCCACACTAAGTTTGAAACAAAACAAAAACTCAGAGAAGCCATATCATTTTTCATTCACAAGATCACGCATTTTACACATATATATCTTGTAATAATATAAGCCAATGTCTAGATGATAATAATGGGAACAATTAACAGGCTGTCATGAAAAATAAACATATGTGACCCCGTTTCTACATAGTGAATCAATTAAGTATTCACTGTACATCACGGTAATCTGGGACTAATATACATATGTATGTATATATATAACTTATACGTAAATTAATTGGTGCCAGGTGTAGTTTAATTCCATTAAGACAAACACTTTTAAATACATAATTAATATTAAAAGGAATATGTTACTTACAATAATACAATAGGCAATGATCATTTTTTTACTTAAGATCGATGTACACAGACAAAAATCACTTCAAATTTTACTTGGATATCGTACCTAGTTCAGACCATACGTACGATGTTTCGGCCGATTTTTTTTTAAGAGTACATTTGAACAACATAACAGACTTGTCTTTGATCGATCTTATATGTAATAATTTAAGTGATCATGGTGCATGTTTAGGGGCCATGGCTTAATATTCACAATAATTTATTTCATGACGGTTTATCTACACTCATCTGGACAAAACCATGAAACGTAATATCTTAGAAACAGATACATTGTATTAATTGGTGATCCGTTGTAACTGGGACCAATATACATACTGAGACGAGTATACCCGAGACGTCGCAATACGGTTAAACGAGTTTTTATACCAAACCAACACATTTATTGATGACGTTTTACACAATGGTTGCCGTAATTGGAACAAATGAAATAACAGGCTATCGTTTAAAAAAAAATGCTAGTCACAACAAGTAGCGATTGTGTATGTAGGTAGATAGGCATTTTTTGCTCTGCGGACTCGTTCTAATAATCTAATTAATACCAACTTGAAATGCACGAGTTTCATGAAATGCCAGTTCTTTTTCTTGATTGATAAATACTTTCCAAAACATCTTATACCTGTCCCCATACAACATTTAATCAATTATTCCCATGATTTTATTCTTGAGTACTTATCAACAACATAGGCACTCGATTTCGTGATTTGTATACGTTTACAGGCGTTATTTTTCAATTTCACCCATCAAACAACGCAAATCTGTCGAAAGAAAAATCTTCAATTTTTTCCCTTATTGAGTGTATAAAAAACACAAAGGAAGTGAACTCGCCATTTTTTCGTTTGACGGAAGTGACAAAATAGGCGTGGGTCCCGGCTTTCCTTCTAAAAGCTGTCAAAACGTTGGGGTACACTACAACGACGCAAGGTTCCCGGAAAGCACGTGCAGATTAGAAGGAAAGCCGGGACCCACGTTTATTTTGTCACTTCCGTCAATCGAAAAGATGGCGACTGCACTACCTTGGTGTTTTTATACACTCAATCAGGGATGCTATATAGCATCCCTGACTCAATAAAGGAAAAAATTGAAGATTTTTCTTTCGACAGATTTGCGTTGGTTTGATGAGTGAAATTGAAAAATAACGTCTGTAAACGTATAAAAATCACGGAATTGAGTGCCTATGATCAACAGAGTGAATGCTTTTACAACCTTTAGGCAGCCAATAAAATTAATAGTTTAAAGAAAACCTTTGCCTTTTTATACATAACTTGGCAGTCTGATTTGGTCTTGATTTATATAAAGACATTCACTTTTTAGAAGTTAATATTGTATTATGCATTATTGAGACATTTGGGCCTTGAAGGTAAATTAAGGTAAGGTACTTTTAAAAGGTAAATAATATTTTTTATCATTAGTTCTATGTAAATGTGTATTGTTTTGTCATTGTAAATATGTTTGTATTTGTTTCTGTACTTATATGTATGTTTTCTGTATTTTCAGTGTTGCTAAAATAATGTATAGATCCAATGAAATAAATTACAATAAAACCTACTCAAGTTATTGTGAGTTATAAATACATAACATTATTACCTTGGCTCTCTCTCTCTCTCTCTCTCTCTCTCTCTCTCTCTCTCTCTCTCTCTCTCTATATCTGTCTGTCTGAATGTCTGAATGTGTGTGTTTGTTTAGATGTAATATATAGTGTATCCACATCAACAGATTATTCAGGCAAACTGGTTTTAGTTTATGAAATCCATTTGCATGAGCTTTTGTTAACCATATAATTCAAAATAAATTCAGCATTTTTTTAAACAAGTGATTAGACAGAAACTATGAGAATGTGCACTATCATACTAGTATTTATGCAGAATCAAGTCATACAGACAGTATTCATCTCAAGGACAACAATACATGATGACGTCATTAAGTGCAGTATCGTCTCCGCTTCCTTGTGGGTGTTCGATCCTTGTTGACATGCCACAGATTGCTGTGTTGTAGTCGCAGCTGGCACTGAATGAACCATAAGTACCCCACCTTCCATGACCGGGACTAATAGCTAACTCATATTCCGGAGCATGACTGTCGAAATCACGGCAGTGAAACTTAACGAAATTCGCCTCAGTGTCGTCACCTGAATTCTAGAGCATATATCTAATTTTTTTAACAATTGATATAAAAAAGTAGTTTTTGGTCCGCATCAGAAAGTTTAACAATTAGCGGACGTAGAAAAAAGCTAGTAGTTCTTTGGTCCGCATCAAAATTCATGCGCACCGAGCGAGTGACGGCTATGAAAGTGTAAACTATCGTTCAGTTTCCAGTTATGATAACTGCATGTACATTTTTTTCAACTAACCTGGTACCCTTCAACAGCTAATGCAAATCCAGAGAGGAAATGAGGGACACCGTCTCGAGAATCACACGTCTTGACGTCCTCTTGAATCCAAGATCCCCATGCTCCTTCTCCAGAATGGAGTGTTCCACCAAAGCCACCTTCTTTCGAAGCGCACTCTAATCTGATTCCATTCAATGCAGTATCGTCACCATCGTGTTGCCAAGACTCAACCTAAACAAGAAAATCACCGATGCTTTGGAATTGTTTATTTCTCGCTAGTTTTTATTTTAGATATTTGTATATTACTAAAGATCTGTTCAATAGATTTAGACATTTGTTTCAATTGAAGACCCAACTTAAAGTTCCATATTCTTTGAGAGTCCGCTGTTTGTGTTGTACAAATGGAAGCATGACCCTAATGACTTTAATAATTTAGCAATCATGGTCTGAATAATTACATAATAGATCTTTAACTGTTTACACTCAGTCAAGAAGTTTAAAATTGTAACAGACATTACAAATACGCATATCAATGTGAAGAACACAAGAGTACAATGTGCTCTAGCTATTATATGAATTACAATGAAGAATTTGCTGATGCATGTACATGCATTCATACACGTATTTGGTTTAACCAGTTGTGAATATTCATTTGATTAGACTTCATACAAAGTCATTCCATGTGTTGCGTTGATATTGTGTCATAAATTAACTGCGTTGTCAGGAGGCGCAAATATAAATGTCACATGATATACAAATGTTCATGTACATGTATAATAAATATTTTAAAGATGAAAATAATATAAAATGTAAGACAAAACCAGTAAACTACGAATGGCAAAAAAATGGACCGTGCAATACGTTAAACAAGCTAGGAGCTGAGCCATATTGACTCAACACTGTTAGTTCAAGTACCCGGACCACGAATGCGCTATGATCACTTCTAATATTGCCCGTTATGACAATTTCTAAACAGCCCAAATATGGTAACAAAACTGCCTGGTTATACAAAAAAAAACAGTTTCAAATCTCGTTAATAATGTTACGCAGTTTAGATATTTACCTGTAACAGTTCGAATTAGATTCCTGAAACAGTCAGTAAGATACAACTATTTTAATTAATATATATAGAGGCAACAAGAACCAATCTTATAGCTAAGACATGCCTATGACCACATGGGTGCTTTTTATATTTTTATAATGGTCCCAGCTTCAATATACATATATATCATATATTATATTGAAGCTGGAACCATAATGAAAATGTTCCAAGCACCTGTGTGTGAATCCAGGGACAGACTTATGCAGCTTTGAACAACTTAAGCGATCGAGTCGTAGTTCTAAATCATAAGAAATAATGTGCGCTTACTTTTAAGGTGTAACCAATAGCGTATGTTCCAGCAGCACAGAACTATTTCGGTTCCCAGGTACCATATCTACCTCCATTTGAAACTTGTAAAACTTTGGTAACATTTCTATGAATGTTTCCATGCACGAGAAGAAAGGACTTCACGTGCGACACCCCGATAATAACAAACAGCAATACTATATAACTACGTATGAACCCCATTATTGTAAATTCAGACAGAGGAATAATGTCAAATATTTGATAAGACTATTAAATAATATAAGTTGGTGTAATTTGTTGTTATTCATTTTTTTTATAGTGGTGTTGATTTTCTTATCGCCGCATTAAAATGATAAGGCATGTATCAACATTGATAACAAATAAACTCATTTCATAACGAAGTAAGAATTAGTACTTAATGAATAAATGTCAACGTGTGGCAATATCTCAACACATAGATCTAAGAAGTAATGTGGTCTCATTAAGAAGGCATCGAAAACGTTTCCCAAAAATTGTTCATTATTCTTAGCCTTCTTGATCTAGCCAAGGACTTATATACATACATATAAGTCCTTGATCTAGCGGTATTAAAGTGAAGATTCACTATATAGTTTACGTATGACTGGAATGGACAGAAAATTAGTGAAATGACACATATCGCCCTCACCGGTTCAATTTATATTGTACAAATTGTGTTTCTTATACCTATAATTACTGTGTGCTTCAAGCGATATTCTAACATTGCAATCATGCATATTTACTTAAAACTAGTGTTGTGTTTTGCTTCTGACTTATGCTAGCATTAAGGTATACTTACTTTTGCAACAACCGTTCGGAAAACGAACTATTCTGTTCTATTGGGAAAAGGTCAAGATCATTTAAGATAGATATGGTCAAGTAAAGTTCAGGCCAGTTAACCTAGAGCCTTATCGACTAACCTGGTACGCTTCAACATCTAATGAAAATCCGGTAAGGAAGTGCAGATGAGAATAACATGTCTTCACGTTATCTTGAACACAGACATCACACGTCCATTCTACGGAATGAATTCATGCAGTGTCCAGCAATTCCAGCTATAGGCGCTATCACTCCCAATAAATAGTATGGATTTGGATTACATACGTTAACGCAAAAAAATGCCAATTAATTCGCAAGATTTGCATAATTGTCTTATGTATGTTTTGTTGGTTTAATCCAGACATAAGTATTGTAAATAAATAATGACATGTAATTATTATAATTACAATATGATTTTAAAAATACGAAATTTGCTCGTAACATGCTAGTTTAAGATTTTTGGTTAGGTATGATTGTGGAACGTTTTATGATAATCCCCTAGCTCTCATCATATTAGGCCCATTCTCACACAACTTGGACAATTGATGTCCTCAGTATAGAAAATGATGACGATTTTCAATGAAAAGGAAAAAAAGTTAACACTTTGTTTCGTGTGAACAATTAATATGAATACTTAAAAATGAGCTTACATTTTAGTGAATAAATAGCTGTTTTGGTCTAAATTAAGAAGGAATAGTTATGCAGGTGCGTCTAAAATGCTGTGTCTCCAGGTACATAATACAAAATAAAATCCATCCTGTAAAACAGCTACGATATAATTCCAGCACAGTACCGAATATATTTCGTAGTTAGTAATGAGTGCCAGCCAGCTGAACTATTTGTTTTTTAAAAATCTATCAATTAACGAAAATGCACACATTTTGGGTCGTGTCTCCAAATTATCGAAATCAACGGGACAACATTTAACACTCAAGTCTTAATGTACGAAAGAATAACTTTTGACATAGTTAATGTGCTTTTTGAATTCGTAAAATGTAATAAAATGAATGTTGGTTTCAATTTATATCTAGGTATTATACGAGAACAAAGGATAGGTCATGAAATCCGAATTTACTACCGTAATTTTGATGCAATAATCAACGAGTCCGTAGCAAAAACTGAATTGAAATGCATATCATTGCATATAAAGATGGTATAAAAGCTTATCATGACGAGCTATATTCCCCACCAAGGTATTGCAGAAACTTTTCTTCATACGTGTAAAAAATATTCGATTTTACTGTGTTAGAATCTAGAAATTTGGAATTAACATAAGCAACGGGACGTAAGCAACGGGACACACACTGTCAGGATAGGACTAAATCTTGCACATTCTTGCCGCTACAATATACATTTGGGCTCATATATGCTTCAAAACGTCAACCATATGTTTATAATTGTCGTCTGCCATCGATTTCAGAAAAAAAACGGATAAAAACACATCCGCCTTAACTTCGTTTTTGAGGCGAGTAAGGGTTGATATCGTCTAAAGTGGTGAATAGCTTATAATTTATAAGCTGTTACTGATTTTGCTTGTTGACTTATTAATATACCGTTTTCAAGCCACTGCCCTATTTTATAAAGTCTCATAGACGTTTTCTGTGCTATGTAATGAAGGCCTCGTTGATTACGTAGTGATTGTCCCGTTGATTTTTTATTGGACTAACATTTTGATAATAACAGTAACAATTTGTTTAGTATTTAGGTACATTTATTAATTTCTAAATATGTTCGGACAGCATGCAGAATTCAAATACACAAGTAAATTTGGTGTAATAATGTCTGTTTAGATGTGTAGGGTGCATTTAGCACGCAATCATAATCGATGTAGGTCAGTATTTACATCTTTGTAAAATATAATTGTTCAATATTGATACAAACTGCACTTACAGTATAAAAAAGATGTATATAAGTATTTTGCAGTGTCTTGCGTTTAGTATCCCCGTAACATATCGTGCAAAACTGATAACACATTTAAATGGAACGAGAAATGCAGTTGTCCCGTTGATTATTCAAGAGTTGTCCCGTTGATTACGTACAACAAATCTATGAATTTTCAGCCATGTTGGTTAGTTATCGAATTGATGCATATACTATTATATTCGAAACCATGCATATTCGTATTTGCATTATGGCGAAGTCCAATTCGCAAAGAATTATAATCTACGGGACAACTCTTGAATAATCAACGGGACAACATTTCATTCGTGTGATAAGTTCAATCAGTTTGTCTGACGAGTAATATATTCGCTTTCACCATCGTAAGCATATACTTGTTTCGATTAAATAGTTCAAATACATTTATCTTCTTTAAAGTGGTTTTATTTCACAACTTTATACAAAGTTTTTCAAAAATGAAGTACAAATTATTAATATATTTTCAAAAAGCATGACATAATCCAAGTATTCCTCACCCAAGGGGGGAAATCGCGAGCTTATATCATATTTTAACCTATTTTGCACAGATATTTATTGGTTACTTGTACAAAAGTTATACCAATTCATAGTTATATAACATCGAACTATCATGGATACTGTTTAAAAATGCAGTAAAAAATACAGCAACAAGACTCATTAAACATCCGAATCTCGAAAACTGTTACTATGTTGCTGGCAAAATTTTGGAAATCAGTAGTTTATATGTATCCTGATATGATGCTAAGGAAATGAGTAAGTTCTGGGAGTACAGAAAAATCGTTTTTTTTACCCAATTGTCCAAGCTGTGTGAGAATGGACCCATAGTGGCAGACATACTTTTACAAAGAATCATGGAAAGTTATATAATGAATACATTTTGGTGTACTGTCCATATATGAAAACGGCATGTTTAAATCAATCGCACGCTGCAAATTTATGTGACTTTTGAAGCTGACAATAATGCAGTGTAGTGGTGCAGCCTTTTTATAAAGTGGTCAGCAGGGCCCTTGAAAGGTTTTCATCATTAAGACGCCGCTGGATGATAGGAGTAGACCAGTGAAACTACCAAATCAGCGCGCGAGGACCGTTTTTATTATTCGGGTCTGTATGCCACAGCACCCGAGCTTCACTGTGTACTTGTTTTGAAAATAAATAATTAATTAACAAAATCTTCTATAAAATGTTTATTATTCTGCATTTTTTTATTTAAATGAAGATATAATGTAACCAAAAACAAATTTACATAGCCACACTAAGTTTTAAACAAAAACAAAACCTCAGAGAAGCCATATCATTTTTCATTCACAAGATAACGCATTTTACACATATATATCTTGTAATAATATAAGTCAATGTCTAGATGATAATAATGGGAACAATTAAGAGGCTGTCATGAAAAATAAACATATGTGACCCCGGTTTTACATAGTGAATCAATTAAGTATTCACTGTACATCACGGTAATCTGGGACTAATATACATATGTATGTATATATATATAACTTATACGTAAATTAATTGGTACCAGATGTAGTTTAATTCCATTAAGACAAACACTTTTAAATACAGCTGTAGTTTCATAATTAATATTAAAAGGAATATGTTATTTACAATAATACAATATAGGCAATGATAATTTTTTACTTAAGATCGATGTACACAGACAAAAATCACTTCAAATTTTACTTGGATATCGTACCTAGTTCAGACCATACGTACGATGTTTCGGCCGATTTTTTTTTAAGAGTACATTTGAACAACATAACAGACTTGTCTTTGATCGATCTTATATGTAATAATTTAAGTGATCATGGTGCATGTTTAGGGGCAACGGCTTAATATTCACAATAATTTATTTCATGACTGTTTATCTACATTCATCTGGACAAAACCATGAAACGTAATATCTTAGAAACAGATACATTGTATTAATTGGTGATCCGTTGTAACTGGGACCAAAGACCTATACATACAATAGGTCTTTACTGGGACCAATATACATATATACTGAGACGAATATACCCGAGACGTCGCAATACGGTTAAACGAGTTTTTATATCAAACCAACACATTTATTGATGACGTTTTACACAATGGTTGCCGTAATTGGAAGTCTGCTACACAGGTATAAGTTTTATATTCTTCTTTATTATCGCATGTCTATTGTCACGCAATAGTCGTTGGGTGTTTAAAATAAGTAAACTTATTTCCTGATTTTGTTGCATCCGCTGACATTGGAGAATTTTCTAAATTTCGTATCTGAATTAGAACCCTGCTGGACAAACAGCTGCTCTAACTTCTAAGTCCAAAACATCTGGAACCGATTATCAAGGTAGATAATCAGAAGCTGATTACACGCTTTCTTTGGTTAGGTAGCCCGGTATATTGTTAGGACATTTACATATCTAGTGTTCCTCTGTTGTATGCATTGTATTATTGAGCTGGAATTCAGAAATTCAAGTGTGTTTATGTTGTAAGTTCTCTCTTTTTGCAGCTATTAATTGACAAAAATAAGAATGACTTCAAATTCAGTGAAATGGACTGCTATAGTGATTACCTGTCCACACAAGGAATGGTCGCAGACACTGCAAAGAGGTAATTAAATTTTTAAATGTCTTTAAAGTTAAAGTGGCACGGTGGTCGAGTGGTAAGACGCTTGACTCCTGATTGAGAGGTCCCGGGTTCGATTCTCGGCCGGGACACTTGGTCATTTCAAAAACGCTATTTAGTGTTTCCCACCCAACTATAGATGATCCTGGTAGGAAACCCAGAGGTAGTCTCGCATGTATCGGTGCTTTACACCGGGCACGTTAAAGAACCATGGAATCTATTCGAAACGAGCTAGGGTATCGCACCCGGATTCCTTGTATCTCACCCCTGTCTCTAAAAATTTGCGATAATGCCCCAGAGTGGGCCCTGCAAATTACATGGAAGAAGAAGAAATCTGGTGATACGCCAGTCTTCGAATTTAGAACCAGTCCTCGGACCGAGTCCACCAAATTAGCTATCGGTCCGGTAAATTTGAAAAAGGTCAGTGGTCCGACAGTCCAGTAAATTTTTCAGTGATAATTTTACCATTTTTCAGTACAAAAAATGAAATATTTGAATCACATATGACATAGCCAAATTATATAAAATTTTGTGCATTCTCATCTTGGTCCACTGAAAGTTAATTTGGACCAGTAAATTTTGCATTTTCACTGGCCCGAATGTCCAGTGCTGAAAAAAGCTTTTCGTGAAGACTGCTATGCTTGAGTATTGTATGATGGATCAAGGACTTATACATTGTGTACACACATGGATTTGCCACTTCATTATTTACAGTTAGAAGCAATCAAATTGTGTGAAAGAGATATGAATTAACAGGGTTCCAATAAAAAACCTTAACTTGTTCCACAGTGCATGCTCATGTTTACAACAGTGAAAATATATGTGATGGTTCATTGTATATAACATCAAAAATATCCATGATTGTCTGAATGTCCAGTTCCAGAGAAATTTCCAAAGACAAACAGATTATACTAAATGTCTACCATGTAAGGAAATGTTCAAGCAACAAATTTCTTTAGTTGAAAATCAGAAATGCTCAATTGATATCTTTTTTCTATGCATTTGCTTACAGGTGTGTATTTTCAGTATATTTTTATGAAGCTTGTTGCATCCCAACCAATTTACCATTCCCAACTGCCAGACCTTTTTAGTATATTCAAGTTTGTAAACACTTGATTACAGCTGTGTCAGAAATAGTTGAGTATCGCAACATTTGCATTCACTTGCTATCATTTGAGCTACTTTAGCAGTTGCAAATCAATGTGTATATCATGCAGACATTGATTAATCTTTCTTTCCAAGTTTGAAGGGATATGCAAATAATTAATTAATGCCTTTGAGTTCAACAATTTGACTCTGAAACTGCAGGGGTGTGATTCTTCCTCCTTTCAGCTGATTTCCTCTCAAAATGACATATATGAATGCAAAAATGTTTTCAAAACACAAATAATTTATTTATCAAGGTGATGGAGTGAATTTCTACATGAATTTATATAAAAGGACAATAATTAAAGTATTTTGATATAAATTACTGCACAAATTAACTACAGTTACTGTAGTTAATTTGTGCAGTAATTTATATCAAAATACTTTAATTATTGTCCTTTTATATAAATTCATGTAGAAATTCACTCCATCACCTTGATAAATAAATTATTTGTGTTTTGAAAACATTTTTGCATTCATATATGTCATTTTGTAATATGCAAGAGAAGATATGATTATAATGACATTGATCTAATGTTTATTACACATTCTAGCTGCAGATATTTGTTGTTTCAGAACTTGAAATCAAGCAAGCGAAAGAATACATAGACAAAGATGTGTTTCTCCTTGCTGTGGAAGATCCTAAAGCCAATGTTGGAAGTGGTGGTGCTACTGTGAATGCATTATTAACTGTTGCTGAGTATATTAGTGCCCAGAGAGGATTTTCTGTAAGTAGTGCACATGTTTAAAAGTGTACTGGTCAGCCCTTTGTCTGTCTGTCTCCTACCACCACTGAATCACTCAGAAAAAATAGATGACTGAAATGAATATTAGCTATTACAATGAAACCTGCTTCATATATAAATAATAAGTAGATGCATCCATTTCTTTTATTTCTTCTTGCCCCTCCTACCCTTTTTATAGCCTGCCTTATATATTGCTTTATTGCAGTCTTGTTAAATTTATTTCAGGTTCTAGATTCCAGTGTTCTGCAAGATTCTTATATTCTTATTTTGCATCATGTGAGTATAATCTTATTATGATTCGTTTGTGCATTATTTGTTTGTCCTGGAAGTATAATTCAGGGCTCTTCATATGTCTGTGACCTATGTTTATCGTTCAGGTCTGTTCATATACCTATGATCTATGTTTATCTTACAGGGCTCTTCCTATGCCTATGATCCATGCGGTAGACCATTTACAACTATGCCAATCAAGATGGCTAACAGAGAAAGTGATGGTCTTGTGAATATGCTTGATCTGTTGTTGAAACAAATCACTGAAAAGGTGATGTATTTAAAGTTTTTTTCTTTAAACAAAATTTGTTTTATTGTATTTATACATCAACTAAAACATCTTATTTAATTGTATGCCTTCTTTGAATACAGTCAAACCTGAGAACAAAGGTCAACTTTGGAAAAGAAAAAATGTGGACTTTTTTGGAGGTTACTTCGATCTAAATAAGACAGTTTTTCAAATAATGGCATTTAATTAGCTCTTCTTTTTGTTAGAGCTCTTCTGCGTTTTATCAAATTGCCTCATTCACTGTTATTTAATTGTTTAATGATTTAAGGTATACATTTTAGATTGCTGTTAAGTCATCCCCTGGAGTTTGGGTAAGCAGTACAGATATGATTCTTACTGTGCCATATTCCTCAGGTACGTTTAATATTTTCTTATTTTACACTTCATGTACTGTGTTATATTTAACTATCAATCCTTAGTTCTATGCAATATTCAGTCAAACTGCACAATGTGATTTTGAATCACTACAGTGCAACCTCTAAAGCAACACCCTTTGGGAGAAGTAAAATTATGTTGTTGTATGGAGGTTGCTGCTCCAGAGAGGTTAAATTAATAATTAAATCATACAGTGGAAAAAATCATGTCATTGTTGAAGGGAGGTTGTTGCTCAAGATACGGCCCCGCTCTAGAGAGGTTGCTCTGCATATACATTTGTGAGTTTTCATACCATCTGCTACTTTGTGTCTTTCAATTTCAAGTCTTCCAAGTTTATCCTTTAAGATAGCATGGTTTTCATTTGCTTAACTTTTCCTTTATCTGGTACTGTTTATCAGTGTAATAACTGTGGCCATTACAGGCAATAATTCCTGACATTTGCTTCATTACCTTAAGCATAATTCTTCTTCTGGGTTCATGCACTGACGAAAATAGGTGAAATTTTATCTGATATTTAAAACCCAATGTCTAAATTAGTTGATAAGGTAAAATTGTCAAACAATTTATCTAGTGTAATATTTTACAGAGATACCGTGGACAGATTGTAATGTGTGTGCCATCACAGTGCCATCATCCCCAGGATATTGTAGACATCATGGTGTTTATAAACTTGACAATGAGGTAAATACTCAGATTATTATTCATGTAAAATGTAAATAAAAGATTATGGATATGTTCAGTTATTTTGCTTGTTTCTCTTGATATCTATGCTGTTTATTAGTAATTATTGCCTACTCTGATGTGTCTGTTATTAATTTCTATTATGTATATGATTACCTGCATTTGTAATTTTTCCTGTTTGTAAAAGTTTATGTCCTAATGGGTCTCAAGACTAAAATAATGGATTGAATAAACAAATTTATGTAATATGTAATATCTTACTTAGAAATGATAGAATCGCCATGTACAGCATTATTTTTATGTAACCATAGTAACAAAAACTACACATCTTGATATTTTTAATTGTTTCAATGTTTAGATACACAATGTAACAAAATATTATTGCTTGGATTTTCATGATTGGATGATCATGGTTGTCATTTTTGTGAAACATGTCAATCTGTTGAGAAATCTGAGAGGGATCTAAGGGAGTTATGTGTTAAAAACCTATTCTGCTCAGTTGCTTATTAAATAATTGTTGATACATAATGATTGCCAGTAGAATTGCCAGTTCTCATATCTGTCTAACTGACTTATTTTAACTCACTGGTAATGTTTTGCATTGTGACCTAACTGTGATCCCCTTTGATTAGCAACCAATCACACCTCTGTGTTACATAATATCATACAGTATTGAATAAAGGCACTGATGTTTAATGTACCAGTATTATTAAGAATTTTTGTGCTGAGTTGCAGTGAATAGTGAATTTAGTAAACTTATTTTATTAAGGGCTTTGTGGAGGACATCCTGTACAAGGAATCATTGAAAAATTTGGAAGTCTGTGAAAGACGAGATGGATCAATACCTATGGTAAAATCATTTCTTGTATAAATTTAACTACCTTAGTAGATGAATTCCTTAAGAAACTTTTTTAGGTATATATGTTATCTTGGATGTATGTTATGTTTTTGTTTCACATGTTTAACTATCAATGATTTAATTTTCTGAATTTATGAGAATCATTAAGGGCTGGATTTTATCCTTAATTTGTCATAGGATTCTAAGTAACCTATCATCAATAAACTTTACAAGGCATATAATTCATATACAGTAAAACCTCGATTATCCGAACACCGATTATCCGAATACCCGGTATTATCCGAATAATATCTACGGTCCCGATTACGCCTCTATATAATTCAACTACAACGAACCCCGGTTATACGAATCGGATTTTACGAATACCTGGTGTAATCTGAATACATTATTTGGTCCCTACCGTTACAAATGCGCTTATTTTCACACCTATTATTCGAAATCGTCAATTGATAACAATGGCCGATTGAGAATAAAATGTCGTGTGACAAACAATGTGTAACATCAATTCATACACGAAGCGTGTCAACAGTTTAATTATCGTTAATTGACCATATTGTTTGTTACGATTTTATAATAATCGCGATGAATATTTCACAATGATTTCAGGTATAATAAGTTGATACGCGTACGTACCTTGTGATCTGTATGAAATTATTTGCATTTCAGCATCATTCAAAATTTAAAAAACCTGATTCGAACATAAATTAAACAAAACTAACTAGAATATGATGATTTAGTGAAAGAATGTTCCAAACATAAAAACATTAAGTCTTCGATTCTTTAATTGTTTTAGAATGTGACTATAGCAATGCCTAGTCGATCGTTAGCAAGTGAAGTGAGAATGACATATTATTGTGTTGGATTGTGTTCTGCTTAATCCATAAATGCGCTGGTATTTATTTAACAAAAAAATATTGTTTCATTTATTAGCTCATATACATTCATAAAACAAGGATAAATAATAAGAGTTTGTTATTCATATTCATTTTATTTTATTCTTATTATCACTCAAGTAGCGTCATGTTTACATACGAGAGTTAACTCCCTTGCAATATACGGACCGTACGGAATTTATCGTTTCCAAACCGGTACATCATACAGAAATGGATTATTCGAAACCATGGATTATCCGAATGATTTTTCAGGGCCCAATGACATTCGAATAATCGAGGTTTTACTGTATACTGTTTTTACTGTTTTTACTGTATTATCTATAAATGTAATGTGAAGCATAGTATCTTGTACTTTGTAGGTATGTGGAATGGTATATTTCTCTGCTGAAGTATCACAGACATTGCTCACATTTTATGCCAAACCTCCTCTAGATGCATGTACATACTTTGGTGTGGACAGTGGAGAGTCTCCTATAAAGGTAAGCAACAATAAAATGTTCTTTTCCACCACTATATAATTTGATTACTTTAAAATGCATTCTTTAAAAAGTGATGCGAAAAATCATTTTGGATTTAGACCAGAATCCTAGATATTTACTGGTATTGAACATATGTGAATAATTATCTTTTTGAATATGTAGTCAAATTAGAAATATTATTATGTAAAACACATGAAGAGGTGATGTTCTTTTATCTGAGGATTTCTTCTTTTCAGGCTCTTTATAATATTAACAAACAGTTCACATGTCTTCACATCAGCTCAAAAATGATGTTTTTGTTAGACTTGTAAGGAATTTTCCTCTGCTTAAATGTAGTGTTTGTAAAATTACCCTGAAAATATGCAACACATTTGATCCATGGATTCAATGGAGATTGGTAACAATTTGATTGAATTTTACAACCAGATTATATTGATTTTTCAGCTTTCTTTATTTTTTGATGTTATGTTACCCATGTGTTCAGGAGTAAATGCACGAGATTTTCGTTCTGGTGCTCGTAGTGGTACATATGGTAAAGACGTTCTTGTTGGTGATATAAAAACAATGAGAATGGCTAGAACTATTCTATGGGATGACCTTCATAAGTACAAGATCAAAGCATGTAAGTGACTATGTTTTGTTGTAAAAGTCAAAATTATTGTTTGCATAATTTAAAAGAATTTTATATACATCTGGTACTCTGACAGTTGGTCAGCTTTCTATATTAAGAAAATTGTTGCATGTGGCAATTCAGTTATGTTTATCACTTGTGACTAGTTTTATTGATATTCGCTGCAAAATGTTATCATCCATTATTTACAACTACATATTTATCATACTATACAATGTAGTTGTCTTTAATATGTATGTTTATGATGCATTATTTGCCACTTGTTATGATATAGTAACAAAGTGTTCTAATTTTACCTATGCTTTAGATGATTATATTAATCTCCTACCTTTAGGTATGATTGAAGATGGTACATGTATATACCCCCACAATATACAAGAACATAAGAAAAATATTCTGGACCGACCTATGGAGCAATGTTTCCCTGAAGGAACGTACTGTTGGGACAACCTAACACACGCTCACATACAGGTTGGTTGATCTTCTAGTTTGAGGGATGTTGATTAAGTTTACATGGACTGTTTCTTTTAGTGCTTTTTTCTGGAATTGATGATCACTTATGACTCAGTGACCTAAGAATTATCTAAATCATTAGATTTATATGCATACATAATTATACAGTCAAACCAGTCCTGTGAACAAAGCCCAGGAAAGACAATGTGGCCATTATTGACTGTCAACTGCCTTTATTTGGGGGTCAATTTGTTCTAAATATTCAGTGACATTTTTTCAAAGAAATGCCTTTATTCAAAGGGTGGCCTTTACATGAAGTGTTCATTAACTCAGGTTTGACATTACTGGTGATTTAAGGGTGGTATTAGAACTACATGTAGTTTGCTTAGCGCCAGATGTTTGGGCTTTTTATCATGTTCTTTGTCTTGACACAGTACTTTAACTTTATTATTCTTTTTCCTCATTTGACGAATGCAGGCAATACTCACTTGTCTGTAAATCACCCTATTGCAGACTAATTGATTATGACTTTTTTATGCCCCTGTATAGATAGATAAGGGGCATATTGTTTTTGGCCCGTTTGTACCAAACTTTAACCTTTTCTATAAAATCAAAACTCTTCCACCTACATTCATCAAACTCCATGTGTTGGTTCCTCATGACAACCTTTACAGGACCTGTGCATTTTAAAGTCATCACATCTTGTCTTCAATATTATTTGTAAAAACTGTATACTATGGTCTGAAATAAAAAATATCTTTTCTGGAAGCCCTTCTACTGTATAGATTTTTCTCTGGTCCAGACTAGCAAACTCGAAATATGTCACCATGAAGTGTAGATGTGCAAGACACAATTTCCATGCCCAGTGATCCACACATTCCAAAGTTATGTGCCCTTGAACTTAGCCAAATAATATTGTGTACTATCGCATTCATGGCAGCAGAGGTATTAGTCACTTCTGTGATGAAGCTCTAGTTATGCAATGTTGCTGCCAAGACATAAATGGGTCTCTGATTTTGTAGACTAGTATGATAAAAGCCAAACAAAATTAATTGATTTTATAAATGTTAATTTTATAACATCATTTTTTTGTAGAATCCAGATAAAGTAGAATCATCTTGTACTGTCATCAACAGTGTAATAGGAGATGATGTAACTGTAGGACCTAAATGTATCATCTCACACTGTAACATACAAGGCAAGGTTACTATTGGAAAGGATTCATTTGTATCCGGACTAGTGACGGATCCTAAGGTATTGAGATATTTTGTAAGGTATATGAATATTGGCAAAATGATTTAAGAGTTTAAATGTTCTAGTGGTTGAAATTAATGTTGGTATTTTTTCAACTGACCAGCTTCTTATCTTGCATTCTTCTTGCTTGATAGATACTATAAAAACAGGCTTGGAATGATTAAAGTGAATACCTGTCAACATTTAGTGAGTGTACCTTTAGCATTTTGTTGTTCAATTGTGTGATTCTTTAAGATTCTGCTAATTAAGGTTTGTGGTAACCCGTTGATCCCAGTTCAAATACCAGTTGCAGCAAGTCATACCTGTCTATGAAAATTTGACAAAAATATTGATTTTCCTCCATTTGTGGAGCAGTTGCGGGCTTTTGTAGAACTGTAAGTTAGTACTCATTAGAATACAGTCAGGGAAAATTGGTTTGGATAACTTGCCGCTGTAAATAACTGAATAATAGTGTTAAACTGACTTAGACATTGAAACTGATTTACTTAATTATGGAACTGTGGAGCTGGATATGGCTTATGCAGGCTTATTTGTGTGTTAAAATGTAAAATAAGTTCCATCGCCTTTATTTTATTTCAGTCTCATGAAGATGTTACATTTGCTGATTCTATTATAGTTCAGTGCAACAGTATATATGTTCCTATGTTGAAAAAGTCCATAGCTGTGAATACAACTCACGGTAGATTTGACAATATTAAGGTAATTAACTCAATTTCTTATTGTGTATATTCCTTATCTATAAATTTGCATTACATCAGAATGTGGTGGTCAAATGATGAAAAAATACTTTCTCATTCAACACAGACCTGTCTTATTCTACCATCTCATTTTTTTATCAGTCAAGCTCATTTCAGTCGTAAAATTGTTAAAAACATTTAATATGTTTCTGTCAAATTTTGAGGATGTTTTAAATCCTATCTCTTTCGGTCCAGAAGTAATCTCTATCAATATAAAGAGTCCTACATGTAATTTGATTAGGATCTGATTTTAGATGTTTTATTTCTCTGGATATTATGATAGATTTTTTTATATTTTGTTACAGGATCCTTACTGGAAAAGTACAAGTAGTTTCTGCAATGATCCCTGGGTATTTATGTTAAACAGGACTGGGATTATAAAGGAAGATTTGTGGGGTCAAGAAACGGTGGGTTCCTTCTTTGACTCATGACTTGACACAATTTCTTTTGAATGTACCTATAATCTTACTTAAGCATAAAGTACAGTGTTTTAGTCTGATCTAATGTTTTTGATTCACTATAGCTGTGAATTTTACATTTTGTGTATTTTTTCAATTATTGTCTCATAATCGTATTGATTGTCATCGGCTATAAAAAATGACAATCTTGAAACAATATTCAATTTGGACAATCCTCTTCCTTAATGCTTCTGTCATAGACAGGTTAATTCCCATTATAAAAGCCTCGAGAAAAGCCTGTTTCATGCTTGGGATAGCATTATGAGCTTTTTGAAATTTCATCTGAACATCTATAATATATAGTGTAACTTCTCCAGAGTGGCCCTCTCTTGAAAACAACCTCCTTTCAACAACAGCATGATTTTTC